>OY804260.1:42141913-42584571 GCA_963680825.1 Meiosimyza decipiens | reverse complement strand
CCAACGACTTCGATGTTAGAAAAAGTCAAGCGTTGGTGGAAATCACCTTCCAGCACAACGTTGACTTTTGCAGAAAATGTTATGAAGTATGAAAAATTCTTGGTGGCGTTTAAAAATGCTATTCTTATTGGTGCAAGTCATTTATCTGAAAATACATAATGACTTGCACCAATAAGAATAGCATTTTTAAACGCCACCAAGAATTTTTCATACTTCATAACATTTTCTGCAAAAGTCAACGTTGTGCTGGAAGGTGATTTCCACCAACGCTTGACTTTTTCTAACATCGAAGTCGTTGGTCGTAAGTTACACAAAAATATAATTTTTCCATTGTAAGTATAAAACATAATGTTTTTTCAGATCAATTACTGTTTTGCACATGATTTTTTAATTCCTTCTGTCGTCGGTCAAGAAGTGAATTTTTATCATGCTTCAGATTGTGCGGAAAGACATTTCCACCAATAAATAAAGTTCTTCAACATTCAACTCGTCCGTAAGCTAAAAATATTAAATAAATTTGCATCTAATAATGTTATGAATTTTCAGATCACTTTTTAAGACTACTTTTTTAGAAAAGTAAATGTTCACTAAATAGCTGAAGGAACTATATATAAACACCTGTAATTGTTCGTAAGTCACTGTACAACTTTTTTTTTTAATTTCTATATTTATTTATATATTTACGGCTGAACCTTTGTACCTATATATTAATAATTATATTAATATCCTTATGGCGCACTACAGATGGCGCAGCAGCAACAGACTAAAAATTGTTCTTGCTCAACTCAATGAAACATGGAACTCAAACACAGTTTCCCAATCACCACAATTCAATAAAATTTGCTTTGGATTTTTGGATTTACTACCATTTTAATAATTCCATGAAAAATGGAAATCAGAACTATTTACAAAATTGCTGTTAATTAATAAAATTTAATTAGAATATTTGGAATTTTCTATAATTTTAATATCTCAATACATATATAAAAATCTATGCAATATTCTATTCAAGCACATTTTTGAATATTTATATTATTGCCGAATGAAAATGACTTCGCATGCAACAAAGCTTTTTATTAGTTGTAGCGATCTCAATATAAGGGATGATTTTTCATTCATGCAGAAAAGCAAAAAAGACCAGCAAAAACCAAACAAGCACATATGTACATACATACATAAACATATATGTGGGTGCGTAAGTCTTTGCTTTGCCTATGCTGCAATAGAAAATCATAGTTGAGTAAAATGATTATCAAACTTTTTATGTTTTTATAGTTAATTTTTATATGTTACATAATTTATTCGATTTCTCATTTAATTGTGTTACTTAAAGTCAAAAATAAAATTAAACTAAAGAAAGCCAGCAAAAATAAAAAAAAACATAAATTAATTCGAAGGAAGACTTCGTTTCAATGATAGTTAGCATTGTTGCCAAATTCCGTTTTCATGCCAAATGCAATTTCATCCAATTTCAACCAAAGGCTTAACACCTTATCCTAGTGGCTTACGCACTTGCCTTGCACACCGTTCATAGATGTTCAAATCCCATTTCAGGCATTATTTTTTTTTAAATTTTCCTATGATTGACAAAATAAAGGAAAGAACTGAAGATCCTACAGTTGACTAAAGTAAAGTTTTAAATACTTTTTTTTTTATGTTATATTTTTATAATTTCAATTCTATTAATTAAATACAAATTTTCAGTATGAATTACAGATAAAATTAAGTAGAATAGAAGTTTTCAATATGAATTGCATTGATAACCATAAAATGAAATTTCAATGCAGCATACGAAATGTAAACAAATAGCGAAACAGCGCATAAATAACACAAAATACAAACGAAAGCGACCGACTTCGTACTTCCCCTACTATAGTTTTGATGAAAGCAGAGAATGGAAGCTATTCAGGGCTATATACAAAATAATAAATATGCCTAATTTTCTGCAACATTTTTGCATAGACACATCCATGGAATCTCTTTATATTATTTATTCTCTTTGACACGGCTTACAAAACAAATAGAAAAATTAACACTCTTTTTTCTAAACATAAAACAAAAACTAAAAACAACAAAAATTTTAACGTTGTCTATGAAATAGTATGTAAACGCAAAAGCAATGAAAACTGCAGCAAAATATACATTGCACAAACTAAAAGAGATTTAAACATAGGGCAAAAGGAACATAAAAAATCAATACAGTTAAACAAAACGACAACAGCTTTAGCTCAGCATATTAGCGAAAATAACCACTTTGCTAACTTCCACTCGGTCGAAATTCTCGAAAGAGAAGGTAAAACTAACAGAAGACTTATGCTAGAGAGCCTGCACATAAAAAAATAGCAAGATAAAACCATTAACAAAATATTACAATTTAGTTTTAGTTGGTCATAATACTTAAATTAGTCGACAAGTGTTTTTCAAATGTTTTAGATTTCTTAATTTTAAAGTAAGTGTTATAACTAATTTAAAATTGTGAAAATTAATTTACTTGTTTTCTTTGTTTATTTTTCTTGTCTTCATTTGTGATATTTCTTAATAATTGTTTTCTATTATTTGTAAAACAGAGCCTTGAAGAAGTCGCCAAATAGCGACGAAACGTTGGCTGTATTTTTCAAAAAAAGTAACATAATTTAAAAATAAAAAGAACCAAAAAAGCTTAATAAAAAAATTCTTAATCACAGTTTAAAATTGCATTGGTCGTAAATTAATAAAAGTATTAAGTTTATAAAATATTTTCTCACTGTATGTAAAGAAGTCTAATAATAACAACAACCCAGATATGATAGTATCAGAACTGCTGAAACTGGGCATTAACAGTTCTCTAGTTGAGCTGATTAAAACGTTATTGACAAACAGAACCATTACCTCCAATCTTGGCAAATCCAAGACAAATAGGTTCGTTTGCAGAGGAACGCCGCAGTGGGGTGTACTATCTCCTCTACTGTGGAATCTGGCAATAAACAAGATGCTTATGTCACTAAAAAGGCACGGCTGTAGAGCTGTTGCCTATGCGGATGATGTATCACTTATTGCATGTGGAAAATTCCCAAATACACTGTGCGAAATTCTTCAGGATGCTTAAAACATACTCGTCTCATGGGCAGATGAGGCTGGTTTAGGAGTAAATCCGAAAAAACTGAACTACTACTCTTTACTAAGAATCACAAACTTCCAATTATAGAACTACCTTGACTAAAGGGCACTAGACTTGTCTTCAAAGGTAGCGCAAGGTACCTTGGTTTGGTATTGGATAGGAAATTAAGTTGGAAAATTAATGTTGAAAAAAGGATTAGCAACCCGTAGTGCTTTACTCTTGCAAAAAAGTGGTAGGTAGAAGATTATTCACTGGCTCTACACAGCGGTCATTCGACCGATTCTATTATATGGCATTGTGGCCTGTCTTAGACAAGGTCACCTATTACAAACAATTGCAGAAGGTTCAAAGGGCAGCTTCCATGTGTATCAGTGGTGCTCTGCGGACTACACCAACTGACACTTTGGAGGTCTTCTTTCATGTCGTTCCTCTTGACTAGTTAGGTAAACGGATGGCAGTTTGTTCTGCCATTAGACTCAGGGAAACTATTTGCTGGTCCGAGGGTAGAATAGGGCACTCAACTATTCTTCATAGCTTGAGCTCTGTACCCTCCAAGTTGGACTACATTGTTCCAGGAATTTCATTCAACAGGGATTACGTAACTCATATTCCATCTCGGGATGACTGGAAGGGAGGACTCCCGGGGAGAAGGGGCCATATTAATTTCTACACTGATGACTCCAACCTAAATAACAAAGTTGATTATGGTATTTACTCTAAGAAACTGAAGATAAGAATTGCTGCGAGGTTACCAGATCATTGTAGCGTTTTTCAGGCGGAGGTTATAGCAATAGAGGGAGTAGCATCCTGGCTAAGAAGGAATGTTGTATCCAAAAAGGATATAAACATTTCTTCAGATAGTCAGGCAGCTATCAAATCTCTAGAAACAGTCTTCCTAAACTCGCTTGTGGCCCAACAATGTCGCTCGTCTCTAAACGAGATGGCTCAAAATTTTAACATCCACTTCATCTGGGTGCCTGGGCATATAAACATTGACGGCAATTGCAAAGCGGATGAACGTGCTAGGCAGGGGACTACTGCACAAATTCCTCAGGACAAAGAAGGTGTTGGCATGCCACTTACTACCTGCAAGTTTCTGCTTAAAGAAGAAATGGTAAAAAATGCTAATATAAGATGGACTGAAGGGTCAACTTGTAATATAACTATGCTAAGCGTTCGTCAGAACTAATTTCTCGCACTAGACATAGTGTCTCGTCAGTTCTCGCAGTCATAACTGGCCACTGCCTCATCGGTAGACATGCGGAGAGATTAGGTGTTAGGTCCTTTGACTTCTGTAGAAGTTGTGGAGATGTAGAATAAGAGGAAAATACTAAACATCTTCTCTGCTTCTGTCCCGCACTTGCCAGAAAACACCACAAAGCACTTGAGTCGTTTTTATTTGGTGATCTGGACGACCTTAGACATGTCAGTATAGGTCGGCTATTTAGTTTCACTATGAAATCTGGTTGGTTCGACGAGAGAGTATAGTCAAACACCCTGTGTTATCACAATGAATCATATTTGGTCTAAGTGAGTCAGTTTTTTCATAACTGACTGCCACTCCTACCTAACCTAACCTAACCTTAAGTAGTCTACATAATAACAAAAAGAAGAAACAGATAAATCTTTATAAACATTATGTAGTATGATGAAGTTGCGTACAATATGACTTAGTTATCCTGAAAATATAATTAGTGAAATAAAACACAGGTATAAGAAAGGAAAAATGAAATAATTTTTTTGTTTTTCACATGTAAGGCATCGTAAGGTAAAGCTAGTGAGTTTGCATAGGGCTATAAAGAGAATGCGGAATCTTTTAGCAGGAAGGGCAGGTACAGAGCTCGGTAGCCATAACGTCTAGCGTCACCATGTCAACTTAAGCAGTTTTTAGTTGTTGATTTCCAATTAGTTAGTCTTTCGGCATCAGTATTTTTCTTTCGTTTTGTCGATAAGTCTCTGTTTCCTTTTTATTTCTCTTAACATACCTCAACAAAAATATACGTAGCAAAACCACCCCAATGACCTGAGCACGGTCGGCACCCGAAACAGAGTACGCTCCTAAAACAAGTTAAGCATTTGGGAACTGGTTTACTTTAGGGACAATTCTCCGATTTTATTTATTTTTTTTGGAGAAGTAGCGTGCTATAAATAAATAATAAATCTGCAAAAAAAAATTGTCGGTCGGATCTGGTTTAGAAGATATAGCCATCCAAAATTGCGGATATAGCTTTTTTAAAAAACGCTATAAGTTGGGAACCCCTGAATGAATATGCATATCATATTAAAGGTAATTTAATGAGGTATAAAATTGTGACATTGATAATTGAATTTTTATGGTTAGTTTTCGAGATATGAAGATTTTTGTTAAATGTTGACCTTTTCTTTTTTTAAAAACCGTTATTTTTTCCAAAAAATGTATTATTGACCTATAGTGATTTATAGCGATTTAGAATGCAAAATTTATTACCTTTCAAATGATGTGCTATTTGTTACTACTTTTAATTTCATTACTCTTTTTTCTAACGAAAACCTGAATTAAAGTGACCGGAAATATCCCAGTTTTTTGGTATTAACTTACAATTTTTATTTTACAAGCAAAAAAAATGTTTCGAAAAACCCAGAAATTGCTTCTATACGACTTTGAAACCCTGTGAGTAATACTTACCTTGCTATAGTATATCCAACACCTGGTTTGCTAACCACAGTATTTTTGCTTAAGAGTAAGGGTAAGTGGGCGGCCCACGGCCGCAGCTCAGGATTTAAAACTCCCAAAAATCCGACACCGGCTTCGCGGCGGCCTTCGGCCGGTATCAGTCTATGATGTATCCAACACCTGGGTTGTTAAACACAGTATATTTGCTTAAGAGTAAGGGTAAGTGGGCGGCCTACGGCCGCAGCTCAGGATTTAAAACTCCCAAAAATCCGACACCGGCTTCGCGGCGGCCTTCGGCCGGTATCAGTCTATGATGTATCCAACACCTGGGTTGTTAAACACAGTATATTTGCTTAAGAGTAAGGGTAAGTGGGCGGCCTACGGCCGCAGCTCAGGATTTGAAACTACCAAAAATCCGACACCGGCTTTGCGGCGGCCTTCGGCCGGTATCAGTCTATGATGTATCCAACACCTGGGTTGTTAGTCACAGTATTTTTGCTTAAGAGTAAGGGTAAGTGGGCGGCCTACGGTCGCAGCTCAGGATTTAAAACTCCCAAAAAGCCGACACCGGCTTCGCTGCGGCCTTCGGCCGGTATCAGTCTATGATGTTTCCAACACCTGGGTTGTTAAACACAGTATATTTGTTTAAGAGTAAGGGTAAGTGGGCGGCCTACGGCCGCAGCTCAGGATTTGAAACTCCCAAAAATCCGACACCGGCTTTGCGGCGGCCTTCGGCCGCGTATCAGTCTATGATGAATCCAACACCTGGGTTGCTAGCCACAGTTATTAATTTTTTAAAGTTTTCCGGTAAAAATTTGATTAACTTAAAAAAAATATAGTACAAATGGCGCATCGTTTTAAAGGTAATAAACTTTTCTTTCTAAATATATATATATCACTGTAGGTTAATAATACATTTTTTGGAAAAAATAACGGTTTTTTAAAAAAAAAACTGTCAACATTTTACAAAAATCTTCATATCTCGAAAACGAACCATCAAAATTCAAATATCAATATCACAATGTTATACCTCATAATTACCTTTAATATGATATGCATATTTTGAAAATTCATTCAGGGGTTCCCAACTTATAGCGTTTTTTAAAAAAGCTATATCCGCAACTTTGGATGGCTATATCTTCTAAACCAGATCCGACCGACAATTTTTTTTGCAGAGTTATTATTTATTCATAGCACGCTACTTCTCCAAAAAAAAAGAAATAAAATCGGAGAATTGTCCCTAAAGTAAACTTAAGCCAGCATTTGGTATGTTACAAGCGATCTTAACATGTGGCAACGCTTATGCACTACTTTTTAATACTAAAACTTTACAGATTTTTGCATCTGTGAAAAATATGTAAATGTCAAAATTGTTTTATTTCCCTCTCTTGAATTCTAAAGCAGGAATTGTTACACGCATTTTCTTTCTGATCCAAAGAGAGCTTAGCGTCAACTCATTACATGTAATACCCTTCATGCGTCGTATAAATCGAAGTATGTAACCTACGACTCGTTGAAGTGTGTTGAATGAGTTTCCATGATTGATTTTGTAAATCCAATTCCTTTGTGAATTCATTTCCACTGAGGTAACATTGGATGTGGTTTGCTCATCATCTTTATTGATGCACATTGTTAGAGTTACGTTGGGAGATTTCTGTTTTATTTCTGAACACTGTGGGTTATAACTTGACTTGGTGAACTTAGTTGGCCATTTGTTTTCATTTCCATGTAAAAACAAAGGATCAAAGAACCACAAGTGACTGGCTGGCAATTTTGATGGCATCATTCCTCATGACAATGCATCTGCTGGATTAATTCTTGGATCTGAGTAATCCTATTTGCGACGAACGTTTGAAGTGTAAACGATTTTGAGCTTATCCAGTACAGCACAATTTCCGAATACGTCGAAAAATGTATTTGTCCTTTATGGTTAAGATCATTCTTCACCCTTTTCATTAACGTGGTGCTGAGGACTGCTGCGCATAGCTCCAGACGTGGAATTGTTTGTTTTTTTAGAGGTGCCATTCGGGATTTTGAACATAGTAACCTTACGATTGTGCGTCCATCCTTTAATGTTGCAGCCACGAGCTCCGTAAGCCTTTTCCCATGCATCACAAAAGCATGAAGCTAAACGGATGATGATACTTGTTGTCCAAAAACGTGCCTTTCAAAGCTAAAATTGTTCAGCGCTTTTAACCCATTTGGAATGTAATTCTATTGGTATTACCTGGTCCCAAGAAAGTTGCAATTTCCATACGTCTTGTAAGATGATCTGTTACTATAACTGGGCCAAGTATACCTAGTGGATCAAATATTTTTGCAACTTTTGAAGTGATTTTGCGTTTCGTGAATTTATTTGTTGCATGAGACGTAGATCTGATGCAAAAGTTATCCTTTTATGGTTGCCAGACTAACCCAAGTGTTATTATGGAAGTATTGTCATCATTGGCAAAATCCAAATCGATTTCCTGATCTTTCTTATCAATATCTTGTAAGATTTGTGGATGGCTTGCGCACCATTTGCGGAGTTTAAAACCAACCGGTTCTAATATGCGTTTGAGTTGATTCTGCATTTCTAGCACCCTTGACAGCTTATTGGATCCACTGAGACAATCATCCACGTAAAAATTATTTTTAACACTTGTGCTCCCAATACAAATTTTTCTCTATTTTCTTCTGCAAGCTGTTGTAGGCATCTTGTTGCTAGGTATAAGGCGGATCTAGTACCATGTGTTACTGTGTTTAACTGATAATGGCGGACAGGCTCACTAGGGTGATTTCTCCAAAAACTAGTTTGGAATTTCCTATCTGCTGGATGTACTGAAATTTGTCGATACATTTTTTGTATATCAGTGCAAAAACAAATCTTGATAATCGAAAACGCAGAAGAATTGAAAAAGGTTCACTCTGCACGGTTGGACCAGTAAATAAAATGTCGTTTAGTGATATGCCGCAACTGGTTTTACATGAAACGTAAAACACTACTCTAAGTTTTGTACTGCTGCTATCTGGTTTCAGTACTCAGTGATGTGGGATAATATAATGTGGTGTTGATTCAATTTTCGTGGTTATCTGCTCCATATGTACTAATTCTTCATACTCGTTTATAAGTTTGACGTACTGCTCTCTGAGGGTTTGATCCTAAGATAGTCTTTTCTCAAGGGAAAAGACTTTGGTCAATGCTATTGATTCTGAATCTTTGAGGTTTTCAGGATCTTGTTCAAATGGTATCCATTTGCCACAATCGTTGAATCACTTCGTCTAGATTTTCCTCATTTTCTGTACCTATACCAGACATTGCGGCGAACACGCTCCGGTTAGAAAGGTAGGAGTTGCCTACTTTTCCTGAAAAGATCCATCCAAAAACGGTATTTTGAAGTATAGGTAGATCACTTGATAATTTGATTCGCCCAATGGTTAATAATTGATGATAGAATTCTGCTCCCAGCAGGATGTCAATATTCGCCGCTTAGTTGAAGTAAGGGTCTGCTAGTTCAATATTTTTTGGAATTGACCATGGTGATGTATCGAACGATTGCGAGAGCTGCAATGTAGTAATTTGTGGCAAAACGTATGCTTCCAATGGTTTTTGGTATCCATTTATACGGGACTGAATATTAATGTAGGCGCACTGGGTTGAAACTTGTCTTTATCTTCCAATTGCTTCTATGGACATTGACGTCGTCTAACCTGAAATACCAAGGCGTTTTGCTAGCCTGCTAGTTATAATGTTGATCTGGGAACAAGATTTCAACAGCACTCTGCAATTGATCATTTTTCCATTGGTTGTATTTACCTTGATTAAAGCTGTGCTAAGTAGCACTTAGCCCTTTTTTGGGTGTTGTAATAAGTTGTCAGGGTAACAGGAGAAATTGAATTCTGTTCATTAAAGGGCGGTGCCGTTATATTTTGACCGTGTTGTGTTTTTTCTGACATCTGGTGCATGACCTGCTACGGCCATTAGGAGTACTGTGCCCACTTCTGAGACAGTTAGAATAGATTCGATTTTTGATCACGTGTTTCATTGTGTCTTTAACTGACGCCTTCAAAAACTTCGGAAATGCAAACAAAAAATGTTATTTTTTCATGGCAGAATTTACATTTTTGATTTATTGTTGCTGTTAGTATTCTCATAGACCTTTGTTTGGTTCCAATAGCCTCCATCGTTTGGAACTGAGCTTCCAAAAAGGTGAGAAATTTGTTTAATTTTGGAATTTCTTTATGGTTTGCGATAGTTTGCTCATATAATATATGATTTTCGCGATCCAACCTTTTTATTGAGATTGGAAGTAGCAGCGGATCCCATGAGTTCGTCTCTACTCTCAAATTTTCCAATGCTAGCAAACACTCTTGTGTAGTATCGTGCATCTCCTTGATTGTTTTGGCTGACACTACTCCAATAATTTTGATACAAGAGTGTTTGTCAGGACTCTTTGATTGTTGTAACGATCTTGAAGTAATTCACTCAATGATAGATGACGAATTAGCTTCTCTGCTTCTCCAGTGACGTTTGACTTCAAATACCACATTTTTTGCACATTTGGTAGTGCTTGGTTGTGAATCAGTTGAAAAAATAGATCAAAAAATTCACGTCTCTTTATGTAGTCACCATCAAACCTTAGAAGAACAACCTTTGGTAGTGGTAGAGTTCCCTGCAGGATTGATATGTTGGATTTCCTTGTTTTTGGTACGTCCCTTTGGTAGTTTTCTAGATCTTCAGTTAGTGGAATCGTCTTTTGGAGTACCTCTTCTTCTAATTGGACGAACGTGGTCATGTCGTAACCCTTGGTTGATGAGTCTTCCATTTGCTGCCAAATTTCATAGTTGCTTTGCTCTATTTTGCTCCACAGTTCATTGATTGTTTTTAATTTTAACTCGCTGGAGATTCAGCGCAGGCCAGGTGCCTTTTTCATGTTGACATTTGGGCTTCGAATTTTCGAAAAAACCCTGTTTGTTGCTGGTCAGACCATCTGTATGTGTATTATCTGGAATTTGGATGGTCGTGGCTTCGTTTTGATTTCTCTGCGTATGTTGCTGATTGCAAGCTGTTGTTGTATACTGAATGACTGCAGCCCCTTGTGGTATAACCGATTTGACTGATTTCGTTGCATCTATTTTTGAAGCTGATTCATCGAAGATTTTTGTGTATGTTTCGGCTACTTCGGCTATTTAGAAGTAATAGTTCTTTGAAAAATAGTCGTGTTCCATTGGGAGGTCGTTCAATATGCGGATTTTTGTATCAGTTTCCTCAAACTTTTCCAATCGGAAGTCCCTTTCCGGTCTGAGGAATCCTTTTAAAAGTTCCTCACCACGTTTTGGATTTCCTCTCCAAAAGATTGTTGGATCTTTCTAAGTCGTTGAACACCATCGTGAATAGCCTGGAGTACAGAGGATGAAGTCCTTTGCTGTATTTCTGCTACGGCGGCGTATGTATTGTTTGATGTAAAGACGTCCTTTTCTGCTACGACGCTGTCTGTAATAGTTGATGAGAATGAGTCGTATGTCGTCCATTTCTGCTACGGCACTCAAAAACCGTGTCTCGCACTTCAGATGAAAGAATTGTTGTGCGATTGCCATTTAAATATACCCCTTCGTCTCTTGGTTTTTCACTTGAGCGTCGTTTAGCCAAAAACCCAGTGTATTTTTTTATGATATAATACATTGATTTGGTCCATATGAGCATGGTAAGGAACCCTAAACTTTATGTACCGCACTACTATATCTCTCACCAATGTGTTTTAAAGCCAACAAGTACACCCACAAAATTTAGAGTTGTCTTTGATGCTTCATGCCAAACTTCGTCTCATCAGTCTCTCAACGACATCTTAATGGTCGGACCTACAATTCAAGAATAATTATATATTCTGCTCATTCGTTTTCGCCTTCATCGCTGACATTGTCAAAATGTACCAGCAAGTAGATGTGGATCCCAGGGATCACTATTTTCAATATATTTAGAAAAAGAACCGATTCAAACTTTCAAACTCAATACTGTGAGCTACGGTACGGCTGCTGTGCCATTTCTTGTTATTCGTAGTCTTCACTATCTCGCAGACCAATATGCTTCCTAATTTAAGCTAGGCGCTCCAACAATTAAATCTTCGTTTTAAGTTGATGATTTCTTAGGTGACATTCTCGATGAGCAATTAAATTAAGTTTGGAGTTTCTGAAATTCTTACAGAAGGATGTATGGAACTCGCTAAGTGGCACTCTAACCATAGAACTTTTAGAGATGAAGAATCGACTAAAAACTTAAAACTAGATTTCACTTTTGTAGCAAGTATTATACCTTAGGCATAACATGGAATCAAAATCAAGATCTATTGCTTTTTTCATTTAATCCCAAAAGCCAATTTGATAAAGTGTGAGGACAAAATATTTTCAAAATTTTATCTCACATGATCTTGTCTCATGAGTACAGCCACTTCAAATCAACATAAAATCACGCCACTAAAATACAACAATAGAAAACAACATAAGACTACGCCACTAAAATACATCAATAGAAAACAACAGCCAACATCACAGAAAACGCGTGATCAAACCAACAACGCAAGCACTGGTTTGATCGCGCCAGCAAACGTGTTTGATGGTTGGCACGCAACCCAAACCGGTTTTTGCCATGCGGTGAAGCATCGATATAAAGCTGGCGCAAGCATAGCAGGAGAACAGTCGGTTGGTGATCAGCAACATAGCAATTATAGTGAAGTGAAAAGTGTTGAAGCAAACCAAGAAGTACAGTTGACCTAGCAGGAAAATCAGCAGCAAGCACCGCATCCGCTACAAATCCAAACCAGCAGCGAAAAGACGGACCAGGAGTTGGAGAAAACAGGGAAGTATAGAACTCATCAGGGAAAGAATTTGGGTTTCAAGTGCTCCTTCGTAAGAAGTCAGTCGCATATTTTTAAAAAAGCTGTATTTAATAGGCTTTCCGTCATCGATATTAAAGTAGATTTGAGTGTATTGTTTGGCAACGTGTTTTCTAAACATATAATGGTTTCATCTGGAGTTCCTCAAGGTAGTCATCTTGGCCCAACACTATTTTTACTATTTATAAATGACTTACCTTCTGCTATGGACTCGGCCCATATTTTAATGTATGCTGATGATGCAAAGCTTTTTATTATTTAAAACATAAAATTTTACAATCAAACCTAAATGCTTGTTGAATGGTGTGATACAAACTTGATGACCTTAAATCTCAAAAAGTGCAATCAAATGACTTTTACAAGAAGGAAAGATATATGTACTTCATATACTATAAGCAGAGTAAAAATGGAAACGGTTGAACATTTTGTAGATTTAGGGGGAACAAAGCAAAAGGTGCCCTTGAATTTATGAAACGATAGTCTAAAGAATTTGATGACCCCTACATGACTAAGCTGCTTTTCAATTCACTTGTTCGTCCAATATTGGAATATGCGTCAGTGGCGTGGAACCCACAATATAATATATACATTGATATGCTTGAGTCGGTGCAGAAACAATTTCTATTGTTTTCACTTCGGGGGCTTCATTGGAATTCACACTTAAATTTCCCTTCATATGAAAGCCGCCTTAAACTAATACGGTTACCAACTCTGCGCAGTCGAAGAATTATGCTAAATGTTACTTTCTTAAATAAACTGTTTTCTGGCTCAATGAACTCTGAGTTATTGCAAAAAATCTGAACGGAGTCCATCTGAGTTTAAAACAGTTGATGGGCTCACTAGCGACCCCCAAATTATAGCCGGGTTGTTTGCTAATTTGTTTAAAGAGTTTTTTTCTACGATTTATTTAGCCTTGAGATCAACTATTTTGAATATATAGATAACGACCTTTTAGTTTCGGTTAGTGAGATATCTTTCACATCTGACCTCATTGAGAAATATATCTTGTCTATTGATGATGATTTCAGCTCTGGGCCAGATGGTATTCCTGCGACAGTTTTAGTTGATTGCAGCTCTGTGCTGAGTCAGCCCCTTAGTTTTATATTTAATAGATCAGTCAGAGAAAGTTATTTTCCTGCATTTTGGAAAAATGTATACATAAGCCCCATTTTCAAGAAAGACTCTTAAAATTAAGTTTCAAACTACAGGCCCGTGGCTTAGTTATCATCAATACCGAAAATTTTTGAACATATAATATACGATCAGGTTAAGGTGTGCTGTGGTGAAGTCTTAACAACTAGTCAGCATGGTTTTGTTAGTGGCAGATCTACAGTTTCTAACCTCCTTGATTTCACAACTTTTGCATTAAGCTCTTTTGACTCTGGTGGGCAAGTTGACTGCATCTACACTGACTTCAGTAAAGCATTTGACAAACTACCGCATAATTTGATTTTGTTTAAGTTAAAGAAGCTTGGATTTCCTTTAAGTTTTGTCAGCTGGATTGAATCTTAATTATCTGATCGCTCATATCAAATAAGATTTCGGAGGGTGTTTTCCTCCCCATTTAGCGCGGTAGCAAGTGCACCACAAGGAAGCCACTTGGGGCCGTTCCTGTTCATTTAGCAATTAATGACGTTACACATGTTATTAGAAACTCCCATCTGTTAGTATATGCAGATGAGATGAAAATTTACAGGAATGAAAAGGGAGTTGGCGATACTATTCCACTTCAGTCTGACTTGAAGTCTTTCGAGGTTTGGTGTTATAAAAATAACTTACATCTTAGTCCTGATAAATGCCAATCTGATTTTCACCAGGAAGAAAAATATTGTGGAGTTTGATTATCAATTAAAAGATAAGAAAATATGCCGTGTCGACTTAGTCAAAGACCTAGGTATACGTTTTGATGATAAATTAACTATATTGATCTAATTTGTAAAAAGTCCTCATCTCTGCTTGGCTTTATTAAGAGTCGGGGAAAAGAATTTAATAACCCTTTAGTAACGGTGACTTTATATAGTACAATAGTGCGTTCGCACTTAGAGTACGCCAACCAAGTATGGTCACCATTTAATAATATTTATATAAATAGAATTGAGAGAATTCAAAAAAACCTTATTCGTTTTGCTCTCAATGGCTTAAATTGGAGTCTTTCAACCTTCCTCCTTATGAGGATCGTTTGAAGATATTACATTTGCAGCCTTGAGGTCCCGTAGAAATATTGCGCATATATTTTATCTGCATCAACTTGTAACTGAATCTCTTGCTGCACCAGAGCTTCTTGATTACATACATTTTAATAATAATCGGAGAAGTACTCGCAACTCTAATCAATTATTTTATTAACTGGTTAGTAGAACTAATTACATATATGGCTACAGCTTCTTTTATGTTATGTTTTATTCTGCAACTCGTCTGTACCAATAGCACAAAAGAGAACGATACAAAGAGAATAAATTAGCTCACATTGACAAGAGCTTCTTTTGTTTCGTTTGTCCGTGTACTTTTATTTCTATATTCTTGGAATTTTGTGCTGAAGTAAATTTAGCCCTCTTTTCAGTACAGTGCACATGGGAAAACGTGAACTCCCGAAAACACGAACATTGCTAAACATGAACATCCCAAAACATGAACACTGTATTTTTAACATTGACTACACTGAAACGTTTATAAAGCTAAAAACTCTAAATCGTAAACAGAAAGTTATCCAACATTTCTACATAAAAATGCACTGCTCCTTTTTAAGAATTTGGGGAATCCCATAGTAATGACAATGCGTAATATTTACTATTTTAATGATACGTGTGCGTGTACATTTTATCATCATCCCTTGTTCAGTTGCTGTTTTTCTCTTGTATCAGATGGTCCGATCACCATCTTATCTTTTGTTGAAAAATGTGGTCAGATAGAAAAAAATAACAGATTTTTTTTGATAAATAATTCTTATTTTTAAAACGTTCTAATGTAAAAAAAAAAAAAAAACAATTTAATCAATATTGAACTGATTCATAACTCTTATTAAGTATTTTATCAACCGGTTAGTAGAACTAATTACATGGCTACAGCTCGTTTGAATAGCATGACAACTCTTATTAACAGTTGCGATTTTTATAACATTAGCTTGTCAAAAGGTGAACTCAAACTTAGATTGAAAACTAACTAGCTAAATTTGTAGCTTAATGGTGGTCTGTATTTTTATGTGTGTGTTGTCCGAGCCCCACAGCATGCAGGGTAATTTTTTTTCAAACATTTTCGCCTTGGACCATGTAAAATTACACATATAACTATTTTAATATCTGTATCACATGGTCTAAGTGGTTATGTTGAGAAAGTGCGATAAAGCTAAGAAAAAATTATGGAAAAATACCAAATTAACTTTTTCCATCTCCGTTATTTATTAAAAAGTTTTTTACTTGTTTTAAAGCTAAATAGCTAAGAAGGCTAATAGCTATAGTAGCTAAACTCTATTATTAAATATTATTATTATAAGGTATGATTAACTTCCATAATCCAAGAAGGAATTTGAGACACTTTCGTTTCTTAAGACTTGATGTATGTGAATATGTAATGATTATAATACCCTTTGTCATCTTATCACACACATGGACTCTGAATTCTTGAAATTGCTTATTTTCTTTTGTTTCTGCTGCACATCCTCTGGGCTTAGTAGAAATTTTATTTAATTTGTGATCGGATATTGCTTAACCCATCATTTCGTTTAAAGAAATAGTACAGCCCCGGTCACCGATCCGTACGATAGACGAACAGTCCGGACTGTTCGCAGTAAGTTACCGTTCCGTACTACAGACGGATGCGCTTCTCGTGCGGTCAGGCGGGTAAGTGGGACCGCAGAGACCGATCGCAAAAAAAAAATAAATTGGGAAAAATCTGTATCACAAAATTTACAGACTGCGTAGGAAGATTTTCTTAAGGATCTGGGCTTACTCCGTTCACTTAATATACCTAGATATTACTTGTTGGCAAACGGTAAATCAATACAATTGTATCGATACGTGCATACGCCTGCTGCCTTTATCTTCACGTAAATGACTCTCACGGTAACATATCTGTTAAGCTCCTTACAGCAAAATCCAGGGTCGCACCTGCTGCTGTTGCTGCTCGTAGGCTGTCGTCAGCTGCCGAAGGCTGTTTAATTTGGAAACTGAGTGAAATCGAAGAATATACGAAACTTAGATGTTTAGTAAGTGATTGCCATTGATATTTTTAAATATAATTTTTTTTAATTATTTCGATCATGTCCTTGCGTAATACTACTTCTAACACTATTGGGGAATATTTCGAGAATAAGAACGAAATTGGAAATCCGGTGTGTAATTTATGCAAATTCGCATTAAAAAATACCAGGATTTATAATTTAAAACATCACTTGTTCAAACTACACAAAATTGACTTACTTCTAACAGGTTGCCATAGAACGAGCTTTTCTTTCATTAAAGATAATTTTAACGGACAACCTCAACCAAATGAAACATGAGACGTTAGAAGATATATATTAGTGGAGCTAAACCTAACATTTTTGAACGAAGCCATCAACAATTTTCCGCTATTCGAAGAAGTGATTTCAGAGCATCTTCAAGCCTAACACCCACATAATCATTTTATTAACATAACTTTATTTTTGATAATTTATGTGATAGCATATCTATTATAGATTTATATTTTACGTGCCTTTGATCTCAATAAATAGGTAGATACTTACAATATTTATTGCGTATTGTTTGTTCTCCTTTTTCTTGCTTTTGAAAAGGCTTTCAGCAATAACAACAGCAAACACAACAGTCGAACTTCGGTTTTTTGACGTAACTGTCGCTTTGCTTTCGTGCTGCGCAAATTTTCGCAGCACAGTAACGGTCGAACTGTAGCTTCTTTCATTCTGCGATCGCTTTGCTGTCGGGCTGCTACATTTTTCGCAGTAGAGCGACAGTCCAGCTTCGGATATTTTTATTGGCATGGCTGTGCTGTCGTGTTTGTAAATTTTCGTAGTCGAAGGAAATAACTTAACAAAATGATTGCCTTTTCAAAAGCTGGTTATACACCATCTGCACAGCTGACTTACCTACAAATGATGATGTTCATATTCGATGATGGGCACAAGTTCTTCTGCAAGTTCTAGCAAGAGCGTAATTGAGTGTAATGAGATCAAACTTTGTGTACGTATACAAATGTGAACGCACAACAGCGCCTCAGTTCTACTTCAACAACCAACGAAGCAGGACCTGCGACAGATAATTGCTAGCAAGCGTATTTTTTTGAAGCGTTTTATGATACACCCAAAAAATGTTGACTTGTTTACAATCTATGACTTGCATTTTCAAAATGAATTTAAAAGGCTTCAATGTGACACCTCCCTTCACCTTGAGCGCGGTCTGAAATTTTGTTGAAAAATCGATAAAATTATTTATCCGATTTTAAAAAGTAAAATGTCACTATATTTCATGTTTAGCACAACATATTTTTGCGAAGCAACTTATTCTTCTATTGTATTTACTAAAAATAACCACAGAATTTTATTAACTAATGAGTATCTAGAGCACTCATTACGAATAAAAGTCTCTAGTTTTGAAATTGATTTCGATAAACTAATAAAATATTCAAAAGCTTAATTAATTTTTAAATTTTCTAACAATAAAACAAATATTTACCAATTATCTGATACCATAGTGGCCACTTAATACAACAATACGTTTCTTAATTTGATTAGAACCGAATAAGTATAAGTATTCATATCAGCGCACGATGACATTTTTTTTTTTTTCAGTGCAAAGCATGAATAAGTTATTTAATGCTTACAATGCGTTTTTAGTTCAGTTCACCGCAAGCATTGAAGAAGGCAAGACGTATGTCACTTGCATTCGTAGTTATGCTTCTTCTTATTTTTTTCCATATGGTTGTTGTACCACTACATGGAAATGAAATTTTGCATTGATGATGGTGCCCATCATTGTTCATATTGCAACTTATGCAGATGATATTGCCATAATATCATGCAGTTCTTCACCAGCAGATGCATCAGAGCATGTTCAAGGTGAACTTAATGCAATTGAGAGGTGGTTAAACAAGTGGAAAATCAAAGTCAACTCGGAGAAGTCAGTGCAAGTTACTCTTGCGCTGAGGAAGGCTGATTGCCCACCTGTCTCTTTAAATGGCTCGCAAATACCACAAAGTACTCATGTTAAATACCTTGGAGTTCATTTTGATACAACAACAACTTAAGATAAAAACCAAAAAAATGTATTAGCTTCTCAATTCTAAACCTGAGCTTAGTTTAGAGAACAAGGTAAGATTGTATAAGGCCATATTAAAACTTATCTGGACCTACGGAATTCAACTTTGGGGTACGGCAAGTAATTCAGCTTTCCAGTTAATGCAACGTTATCAATCAACGAACGAGCAAATACATAAAGATTTAAATATTCCCTTTGTTAAAACTGAAATAGCTAAATTTAGTGGAAGATATATAAATCGTCTTAGTCATCATGTTAATACGTTAACCTTTCAACTATTAGATAATAGCTTAACAACGAGGAGACTAAAGCGCTAGCATGTCCTTGACTTGCCTGATCGTTTGTTGGTGCATTCACACATGCACATACATACATATGTGTAATGAAAAATACATACATATAAATTTGTAATTACTCCAAAATATTCTCTCTTTATATATTTAGTTCCACTCAATGGAGTGTAACTATTCTGCTAATTAAGAATTTTTCTACTTATAAAATTTACTTATTCTTAATATTGACAGATTGTAAATAAAAACAAAATTATAATAAAAAAAAAAAAGTAATTACACTTCAGAAGTATTTTTATGGACTGACTCTCAAATTGTTCTTCACTGGCTCAAGTTACACTCATCTACCTTATCGGCCTTTATCGGTGATAGGATATCCGAGATTTAAGGTCTCACAATGGAATGTCATTGGAGGTATGTCCGAACTAGTATCAATCCTGCCGACATTGTCTCAAGAGGCTCTTCTGTTAAAGAATTCACTGACTCAATATGGTACACTGGGCCGTCCTTTTTAAAACTCGATAAGCCACATTGGCCTGAAAAGAAATGCGACGAAGTAGATTTCAACATAGTTAATAAAGAAAAGAAAAAATCAACTTTTCATACTGCATTCAAAACCAACTATATCCTTCAAACCATAAAAAGGTATAGCTCATACATATAAATTTTACGTATCGTTGCCTGGCTATTTCGGTTCCACAAAAAGTATTCCAACATATCAAATAATAATTTCGACTCGAATTGCCTTTCCCCTCAGGAACTATAAAACTTAATTCTCTATATAGTCTGGTATTTGCAACAACAATACTTCCAACAAGATATTCGGCTGCTAAAAAGTGTACTTTTGCAAAATACTGAAGGCTTCAATTTACTCAAGGTTGGCGGTCGTCTTGAACTAGCAAAAATTTCTTAAGAACAAAAGCACTCAATACTTTTGCCAAGTAGCAATGAATTCGTAAAAAGGTATATTCGTCACTTGCACGTCACCAACAATCATGCGAGCGCAAAGGCACTTGTGGCGCTAGTTCGTGATCATTTCTGGATAATAAACGCTCGAAATTTGGCCCGTCACATTGTGAGATCTTGCACGCACTGCATTCGTTACAAGTCTCGTTTGCTGCAGCAAATTATGGGTAATCTTCCTGTCAAGCACCTCAATCCTTTCTGTGGACCAATAAATACATATTATTGAATTCGTGGCAAGGTCCCATACAAAAGATATTGCAATTTTTGTGTGTCTCTCATTGAAGTTGTATCAGACCTGTCAACGGAAGCTTTCATATCAGCATTAAAGCGTATGATTGGTAGAAATGGTTTTCCTACTGACATATTCTGTGATAATGCTACCAATTTTGTTGGTACTAATATCAAGTTATTAGAGCTTAAAGAATATATTTTCAATTCAAAAAACTATAATCTTATAACAAATTTTTGTAGCAATGAATTTATAAACTTTCGTTTCATACCTCCCAGAGCACCACATTTTGGCGGTTTGTGGGAGGCAGCAGTGAAGTCCGCTAAGGATCAATTAACTCGAACGGTGACGACTCACTTTTGAAGAGCTGACGACGGCCATGGTTGAGATAGAAGCTATACTTAATTCTCGCTCAATTTCGCATCTGTCATCTGACCCAAGTGACTTCGAAACGCTAACTCTTGGACATTTTATCATCGGAAGTGCTTTAAGGCTTTTCCAGAACGTGAAACACCAAAGAAATTGACCAACTTGAACACTGGGCTCGCTTCAGCGCAATTAAACAACGCTTTTGGCAACAATGGTCCAACGACGATCTCAACGAGCTTCAGGTCCGCACCAAGTGGACTAGCAACCAAAGTAATGTCTCAAATGGTGCTCTTGCTTTAGTTCACGAAGACAATGTCCCACCTCAGCGCTGGCTGATGGGACGGATTGTCAACGTAATTCCAGACAAGGATCAACGTCGACCTGTGCATAAGCTTGTTGTACTACTTTCTTGAAAGGGTTCTTTCAAGGGGGCCGGAATGTTCGGTGAACGTATAACGTATTAATCATCTTTTATTTTGTTTATTTTATTCTATACTCAGGGCTTAAAATGCTTCCTAATTATTTCTATGTTTAGGCCTTAAGTATGCATATTGTTGTACTAACAAACATAACTACACTAACTGTAATTTAAGCTCCCTAAATACTGTATAAAAGAACGAAAATAAATTGCAGTCCCTCTCTTTCTGCATTAATCGAAGTCGAATTCATATCATATCATTTTACCGCTGTTTGTTTTGCACCGTTTCGCACTCGCCCCATTTAAGCAGTTAATAGGAAATTTTTGAAGTATTTTAAATTAATTAAATCGATTTCTGCAGAAATAAAAAAATCTCTTCTGATTTTTTACAACAATGATACACACAAGAGCAGTTTTTTAGAGTTTCAATTTGTTACAAATCAATAACGCATGCGAAAAAAATTGCCCTTCGCAGAAATAATGTATTTATCTGCAGTTTTCTTAACTGACAATGCGCAGTTGATTTGCACACATTTGTTTTTTTTTTCTGGTTCCAGACTGGGTTTTTTTCATAGGTATACATGAGATCAATATGTACTTATTATGGACTAACTGTAAAGAGATCGTTTGACGCGTCAAATTCACTTAGCTCGCTCGCAGGACAGTTGTAAACAATGTTCTTAAAGTTTTTTGCAGATGTGCGAGCTTAAGGAAGGCGATACGATGAACCATATACATAACTGTTTACCTTTGAACATGAACATTAATTTAAATTTCTCTCTCTCTGGATAGTTTTGGTACAATGATAGCCACCGGAACGATCGATCTATTTTTTTATATGCAGGCAAAATATGTATATACTATATTTTCTTTGTTGGTACAAAAATCCGGAAGCCGTCCTGAAATTTGTCCAACACGTAAGAGCACAACAGAGCACCAATGTTTTATTGAATCCGTACAAAATAATTTTATTTAGTTTTTTTTTTAATTCAAAAACTGGTATGACATTATAAAAAATTCTAAATAGTTAAACAAAGATCATTTTCCAGCGTTTATTATTTATTTTAATAGCGTTTGAATAAAAATGGGACACGTATTTCATTCAAGTATGACATGTCAACGACGTTGAGGCGTCATAATAAATCATGTATTCAGAAATTTCATTTTTTACTTTGATGGAGTTCCTTTACCTAAGCGCCCAAGCAAAGTATTTGCATATTCGATAATATCCTTTAAAAAAATGTATATGTATATAAAGCACGATTTACACAAAAATGCAAATTTTTACCTCACACTCCGGTTTTCCAGAATTTATTTTCACAAGAGTAAGTAATTTTTCAGTTACATTTACGCTGAATAAGCGCGCCATGCCCTCATCAGAATCTGAAAGAACACATAGCGCAGATAAAACAGTTTCTGCTTTCAAGTCGAATCCTGGTACCATTTCGAGATAATTTGCAATAATTTCTATAGTTGATAGCTTCACAAACTCGTCTGCAATATAAAAAAATTTAAAACTGCCATTATTTTTGTTTCTTTTAAGCGCAGTAAAGCCAATATTTTATGATTAATAGCTGAAGTTAGAAATATTCACAAAAATATTGATATATGAAAATGCTGCTTTACAAGACAAAAACCGCAAAAACAAACTATTTTATTCTTAAACTAACTGTTGTATAATTAAATTTATTTAATTTCAATATACACTTTTACAATTTGATTGTGTTATTTTATAAATAGAGAATAAAGCAACAGGTAATGGTAAGAAGTTCGAAAGTATTTGTTTCCGATTGAAATCAATTGGAGAGAGTTTCACCTCCGGATGGCTCAATGTAGAGATGGACGAAATGGTTCTTTTCAAATAGCATTACTGCTATCATAACAAACTTAGAACTAAATATTTAAACTTTAGGAAACAAGGACACACATATATTAGATTGAATAGAATCAATCGAGATTTAAAATTTTTTTATAAGAATGAAAGAAGAAGATTATAGCCCGAAGATCAACCCCACTTTGTTGGAAAATTTGATAGCCTCTTTTAACTTGCTCCATTTTTTAAATCCATATTTTCTAAAATGGGTAGGCAACTTAAAACAGGGGGCGCCAATCTAGTTTTCAATATCGATGAAAATCCTGCAGCTTTGTCTAGACATATAAGGCTAATGTAATCCGCTGACACATCGTGAAAAAAAAACAAAAAGGTTTTTTTTTTCAACCGCTCTAATATGTATACATGCATACAACACATAAATGTCTTAATTAGTGAAATTATGGTTCTGTGAAGCGAAAATTCAATAATAATAATAGAGTTTAGCTACTTAAGCTATTAGCCTTCGTAAGTGTTTAGCTTACAGCTTTAAAACAAGTAAAAAGCTTTTTAATAAATAACGGAGATGGAAAAAGTTAATTTGGTATTTTTCCATAATTTTTTCTTAGCTTTATCGCACTTTCTCAACATAACCACTCAGACCATGTGATACAGATATTAAAATAGTTATATGTGTAATTTTACATGGTCCAAGGCGAAAATGTTTGAAAAAAAATTACCCTGCATGCTGTGGGGCTCGGACAACACACACATAAAAATACAGACCACCATTAAGCTACAAATTTAGCTAGTTAGTTTTCAATCTAAGTTTGAGTTCCCCTTTTGACAAGCTAATGTTATAAAAATCGCAACTGTTAATAAGAGTTGTCATGCTATTAAAACGAGCTGTAGCCATATAATTAGTTCTACTAACCGGTTGATAAAATACTTAATAAGAGTTATGAATCAGTTCAATATTGATTAAATTGTTTTTTTTTTTTTTTTACATTAGAACGTTTTAAAAATAAGAATTATTTATCAAAAAAAATCTGTTATTTTTTTCTATCTGACCACATTTTTCAACAAAAGATAAGATGGTGATCGGACCATCTGATACAAGAGAAAAACAGCAACTGAACAAGGGATGATGATAAAATGTACACGCACACGTATCATTAAAATAGCAAATATTATTGTTAAAAAATCCTGAGGCTCAAAACACCATAAAAATTTCGTTTCTTTTAAATTGAAACACAGGCAATTCATTTATTTAGTTAGTATTTATTTAGCGAAAAACTATCCGTCTACGTTTTTAGGCGCCCGAGCAGGGACTTAGACTCACTCGTATTACCGACGCGCGCTAACTTAATGAAATACCTTTATTTAATTAACTAAACGCTACAAAATTAAATTCATTCATTGCACGTGTCAAGTATGCGTCTCTGTGTTCTCGCATTTTTTTTCAATTGAAACCGCATGATACCAAATGATAAGTTGTGTAAGACAAAAAAGAATGTATGCGAGCCTGCAAGTGCGTAGTGCGCAATTAAAAAGTTAAAGTGTGTGATTGTGATAAAATCACAAAAACTTTATTTGCCCCGCACTAGAAATCTGCAAATAGCAGTGTCACTGCCGCCGCACAGTGGTGACATTTCTAAATAGTGGTTGCGAAACTCAATTTTGGTGTGGTGGAAATTCACAAATCTAATGATGCAGTTTGATTAATAATTAAGAATGTAAAATTTTAACTTATTTGGAGAAATGGTTCGCTTTGTAGAGTTGGCGAAAGTTGGTGGCGAGTTTTTTAATTTTTTTCCTGTTTTTTTGCAGTTCAATATGAGGTTAAAATTTTTCTGCAAGCTATGAAAGAAATGATATTTTTTTTTGCATATATGACATAAGCGGTCTTTCTACTAATCACTAACACTGAAAATAAATGGTTTTTATTTCATGTTGGAGGTGACTCTTCTTTTCCGAAACGCTATTTTACCCGTTTCTTCAACTTCGAATGGACTTTCGAAAAAAGTTCAAGAAGATTAAGTTCCGACTACAAAAACTAAATTTTTTGAACAATTCTAAACACAATGCGAAAACTCTTAGCGTCGGGAAAATGAGCTATAGCGATTTTTTTCATGCTCTTGCAGTTGAACTTGCATTGTGCGTATACTGGCATTTATGATGATATAGTTCATAATAACTGAATGGATTGGATCATTATTTTTATAGCAAGCACACACAAATAATTTTTTTTCTTGTTATGCAACTGGTTATTTAAAGGGTGCCACGAATATATTCCTTAAGTTTTTACTAGGCAATAAGTAAAAATATTCTAAAACTGATTTACACAGCAGGTAAAAAATAAAGGTAAAGGAATTTTCTTTCCTAGGCTTGTTTTTTATACAAGCTATAATTCCACAGTTAAAAAAAAATTTAAAAACTCGACACTTAATGAGCGCGTACGCAGTTCGTATCCGTAGCAATATGAATCTTATGCTTCCTTTAACAGGTAGAAAATCTTAAGGAATTCCTAAGTAAGGTAGTTTAAAAAGTTTTATTTGGGGTACTAAAAATTTTATTCTTTCTCTCAACTTGTTTCAAGGAAAATGAATGGATGGTATAAATAGTAATATTCTATAAGTTTTTCTATGAGTTCTTCAAAAAGCTGAAAACAGAGCGTTTTACTTTGTTCCACAAAGAAGCACCTGTAAAAATGTCGATCATATCATACATGATATATTCAAAAGTTCATCCAATGAATTAGATTTCGGAGCATTATTACAAAAAATGCCTAACATCATTGGTGAAAAATTTGAAAAATCTGAAATTCAGGAAAAAATTCATGCAATATTCAATAGAGTAAAAGTTAAATGGAATAGTTGTACGTAGTTCATGTAAAACATTAAATTGCAAATATTAAAATTGGCTACAGGAAAGTACCGATATCCACTATAAGCATATATGTAATACTTCTATATTGCTACTAACCTACCTCTTCAGTGTGTTTGAAATTCGACATGATTGTTGACATATCTCAAAGCTACAGTTTGTTTTGCGTATGCGCATGTGTGAAATATTTGTAAACAAAAATTCAATAAATCTGACATAAGGACTGTCCCACAAAAAACTTGCGCTTTGTTTTTTAGTTATAAAAAAATTCCAAGTAATTTTTTGTTCTTTTTTTGTTTTTTATTAATAATGGCTAGTGTTCAGAATATAAATAACTAAAAACAAAATAACAATTTTTTTTTATAAAAATTTCCTACTTTTTTCGTAAGGCCCGACATTAAATTCTGTCCAGTCGTGTCATCGACAGTATGGAGGATCTGGGCAGTTGGGTGGGTTTGCTATTTTTGGTACGAAATTGATCTTTTTACTTGCATACCATTCCATCGTAGCTTTAGAGTAATGAGAGGTTGCCAAATCTGGCCAGAACATCACGGTACCCTTATGTGCACGAATAAATGGTAGAAGACGTTTTTCGAGGCACTCGTCTATATAAACTTTGGAATTGATTGTGCCTTGCGTAACAAAAAATCTGCTTCTGAGACCACAGATGCATATGGCCTGCCAAACCATATATTACTTCGGAAATTTCGAAATTTTTTTTTCTTTGAATTTACTAGACACATGCCCCTTTTTCGGTGATGTATGATATTCGTGCCCAGGTAGCTGCTTAAAATCTGCCATGACATAAGTTTCGTCACCCATAACACAGCAATCAAATTTAATCAGGTACCTTTCATACAATTTTCGGGCTCGCATCTGATCCATCAACTGCATTTGATTAGAACGGTCTGGTACTTTTTGAACTCTTTATGTCTTTAGCTTACTTTTCTTCTTGATCTTTTGTACAGTAGATTTTGATGTACCTGCTCTAGCCGCCATATCTCGCACTGAGGTGTTGGGATTTTGCTTAAAAAGTCGCTTCACCTTCGTCGCTACTTTTAGGTTAAAAAACTTTGACAGAAAATAAAAAAATACATATCCACGGATTTCGGATATTTTTTTATTTATAATGTGAGAAAGTGTGGTTAGCTAAAAGCCAAAGCTTCAGCGGCTTTTTTTTACAATTATTTTTTTTATCAGGTTTTTCCTAATGTAGTTTTAGAAGGAACAAAATATATTGACTTTTACGAAATGCTCTTTATTTGTTTGTATAAAAATTCACCAAAATTGCATATTGGCTAAAAGTTCATAGTTTACACTTTTTAAAAAATAATTGCTCAATGTTTTGAATTTTATATGTGAATAATGCTAATTTTTTTAAAATAAAAGTTTAAAAAGTCATAATTGAAAAATTTTCCAAACTTTGACAGAAAAAAAGTACTTATCTCCGGATTTCGGAAACTTTTTTATATATAAAGTGAAAAAGTATGGTGAGCTAAAATCCAATTTTTAGCTGCTTTTTTCACAACTTTTTTTCATGATTATTTCTCTACTGCAACATTTGAATTTATTTCTTCACATTTTGAAACGCTTAACAATGATTTTATCAATTGTAAAAGCTCACAGAGTGAAGGAAGTTGCTCAAATTCGGAAAGAAGTTCCCTTAAGTAGAGGGTAACAGATAAGGGCTATTTTATTCTTTTTATCCCCTTTAGGATAAAAGATGTAAGACCAGTGCTTATCAGAAACACAACAGAAAAGTTTTTGAAACTGTTTTTCTCCAATTACTTGTAAACTATAAAAAATATCGCAAAATTTGAAATCAGCAATAAAAATATATTTATTTATAATTAATCAGTTAATGGGGATTGATACCCATTTTGAAAAAAGGTCTCAACCACATTACAACTTTGTATGGGAGGTAGGCGTGTCCGTGAACCGATTTCATATTCACGTAATTTTGATGTTTTCACCTTACATGTTGTTTTCAACATGTTTTTTCTCTGTCGATAGTCACACGACTTTTTGCAGCATTAGTTTTCGGCACACTTGAACTTCTGAGCGAATAAATATTTTTTGATAATTTTTTTATCTGTAAGGGAATTATAGCTACTACAGTGCCAAATATTTTCAGATAAGTTTGCAGAGTCCGACGCAATTGATTGTTGAAGTGGAGTTTTTTGTAGGGGGGAAAAATAGCATATCATTTGTTTATAGAAATTAATTTCTTTTTTGTTTGTCGCAAGTAGACTTTGAAAACTACATAAAAAAACTGAAATTGTAAATAAATTCAAAGCGGATTTTTAAATTTGATGAGATATTTATTTTTTTTTTATTCATAAAAAACTACATATCTTGAACCATCATATCTTGTTGCATTACTTAAAATGATACATCCGTGATTTGAATGGAAGGGTCGCTTTTTTCTTTGCTGTTATGTTGGTATAGGTTGGAAGAATATCAACGTTACTTCTTAAAGAATTTTGAAATAAAAGGTATTTGTCTTTTGATAGTCCTAGGTCTTTTCTTCACTTTTACTATATTTAACTGCCAATGCTGTGGAAAGGTGGTCCACAGGGATAGTTTCAGTGTAATCCATAATTTTTCTTTTGTAAGTTCGGAACACTCGTCAATTGGTTGTGGAGGTTTTCCTCTTGCAGATTTATTTGTGGTTGGTTGTTCGTCCAGCCAATCTGGATATTTTGTATTGAAATTCTTTTTGTACGATTCCTGCTTATCCATTTTCTGTTTATATTTCAATATAAGTTGGATAAAATTTTTTAAATTCAGACATTTTATGCGTTGAAAATCTATTTTCCGCAATCTGAAGATAATCTTTTGCGGCCAATATAAGCTCGTGATTGACTTGGGAATTGACTTGACGTGCTTTGAAATGAATGATGTAGCATTTTTATGTACATGTTGAATTTTTCAACTTTTTCGTAAATTTATTACATGCCGAAATGACTTTTTATATACTTTAATTACTTACTCTCAAATTGAAAATTATTTAACTTTATAGATATTAAATCCATGAAGATTTCACTTTTACACTTCTCAACAAAAAAGTTAAATTTACTTTTCATATACAAAGAAGTACCACCATATCCATCACTCCTACAATACCCTGGAATGGAGTATTGTTGAGTCAAATTTGTATTAAGCCAGGTTTTTTGAACAACAATTATATCAGGTAGTTTCGTTTGACAAATTTGTATCGCCAAAAACGATATCAATTTGTCAAACGTAGTTATTTACGAAACGCTTCTTATGTTAACACTAATAATATTCAAAACAGAGTAATTTAGGTTGAAAATATAATCGTTAAACTTTGGAAAACTATTGAAGTATGTGCTGTTAATCATTGACTTAAAAAAAAAGAAAATAATGAAACTAAATAATTTTTTTATCAAAATTATGAGAAGACACACGACACACGTCATCCATCATCATCACTAGTACCATCCATCCTACGTGACTACTACAGGGTTATGGTTGAGCATTGATATACGCTGTGATAGCTTCGAGTTTTTAGTTGCATTTAGAAGTTGATCACCATCACTCACGCATTTAACCACTTGTGGTGTTCTTATTAAACATACGTCCGCCTCTTGCAAACACCTGCTTATAACCGACACCCTTCAATGTTCTCGCATACTGTCTCTCTACTCAGGAAATCATTAATAAACACCTCACTTGTTGTGTCATTATACCCTACACGGAGGGTATATTCACTTTGTCATTCCGTTTGTAACGCATAGAAGAGGGCGTGGCAGGTATGGAAAAGTATATATATTCTTGATCAGCGTCACCACCTGAGTCGATATAGCAGTGTCCGTCTGTCTGTCTGTTGAAATCAAGTTTACGGGAAAACTAAGGAAGCTAATTCAATGAAATTTGGCACACAGGTCACACCTTCTTGCAAGCTGCTAGCATATAAAAATGGGCGAAATCGGTTAATGGCCACGTCTCCGCCCATAATCTATGTAAATATACCCAAGTCCATTTTGAAAAAAAGTTGCAGCGATTTTGATGAAACTTGGTGATTTGGTGAAGCTGAGAACGAAATTAAGATTAGGCTAGGTTTTAAGTTTGCAAAGGCTCTAAAAGAGACGTGGCACGTGGTACACGAATACAGATCTTATGAATCTTGAAATGCGCATAAAGTGGGCGGAATTGTAAAAAAGGGCGTGGCACTTCTTAGCAATTAAAAAATTGGATTTCAAATAACTCCAAATTGGCACATACGATTTTCATTAAAATTTTAGGGATGATACCACTGAAAGTAGTCAACAATACAAGCTACGTCAATAGACTGAAAAATTGCTTTTAAGGGCGCGGCACAGTCTACTATATTTATAAACGTTATAAAAAGAGAACTAGCAACGCAATCGTTATGAAATTTAATGAGGCGGATATACTTGCTAAAAGGTGTTTTCTTCCATATAAGCGAAATACGTTTACTGCTATATATAGTGTGCTATGAGAGTAATCTTCATAAAATTTTGTGTAGAGGTATCGGTTATTATAAGCTTCGAAATTAAATGAAACTTGACAAGATTGCATCAGTGGGCGGGGCACCTCCCTCATTAAAATAAAGCTGTAAGTGCTATTTTAAGTGAACTATTGGAGCAATTGATCTGAAATTTGATGTAAGTAGTTTACTGGGTAGTAGGTACATATGAATCAAAAGCTGGCAAAATAGAAACAGTGGGCGTGGCACCTCCCATACAATTAAAATGCCTTATGTGGCATAACTATCGAAATATATGAGCAATGATACAGAAATTTGGTGTAAGAGGTTTGTTTATAAAAAGCTATCTCTGGATCGAAATCGGACTGGATTGCATCAGTGGGTGTGTCACCGCCCTAAGGTTTAGGAATAATTGCGGTACATATCGCAAACTATACAAGCTATTGTGCTTAAGTTTGGTTTGTTTATTGAACCAAAAGTGGGCGGAATTGGAGAAGTGGGCGTGGCACGTTTCGTGTTTTTTATTTATATTCTATTTTTTTCAACATTTCCCATATTCTTTTGAAATTTTCAATCTTTTACATTTCCCCATCAATTTCATTCGGAAATTCTTTATTATTTCGACTTTTTCATCAATTTTTCAGCATTTTTCATATCTTTCGATTTATTCAATTTCTTTCAACTTTCTTTAATGGTTTACATATATTTTCAACATTTTCAGTTTTTTTTAACACTTTTCAACATTTTTGAAGCTTTTTACATTATTTTCGACTTATTCAACCTCTTCAACATTTTTTTAACATTTATTGAAAAAGTACTTTCAATGCAGTGTAGGGTATGTGAGTTTCGGCCTGGCCGAAGATAACACCTTTACTAGTCTTTCTTTAACTTGGGTTTAGCAGCCATTAATTTATCTTTATGCGATTTCGCAGAAAGATTCACAAATTTATTTAAGAGAAAGTACGCATCTTCAATATTCTGCGATTCTTTTTCAACATCAAGACTTTTGACAGGTTACATATTACATCTTATGCTGTAACATCATCCGTAACCTTTACTTTACTAACAATACAATTATTTTTAACTCGATCATCATTAATTTAATTTAACTGATGTTCTTAGATTGTTAATTTTTTCTTTTCAACTACATTTCTTAAAATATAATCATATTGTTTAGTCATAAACTGTATGGATTCCTGAAGGTCGGACAGCTGATTCAACTTGATTAGTTTTGTTTAATTACTAGTATTTCATTTTTCACTCCTTCATCTCCCTCACATGCAAACACTTCACTTTCATTGCTTACAAGGTACTTAAAATGACGTTTGTCCAATTTAGTGCATTGTGAGTGATATCTTTTGGCGAATTTGTTACACTGAATAAATCCTTCTGTTTCTATTAATTGTAATTTGTATTGCCCACAAATTATTTTCTAGCCTTTAAGGCCCTTATTACGTCCACTTGTATAATTTATTTTAAAAGTAAATATTGATAAATATTGCCTTAAGCTTAAGAAATGAATTTTTTAAATCACAGAACTGAGCACAGCGATAAAAAACTCAACTTGTTACCAGCAGTGTTGCCAGTGTCATATTTTAGGATTTATATTGCTGAATTGAGCTCCCGTATGACTTATAAATTTTAACTTTCTTACAGGTGTACCTATCGCCTAAAAATTTTGATTTACGCCTACGTTAGTTGATTCTAATTCATTATTACGAGTGTTTTTTAATTTGTTTGTCTATTGTCTTTGTCTACTTCGGTCAGAATTGTGTTGAGTTTGTCTAAATTGCTCGATATTGTTTGAATGATTTCGGTTTGCATGATCGTCTAGTTTGTTGACAACAGCCATTATTATTGTGGTTGTTAACTGTTTTTTGTTTTTGAGAACTATTAGTATTTTTAGTCTTTTGATTGTTATCGCCATAATTTTTTCGTAGGTTTCTGTCAGTTCGATTTGTCGTTCTACTTGTATTATTGAAAAACTCTGATTTTTACAAAATTTTACATATGCGTTTGATTTTATACTAGGTGTACAAATATGAAACCGGTAATTTTTTATTAAAAAAAAAAACACGTTCATTTTGCGAAAACAGTTCCAAATTTAATCTTCAAAGTAATTCCCCTCGCTAGCTACACATCTTTCCCATCTTTCAGGCAATTTATGGATTCCTCGCCAAAAAAATTCTTTGTTTTTTAAAGCTATTCATTCATAGAGCCATTTTTGCACTTCCTCGTAAGAATATAAGTACGAATCGTTGAATGCGTGTCCCATCGATGAAAAGAAATAGTAATCGGATGGCGCCAGGTCCGGTGAGTACGGCGGGTGGGGCAGGGGCTCCCAGTTGTACGATTCTACCAAGTTTTTATTGATCGCTGCTCGATGTGGCGATGCGTTGTCATCTTGGAATACAATTTTGTCATGGCGAAGTTGAAATTCGGGCCTCTTCTGACGTATAGCACAGTTCAAAGCGATCAATTGTTGATGGTAACGTGCACCACTAACTGTTTCACCTGGTTTTAGTAGCTCATACCAAATAACACCACGCTGATCCCAGAAAATACACAGCATTGTCTTTCGGCCGAAGCGATTTGGTCTTGGCGTTGATTTGGGTCGTTGGCCGAGGCTCAAATCTGATTTTTTTCGTTTGGGATTGTTGAAATAAATCCACATTTCATCGCCAGTGATGATTCGATGGAGAAAACCTTTTCTGTTTTGCCTGGCGAGCAGCAATTCACAAGTGGTTTTTCGGTTTTCTTGCTGCCTGTCGGTCAGTTCATGTGGCACCCATCTACCGACCTTTAAAATCTTTACCATGGCCTTCAAACGCAAGGAAACGGTTTGTTGTGTCACATTAAGTTGTTCAGCGAGCTGTTGTTGCGTTTGACCATCATCTTCGTCCAATAATGTTTGCAATTCGGTGTCTTCAAACTTTTTCGGTGGCCGGCCGCGCTCCTCATTTATCACATCAAAATCACCACTTCTAAATTTATTGAACTACTCATTGCTCGCCGTTGTTGTATGAAACTTGACAAATTGCGAACTGAATATTGTTGACAGATGACAGAATGAACAATTAAGACATTTGGTGCTGTTCGGAAGCTCATACATATACGGCTATCGAACGCTAGATGTCATTACCGGTTTCATATTTGTACACCGTAATTTCAAAAGTATCTCTAAGATTTTGAGGTTTTTTTTTTTCTTTTTTTTTTTTTTTGCGATCGGTCCCTGCGGTCCCACTTACCCGCCTAACCGCACGAGAGGCGCATTCGTCTATCGTACGGATCGGTGACCGACCACGAACAGCCCGGACTGCTGTGCGTTCAGTAAGCGAAACCATACGTGTGCGGCATATCCGTTTATCGTACGGATCGGTGACCGGGACTGCACTATTTCTTTAAAAGAAATTATGGGTTTCAGCTTTATCCGATCACTAATTAAATAAAATTTCCACTAAGCCCAATAGGCTGTGCAGCAGAAACAAGGGAATTTCAAGAATTAAGATATATAATTATTTTTTGCTTTATAACATTGTAAGAGTCCACGGGACTAATAAGATGGCAAAGGGTATTATAATCATTACATATACACCGGAATGGACAAAAAAGAGCGTAGTAAGAATTACAAATATCAAGTCTTAAGAAACGAAAATGTCTCAAATTCCTTCCTGGATTATTAATGTTAATCATACCACGCAATAACTCAGAGTTCATTGAGCCGGAAAACAGTTTATTTAAGAAAGTAACATTTAGCATAATTCTTCGACTGCGCAGAGTTGGTAACCGTATTAGTTTAAGACTATTTTCATATGAAGGCAAATTTAAGTGTGAATTCCAGGGTAGCCCCCGAAGTGAAAACAATAGGAATTGTTTCTGCACCGACTCGAGCATATCAATGTATATATTATATTGTGGGTTCCACACCACTGATGCATATTCCAATATTGGACGAACAAGTGAAGTGAAAAGCAGTTTAGTCGTGTACGGGTCATCAAATTCTTTAGACCATCGTTTTATAAATCCAAGGACACCTTTTGCATTGTTAACCATTAAACCTATATGAACGTTGAAGCGAAGTTTTTTATCCATAGTGACGCCTAAATCTACAAAATTTTCAACCTTTTCCAATTTTACACCATTTATAGAATATGACGTATCAATTTCTTTCCTTCTTGTAAAAGTCATTTGTTTGTACTTTTTGAGATTTAAGGTCATCAAGTTTGTATCACACCATTTAACAAGTCCATTTAGGTTTGATTGTAAAGTTTTATGATTAAAATAATCATTAAAAGAATAAAAAAGCTTTAGATCATCAGCATACATTAAAATATGGGCCGAATCCATAGTAGAGGGTAAGTCATTTACAAATAGTAAAAATAGTGTTGGGCCAAGATGACTACCTTGAGGAACTCCAGATGAAACCATTATATGTTTAGAAAATACGTTGTCAAACAATACTTGTTGCTTCCTATCCCTTAGATACGATCCAATCCACTTTAATATCGATGAAGGAAAGCCTATTAAATACAGCTTTTTTAAAAGTAGGCGATGACTTACGCAGTCAAAAGCTTTGCTGAAATCCGTGTATATAACATCCGTTTGCTGATTTCGCTTAAATCCGTTTATAACAAGTGTGGTGAACTCCAAAAGATTTGTGGATGTAGATCTACCTTTAAGAAAACCATGCTGAGATACTGTCATCAAGGACGAGACGAAGTTTGAAAGTTGATCGTTAATTATTTTTTCAAAAAGTTTTGGGATTGCACTGAGCTTAGATATGCTTCTGTAATTTTCAATATAAGCCTTACTTCCAGATTTGTGAAGTGGGATAATGTAAGATTCTTTCCATGATTTAGGAAAATAGCCCAAAATCAAGGAAATATTAAAAATTTTTGAAAGAGGATAACAAAGACTACTTGCACAATACTTCAGGATGTTTGTAGGGATGTTATCTGGTCCAGTAGAATAAGAACATTTTAAAATTTTTAGTTCATTACTGACTAAATCCGCACCAATTTGTGGGAGTTGCATCTCATTTATACGCGGAAGACTATATGGATAGTTCATGCTGGAATTATAAGTTGAAGATGAATAAGTTGACTCAAAGAAGTTTGCAAACAAATTAGATATTTCATTTTGTTCGGATGATGTTACACCTTTATAAGACATCTGAAGAGGATACGCAGATGATTTATGTTTGATGTTTATAAATTTGTAAAAAAGCTTAGGATTATTCTTGATGTTGAGTTTTATATATGAGATGTAGTTTAAATAAGAGCGTTTATTAAGATTTTGATAATTATACCGAGCTCGGGAATATCTTATATAATCGATGGTTTTACCAGACATTTTGAATTTTTTAAACCGGCGATTTCTTACATTTTTAAGATAATTTAATTCATTTGTTACCCATGGAGGACCGCTTGAAAATACTGACTTATTGAACTTCGGCACAGATTTGGAAATACAATTAAGCAAGCACACATTAAATGATTTAACATAGCACTCCATATCAGCCTCAGAGTAATATTGTTTATCCGGCAGTATAACTGACCAGTCGATATGGTTTAACAAAGAGTTAAGTCTAACATAATTCGTTTTTTTAAAGTTGAAACATGAATTCTGAGGTGTTACACGATTTTTTTTCAGTAAGCTACATGCTAAAACATATTTTAATAGAAGAGTTGGGTGATGTTTGTCCTCCGGTAAAACCAAAGGATCAATTCGACTTATATTTATGTTAACAAATTCATCAACAAACGCAAGATCAAGGTTTCTGTTGCTCGTATTAAGAATATTATTAATTTGATGAAGACAACAATCAGAAAGAATATCCAGAAATTCAGTTATTTCGTTATTGGATGAAGTTGGTGTGAGAAAGCAGCAATTGTCAGTTATACTCCATGTAACATATGGTAAATTAAAATCTCCAAGTACAATCATGGTATCATTTACAGTGAGACGATTATTTATTCCTTTAAATTCTTCAGCATGTCGTAAATAGGTAGTGTGATCAGCATTTGGTGGAATGTAGGAACAAGTTAAGTAGATTGACTTATTCATAAGTTTGATGAGAACGCCAACAAGTTCTAAATCAGTATTGTTTATAAACTTCAATTCCTCACAGCATAATGAAATGTGCACCGCCAGAAGGACTCCACCTCCTATTTTAGACTTACGGTCTTTTCTGAATATTTGATAGTTGCTACAAAGAATTTCAGTGTCCAATATATTTTCCCGAAGCCACGTTTCAGAAAACGAAATAACATGGAATTCAAAGTCGAAACTATTCATGAATAAATCAGATAACTTAGTATTTAAACCTCTAACGTTTTGATAAGCGATGGTTAAAGTTTGAAAACGGTCGTAAATTAGTTTTTTGGAACATTTTGATCTTCAGAACGCTGTGGTAAACTAGCAATATTTTCAGAGCGTGGGCTGTTTCTATATTCAAATTCCCTAACTAGAGTGTTACGCGGCCAAAAATCTTTGTTGTTCACCTTTCCAAAAACTTCTTCAGGGACAAAAACCTTAAATGAAGACTTTTTCCTCGGATATGAAAAACTTAGCTTACGCACAGAAAAATCACTAAAGACATTTAATTTATTTTTAATATAATGATTTAAGTCCTCAACCGAAGTATCAGAAGCGAAACGCGACACAAAAACAGTTTTTTTTTGAAGATATAACCACAAGTTCTTTTGGGTCATTTCTATCAGGGACTGTTACTGAAATCGAATCACTATCATTTTGAGCAGAGGTAGATGGCAAATTGGATTGTACAGTTATTATATTTTGAGTAAGAGGTTGCACAGTTGTAGGTGGTTTATCCAGCGTTTTAGCCTTTGATACAGTATTTGCAGTTTTCTTGTCGTTTTTCTACTTCCCACGAAGAGTCATCGGAGTCGATTTTTTTGGTGTTGAAATTGCTCTTCTAAGCATCTGAAGTCGTTAAAAAGAGTTTCAAAATGCTGAAACTTGTGCAAGAGAGCAGACAGGTCCTTGCCAATTTCAGCAAAACCTTTTTTATAATCTATATAAGCAGTTATCAGCTGCCTTGCACTTGGTGCATGACCACCGAAGACCTTCACCCTTCTCAATTACATCAGCAATGCGGCCATTTAGTCCAACACATTTCGCATGATAAAGATCATCGCAGAAATGACAGACTACGAAACGCTCAGTATCGTCTTTAACAGAGCAGACAGGGTGTTTACAAATCATGTTAAAATTTAATGAAAGTAGTTTAGTTTAATGAAAGTAGTTTAAAAAGGATTAACTAAAAGTATGCTACACTTTTTTTTTCTTTTTGAAGATTTATCTAACCGTTTCACGGAAAATTAAAAGTAACTAAAAGTATGCTACAGTTTTTTTCTTTTTTCTTTTTGTATATTGTTTTTTCAAACCGTTTGAATCGCAAGAACGCTACAAGCGCTAATTATGCTTTTTACTGGCTCTGGAAGCTCACGTTTAAATGAATGCAATACCATTATTGCATTACTTTGACCTTTATTTAGCACAAATAATAATTCAACTTGTTTTTTTTATGATTGGGACTTCTTATAGCTATTACAGTGCAAAATTTGTTCAAATTGATTTGCAGAGTCCAACGCAAATGATTGTTGAAGTTGAGTTTTTTGTAGGGAGGAAAAATTACATATCTGCACATAAATATTAATTTCTGTTTTGTTTGTCGCAAGTAGACTTTGATAACTGCAGAGCACTGAATATGCTTGGTTTATAAAAATTGTAAAAAAATTCAAAGCGGATTCTTAAATGTGGTGGTATACAGTGGCGAGCAGAACTGGCTAAGTGTTTGCCACTTTCATGCATTTTTGTTTGTTGTGGAGTCATTTCTAAATGTAATGCTATTAAATTTTCAGATTAAATACTTCACTTATTAAGAAACAAAACGTTATAGTATAAATTATCAAAATGCAAAACACAAAAAAGATGTGACAAAAATAACAACAAATTTTATGTAGCCAATTTTGCACGTGTTCAATTGCGTCAGCGTCGCAATGTTCTTGACACCGTTATCCTCGCCGTTATATTTGTTTTACTGAAATTTACTCTTATTTGCTTAGCGATAAGTAAAAAGAAGTCGAGAGGTTGATTCATCGTCAAATTTGTTGTGTAATTCAAATTAAAAGGATCGTTTTTATATTTTTATCAAAATGAAGAAGATCGACAAAAAGGCTGAAGATGAAATTGTTTCAATGACTGAAAACGGTCGTTCAACAAGAGAAATAGCAAAAAGCTTGAAAATTTGCCATCAAACTGTGCTAAATGTCCTAAAACGACGGAATATAAAACCTCCAAAGATTACAAAAAGACGCCCCAATCTACTTTCGGACAGAGACGCGCGAGCCATGGAGCGCTTATTGACTCAACAAGTACCTAAAACACGAAAAGAAGCTGAACAGAAGATTGAAAAGCCGGCCAGTGAGTGGACAACACGCAGAGCGCTGATCAAGGCCGCCATCAAGCCAGGGTTATCTGACAAAAACGTGAAAGCAAGAAGTACAAACACTGGAGTGTTGATGATTGGCAACGAGTGATATGGTCTGATGAGACCCGCATTAACCGTTTACAATCAGATGGGAAACAATACAACTGGCATCGACCTCATGAAAAGCTACGAAAGCATCAGGTCAAGCAAACAATGAAGCATGGCGGTGGTAGTCTTATGGTGTGGAGCTGCTCCACATGGTGGCACATTAGACCAATGGTGAGAATATTTGGGATAATGCGTAAGGAAGACTATCTGAATATCTTACAAACCAATTTGCCAGATTTTGTTGAACTAAGCGCATATCCAACAGAAGAAGTGATATTCCAGCAAGACGGGGGCCCAAAACACACCGCAAAAATTGTTCAAGAGTGGCTTAAAAATCAGGACTTCCAGCTTTTAGAATGGCCAGCACAGAGTCCTGATTTAAACCCAATTGAAAATTTGTGGGCTATTCTAAAGAAACGGCTAGCATCTTACAAAACGGCCCCAAAGAATATCGACGAAGTATGGTCAAGAGTTCAGAAAGAATGGCGTGAACTTCCACATACTAAATATTAATATTTTATATCAATAGAATATTATTTTGTTTTTGTAATATCTATTTTATTTTTGTATACTTTGTAAAGTTGAATTAAAACGTTTTCTTCCTTAATAAATGAAGTACTTAACCTGAAGATTTGGTAGCATTATATTGAAAAATGACTCCATAGCAATTAAAAATGCATGAAAATGGCAAACATTTAGCCAGTTCTGCACGCCAATGTATATTCTTTTTTTTTATTCATAGCGAACTATATATTTTTTATTACTTAAATTAACCATTTAATTCTTTTTAAAATAATCAACAGTATCTGAATGACTTACTTATAGACTTAACATTTTTTAAGAGTATCATTCTTTCAGCTCTTTTGATGATTTGAAGTCCCTAGAGATGCAATAATTGGGTCAGATGAAGCAACCAGCATGATAAAAAAGTCAACGTTCTGTCACTCACTTGAAATCTTGCACGTGTTGAGATATCTGTATTTATTGTAATCCTTGTTTTTGGATTCGTGTGCTTCTTCTGATAGTTCACCAATTGTTTAAGGCTGATACTCTATTATAATACATTTTTAACATGGGCTAGAATTTTGTGAGTCGTAATTGTAAGTTTTTAATGCGGATATTAATGAAGCAGCAGTTCCGCAGTTTTTGTTGCAAACTCTCCATATTTTCTGCGTCATTTTTTTCTTTGCAGCAGATATTCGCTCTATCACTTCTTCATTTTCAAAAAATCTTCTGGAAATGTAGTAAAGGCGGAAGTTGCACGCGCGTTTCCGCCTACAACAAGAAGTCTGCGCAGAGATATATTTTTTTATTTCTATTATTATATTTGTTTTTATTGAAAAAAAGAATCATTACTTTATAAATTATGCTAAGCTTTAAATAAGCGAAGTCTTAAGGAATTATAGTCAAACGGCAGCACTTAGGGAACAGCTGTTTGTGGAGATTTGACAAACAGCTGTTCGTTCTCTACACTCAGAGGCGAAAATAGTTTATGTAAGGACAGCTCACTGGGAGTAGGGACAGTCAGTCAGTGATCTCGTCCTGGACAACACCATTGTGGTAAGCCATTGTTGTTAGCCAGTAGTCATAGTAAGTAAGTAGCTAGCTGATTATTCTGTCGCACGTCTGGGTGCAACGCTAACACTCGTGTCGACAGAATAGTATTCAGCGGCTACGGAATTTATTGCACAGCAATAACGCAACGCCAGAACCCGTGCAAGAGAAACCTGGCACAGCGATATTGTAAATTAGAGTAGGAGAGCTAGCTGGCGATTCTGTCGCACAAGTTATATTCATTAGTTTCCTATTTAACTCACTGCACCCTAAATTGTTAAATTAAGCAGAAAAAACAAGGGATCACAATACTGGCTGATGATTAGTATTCAACTGACTTTATTTCTTTTCTTCAAATTAACTTAATGAGAATCATATTAACTCATACAGAGCAACTGCTGATTCAACGCGAACAAGCTTTAGCCTTGGATCCGACGAATTTGTTTATTCAGCATTCCTCTGTATGAGCTTATATGAGTTTATGTATTCTTAAAATAATGAAGAACGACTTTGAGCTACACTTGGTATTTCTGGAAGCTCTAAGTCGTTTGCACATATAACTCCCCTCGGGTTGGAGTTAGAATTCTCCTGAATTCTTTTATTTATGTTTTTAATTTTAATATTTCTTCTTTTATGTAATATTATAATTATTATAATACATATAGTAAACAAAGTGATGAGGCTTAAATTTATTCCATAAGATATATTCTTATGAAATTTTAATTCTCTAATTTCTTTTATATTTTCAAAATGTCCAACAACAATTTTATTAAAATTAAATTCTTTTTTATAGGATACATTTAATTTATTGGTTGGGAAATAAATTTTATCATGGAACTCAACTTTTTTGTTAGAAAAGTTTTTTTCTTCAATTTCAATTTCACAATTGTAAAAATTTATAATATAATTTCTATTAAGTATTATTTGGCTTTCATCACAATTTTGTTTAAGATATAAATTATTAGCATTTTTTACTATCAATGCATCATTTATCTCTATTTTGGTTGTCTTATTATTAAATCTTAACTTACAATTATTTTTGATAATACAATTTTTACTGATCTTTAGCTTTTGCTAAACTTACATTTTCTTCATAACAAAAAGTTTTGTTATTTAGCATAACAACTTTTTCATCATTTTCAATTATTTCATGGTATTCTTTATTTGGCAAAGGAGATATTATTTTAAGATATGCTTTAACATAGTTTCTTGGAACCTTTATTACAATAACTATTGATTCATTAACATATGACATTACATTAATTTCAATTCATAAAAATCAATATTAAATATTTTTATTTCCTCTGCTGTTAGAATGCTAGGATATATAATGTGTTTCTTCACAGCTGAAATTGTATATTGTATTTGGTTTATTTTACTTTCTAAATACCTAAGTTTTGCCATCTGCTCTGTGTATATTAACCTACTAACAATTTCTTCATCTAATTTTGAAATGAAATTCACGCTTCGATCTATCTTATCGCGATTGTCTTCTATGCTTTTTTTCAATGTAGAAATAGATTCTTTAAAATTATTATTAATAGGTACTTGTTTATTTACTGTAATAACTGCGTTATGATTATTTTTATCAACAATATCTAAGTGCTCTAATACTTCTTGTCTGTTGTAGCATATTTTTGCTCATGATTATTTAATGTCCTGTATATATAACAAATTGGTTGTCCTTGTTAAGTGAGGACCGCTCCTATTGCATAATCGCTAGCATCAGAGATTATTGTAAATTCTTTGTCGTATTCAGGAAATTTTAAGATTGGGTGCGACGATATTAGAGTTTTTAAATTTTCAAAACTAGATATATATTGGGGATCATTTGGGTTTAATTTGTATCCTTTCTTTAAATATTTTATCATAGGGTAGGCTATTCTCGAATAAATTTTACAAAATTTTCTATAATAGCCTGTGGCTCCTAGAAATCCCTTTAGTTGTCTTCCGTTCTCGGAAGTTGTATGGCTAAAACTTTTTCTGAATTAGGCTTCATGCCGTCTTTAGTTAAAATATGGCCCAAAAATTGCGTTTCCTTACTTAAGAAACTGCACTTATCTGCTTGAATTTTGAGATTATGTTCTTGCAATCTAGAGAAAATGTTCTCCAGTGAAACTACTTATATGTTCTTCTAAAGAAGTCGAAAAAATCAAAATATCGTCGAGGTAAACTACACAAATACAATTGATGTAATCTCTTAGGATCTCGTTCATCATTCGTTGGAAAGTGGCAGGGGCATTTTTCAGCCCAAAAGGCATCCTGACATATTCGTGCAGGCCTGCCGGAGTAACAAATGCTGTCTCCTCAATGTCCTGCTCAGCCATTAATATCTGGTGATAGCCTTTCGCTAAATCTATAGTTTTAAAGTACTGAGCTATTTGTCTAGGATGCTATCGATATTTGGCAGGGGATATTTGTCGTCGATCGTCAATTGATTTAACCTCCTATAGTCCACCACTAACCTATATTTCTGTATTCCTGAAATATCTTTTTTCTTTGGTACTATAAGAATGGGTGAACTGTACCTGCTCTTACTCTTCCTAATAATACCTTGTGTTTTAATTCCAAAATTTGTCTTCGCACTTCCTCATGTTTGGGGGGTAAGCTGTAAATTTTTGAGTTTATTTGTTGATCTGTTACGGTTTTTATTTCGTGAACTACTGCTTTTGTAGTAGTTTAGACGTCTCCTCTTTGTATATTAATTTTTCATATATCCTCAGTACACCTTCCATAGCTGATTTCTCTTGCATATTGAGATGATCCATTTGAATATCCTCAGCTGTGGTTGCCTCTAATGAGCAAACCTGTTCTAGTAATACTTTTGCTGAAATGGAAGTTTAATACCACTGTTCATCTCCATTTGCAGGTTTTCTATATCAATTAATTTTATATGTTTTAAAATGAAGTCATTGCCCATTAAGAGGTCATATGGTTTATCAAAACCAACCATTAGCCAACTCATTTTAGCATTTTTCGGGAAACCAAATTCTAAGGGACACGGCATTTTAACCTTCTTATTATTTCCCTTATGTTTCCACTTAGTGTGCTAACTACCGTACTGTTTTCTTCTAATATTGGTAAATTAAAATTCTTAAAACTTTTTTTTTCATTATACTTATGGTAGAGCCTGGATCTACCAAGGTGCACCACTTTTTTTTCAAAAAGTGTTAGAGCAATTAAAACTATGTTTGTAACGACCGAGGCTAGTTTATAAAAAAATCCTCGTTCGTATTGGTTTCTTCCGACACACTTGCTCTACTTAAAGCGTCGATTTCCATTGGTGTTGGTCTGTTTGAATTCCTGGACTGCTGCGTATTAGTGTTTTGTCTATAACTTCTGTTAGAGTGCCCATTGTAAGGTCTATTATTACTTGTATTTAACGAATTCCTGGTATTATTAGGTCGATAATTTGATTTCCTTGAGTATTGTTGGTGATTATTTGCCTGAGAATTGTGTTGTAAATTGTTAGTACGAAGCTGTGATGAAGAATTTTGAAAACTATTTTGTCCTACGAAACTGATTATAATTTTTTTGCTGATACTGGAATGAATTTTGTCCTTTGGAATTACGAAACTGATGACTGTTATGATAATTTGGAAGCCTTTATTTTTTATAACCAGTGAAGGATTTAAGTCTCCCTCATCCAACCCTATAAATTTATACATTATGTTCGGCATTTCCGTCAATGATGTCACTGTCTTAATTGAGAAAGTAAAAGTTCCTGCAGTTAACTGCTTTATTCTTTGTATGAGCATCCCCGAAAAGATTTCCTTCATTGCGTTTCCGTTCTCATTTAATGCACTATATTCAGTTATGTCATCTATAATCTCTTTTGTTTTCTTGTTTAATTCACTTATGTTTTTGACTCTGAGAAAAGAAATTTCGTTTGTTATTACCATTTGGTCTTTTGTTGACCTATAATGTTGTTTTAGTTTCTTTTTACAGACAGTCCAATGGACGGATCTATGTATCTAAATAAATTTAAATAAATATACATATGCAAATATAGAAGTTTTGCACACCACGCCGAGGTGTTGCCAACGAGGGAAGATTTAATACATAATAAATGAATATAAGTGAAAATCATACGACTCCAATTGCCACGACAGAGAATTTCTCGAAATAAAATTGAAATAGCAGAAAATATTCCAAAATTACTTAAAAAAAATAACAAGGAAAAGTCTACATTACTGGAGCAACTCACACCTACAATCTACTACGTCAACCTCCATTAACAGCAGCAGCATCAACAACAAACGAAACCGAGACAAAGGTGAATCATTGAACACTCATATGGATCGTAGTTTTTATTGAGATTTATGTTGGCTTTTTTTTGATATGTAATCAATAGCATCTAATGCCAAATATATATAATATATAAGTAAGGACTGTTGTCCCAGAAAAAAATTACTCTTTGCATTTTAGTTATAAAAAATACCCAGTAATTTTTTTGGTCTTTTTTCGTTTTTTATCAATAATGGATAGTGTTCAGAATATAAATAACTAAAAACTATGTAACAATTTTTTTTTTTTTAAATTTCTTACTTTTTTTCGTAAGACCCTTCATTAAATTTTCTCCAGTCGTTTCATCGACAGTATGGTATGATTTTTTCCACTTAAATCTGCAGTCTTGTAAATTTTTTGCATTCTTAGCACTCCTTCGAAAATCTCTTTTCATTAGAGCCCAATATCTTTCAATTGGGCGAAGCTCTGGGCAGTTGGGCGGATTTACTATTTTTGGTACGAAATTGATCTTTTTACTTGCATACCTTTCCATCGTAGCTTTAGAGTAATGAGCGGTTGCTAAATCTGGTCAGAACATCACGGTACCCTCATGTGCACGAATAAATGGTAAAAGACGTTTTTCGAGGCACTCGTCTATATAAACTTTGGAATTGATTGTACCTTGCGTAACAAAAAATCTGCTTCTGAGACCACAGGTGCATATGGCCTGCCAAACCATATATTGCTTCGGAAATTTCGAAATTTTTTTTTTTTTGAATTTACTAAACACATGCCCCTTTTTCGGTGATGTATGATATTCGTGCCCAGGTAGCTGCTTAAAATCTGCCATGACATAAGTTTCGTCACCCATAACACAGCAATCAAATTTAATCAGGTACCTTTCATACAATTTTCGGGCTCGCATCTGATCCATCAACTGCATTTGATTAGAACGGTCTGGTACTTTTTGAACTCTTTATGTCTTTAGCTTACTTTTCTTCTTGATCTTTTGTACAGTAGATTTTGATGTACCTGCTTTAGGCGCCATATCTCGCACTGAGGTGTTGGGATTTTGCTTAAAAAGGCGCTTCACCTTCGTCGATACCTTTAGGTTAAAAAATTCTGGTTTTCTGCCTGAACCTTTTTCGTGAAACAGGTAGACCCTTCTTATAATTAAAAATTACCGCAAAGACAGATTTTTCTGATGCACCAACTATTTTTGCTATAGCTGAATATTTTAATTTTGGAATTTGCAGGTATGTGGACAAAATCAGTTTTCGGACTTTTTGTTGCTTGCTAGACATCTTTGTCATCAAAAGTGCTATCTTCAAGTAGTATACATCATATTAAACGTCAATTTATATAGAACAAATATTATATCTTTTTAGACCTATAAGATTATCAGGTAGAGCATAATACAAAAAATAAAAAACCTAAGTTTTTTCTGGGACAGTCCTTATATCAATAATAATTTTAAGTTATTTCAAATATAAATTTTATTTGTTATTAGTCGACTGTTATTATTAATTAAGTGAACAATATTTTGATCGAATTGTACAGTCTTAGCAGAAACCGATATATTGTGTGAAATTTCACAAATCGGTCAATGCTTTTTAACAAACATGACAGAGACAACAAATGGAACAATTTAACCCGGTAATTGGTGACATATGTTAATAATAGAGTTTAGCTACTACAGCTATTAGCCTTGTTAGCTATTTAGCTTGAAGCTTTAAATCAAGTAAAAAGCTTTTTAATAAATAATGGAGATGGGAAAAATTATACATACAATTAATTTTTTATTTTTTTATAATTTTTTCTTAGCTTTATCGCACTTTCTCAACATATCCACACAGACCATGTGATATAGATATTGAAATAATTATATGTATAATTTTACATGGTCCAAGGCGTAAATGTTAGAAAAAATTTACCCTGCATGCTGTGGGGCTCGGACAACACAAACATAAAAATACAGACCACCATTAAGTTACAAATTTAGCTACAGTTAGTTTTCAATCTAAGCTTGAGTTTGAGTTTGAGTTGAGTTTTTTTTGAATTCTTTCAATCCTATTTATATGAATATTATAAAATGGTGACCATACTTGGCTCGCGTACTCTAAGTGAGGACGCACTATTGTATTATATAAAGTCACCGTTACTAAAGGGCTATTAAATTCTTTTGCCCACCTCTTAATAAAACCAAGCAGAGATGAGGATTTTTTACAAATTAGAACAATATCATATTATATGTTTCGGCTATTACCACGTATGTATATACATATTCACATACATATATGCATAGCCTCATCAGACCAGTTTTGGTTAATTTGTACACGGATTTGAACCCCGACCATTCCATGAATTATGTTTGCACAGCCGCTCTTAACACTTGAGCCGCTAATACACTTGGTATTTCTGGAAGCTCAAAGTCGTTTGCACATATAACTCACGTCTGGATGCAACGCTAACACTCGTGTCGGCAGAATAGTTTGCAGCACCGCCGTTATTTATTGTATGGCAACTGTGCAACACCAGAACCCATACAACAAAGACCTGACATAGCGGTATTTCAAAGTAGAGCAGGAAAGCTAGCTGGCTATTCTGTCGCACGTCTGGGTGCAACGCTAACACTCGTGCCAGCAGAATAGTTTTCAGCACCGCCGTTATTTGTTGTACGACAACCGCACAGCGCCGGAACCCGTGCGGCAAAGATCGGGCATAACGGTAGAACAAATATTCCAGTCGCGATCTAACGGACAGAGACTGCGTAAACACAGGAACCCGCATGTCAGAACGTTGACCGTTATTTAAGAGAGTGCGGACGAGAAAACAGTGACGCAAGCGTCCGCGAGTAAAGTAAAATTTTAGATAAAATTAAAAACACACGTAGTTTAAGGAATAACTAATCTGTAAGAATAAAACTATTATAACGTATGAAGAAAAAAAACACGTATTATTATTGGACAACGACGAGTTAAAACCTCGGCGCGAGGTTCGTGACAGTATTTCCATCATTGGTATTACGAAACCCTTGTTTTGGTTGGTTAACTTTCAAACCTATTTCTGCATAAAACGCAGATTGAGTGTTTTCTTCGTATTAGCTATTTCCTCTTTGAGTACAGGAAATTTCTCTAAATCACTACCATCTTCTGGAAGTGTATACGCTAGTTTCAAAATGAATTCCATACACCTTATTCTTGCATGCATGCAGCTCTTCGTCAAAGTCTTTTTGGGTTCTTTTGCATACTGCGGTAGATAGTGTTGATTTCGTGTTTGTCAACTCATTCAATACTTTCCGATCAACCATAGTTGAAAATATTTCGTTTTTAATCGAAATTCACTGAAAGGGTTAATAAAAATTAGATATACATATTCTAAAATTTTAGTTGGTGTTTTTCTTTACACTAATCGTTCAACATCTTTTTACTTGTTCTTGTAATCAGTGTTCGAAAATAAACGGTATCGTGCTCGTCGAAGTTCTAACGAGTACACATACTTTTCGTAAGCTAAGAGCACACACAACCATTCTTCTTTTGTACGTCACACATGAGCACAGAACATTAATTTATTCTCATTCTGTTTTGTCAAACGAAACAAAATCAGTTTGTTACCATGTGAAATGTGCGTCATTGTGCTGTTAGAAAATTAAGTAAATGCTAAGGCATGCAAACCATGGGTTGCCACCTGATTCAATATTTCCGGAAATTTTGAACTATGCGACAAAAAAAATTGACATAACAAGCAGTTTAATTCGAAAAGAAGTATATTTCAAATTTTTCAGCACATGATAAAAAAAAAATTTTAATTTCGACTTCAATGAGTACTTGATAATGATTCTACATACTGGAACTCAAAAAAAATTATCAAAAAACTTCAATAATTTTTTCGAACTTTCCCATCGGATGGATGTAGTAGGTAGTCGTGCACTGCTTGTAATCCTATGTAACTTTCAAGAGTTCAGGATTAGTACAATCAGAAGCCATAAAAGGTAGTTTTTGAATAAAACAAAAAGGTGCACCCTCTATTAAAAAAAGTGGGCGGGGCTATAGTTTAATTTGAACGATTTTAATTATGAACAATAACTAATCAAATAGAGATTGCATCCCAAATCAAATGTTTTGTAATTAAAGGTATAAGATTTAATATTTTTAAAATGCATATGCACTAGGGGTGCTATACCCACGGGTTTGTCGATAGAAGACGCCCAGCATCCAAAGAGGGAAATATGATGATTTGTGTGGAGGCTCATCATAAAATTTTAGGAAGTTTATTTTTAAACTCAACTGAAACCTCAATAAATTTGATAAAAACAGTGTTCCAAAAAAAATAGCACAAAACAAAAAAAAAACACAAAAAAATTAGCGCACTATTTTTTTTTTTTTTAACATGAAATTTTTATCCCAAAAACTAAATTTTTGGAAACTTCAAAATTGTCTCAACTTTTACTAACCGTAAAAACTTAACTTCTTATCAAATTTTGAAATTTTAAATTTAACAGTTCTAGGCATTTCTCTATCCAATGCAATTATCGAATTTGTCAAACAGACCCACACCAAAAGTGATTTTGTCATCGCTTCTTTGAAAAGTGTGCCACTGTGCGACGCCACAATAAACATATAAAGCAAGCAACGTAAAATTCACTGCTTAATTTGTTTTTTTTTTGTGTTTCAGTTGAATTTTTTTTATTTTTTTTTTGTTCTTCCACTGAATTTTGTTAATTTTTTTTTTGCCATTGTTTTTCTTTTCATTTTGAATTCATAGCAAACAATCGCAAAGTAAGAAAATCATTTAGTTAAGACACACACACAACAGTTTGATGTAATAGAAAAGGCTTTCATTTTGAACAATTTATATCTGTAATGTACACTGTATATCTGTATTCTATCTCATTCTTTCGCAGGCTCAGTCAAATAGAAGTCGTTTTTCGTGACGTTTGTTTCCGTTTTCTAAGTTTCAAATTATCCCGTGGCTAAAGAAGCTTCACTTAAAAAAAAAATGTTCAGCAAAATTCTGGTATACATTTGGTGCGTCTTAATTAGTATGATATCTATTATCTTGTTTATTTCGTTTAATTAAACTATTTTTGTACATTTATTTTCGAAGATGAAAATTAGACTGAATATTTTATATTTCATAAAGTAATTAAATTTAAAGTATAATAAAAATAAGAACGGCTCTTTTGCTCAATTTTTTAATTTAATGTAAATAAAACAAGTACATTAATTTACCCAAATTTAAAGTCATTTAGAGAAAGTGTTTTTTATTTAGAGTAATTGAAAGAGTGTAAATGAAGGAGTGTAGTGTTGTTAAGGCGATTAAAGTGTACTTTTTGGTAGTTTTGTTTAGGGGGAGAGTGTTTGTGTATTTTCTTTATTTGTTGATTGTAGTTGTAGTATTGTTTTTTATTCTCTCAAATAATTTTAGTGATTTTTCGATGACTTTGAATGGCCCATCGTATGGGTGTTGTAATGAATGTCGTATTGTATCGTTTCGTACAAAAACGAATTTACACACTTTTAATGTTTGTGGAACGTGTTGTTGGTACATTGTGCTATGATATGAAATGTTTGATTGTATGTTGTTTATGTTTTCTCTAAGCTTGAACAAGTCTTCTGATGGTTTGAAAGGCTCTATTTTCTGAATCTACGAGTATAATCTGAGTGTTTGACGAAAAACAATTTCAGCTGGTGATAATTATCTTCTTTAACAGTTGATCTAAGGCCTAATAGAATTAGACGTAGTTCCAAACACCAGTGTGTCTGGTTATTAGAGGCTATTAATAAGGATTTAAGTGTTCTGTGGAACCTTTCTATAATTCCGTTTGCTTGTGAGGTAGTGTTTTTGTGTGACTGTATACTTTTGCTCGTTGAAAGTTAACACATTCCTTTGACTATTTGTTGATTTGCGAATACACGTTGGACCAGAAGTATCGTTGTGTTATTAGAAATAATGGGTACCAACATGCACGCAAAATTCGTTTCCATGTAGTGGTACAATAACTATATGGAGTTCTACTTCTGCGGAAGAATCGTTGTTTTGCGCTCACGTTTGTATACGTATACACAAATGCGTTCTCGTTAGAACTTTCAGAAGAACTAGTGCCCATCCACGGTTATTAGTCGTCTGGAAGTTCTAGCTTCGGGGTGAGAAATGTTGTGTATTTGTTCGAATATTTTTTTACGTAGTGTTTGTGGTATGTACGGGCTTGTATATTTTGTTGACTGTTCGCACCAAATTTTTATGTTTAGGAATGGAATATGGATTTGCTCGAATTTGTATACGTTTTTGTTGAGTATGTCGTTTAATTCTGTATCGTTTGTTTGTTTTATATGTAATTGTTTTAGGTTGAGGATTGGTGTTTTTAGATTTTCAACCTCGTATCTTGATAAAGCATCTGCTGCTTTGGACTGCCTTCTGTTTTTGAGTGAAGTGCGTTGATAAGTGGTTTGTGATCGGTGTATATTGTGAATTTGATGCCTTCTAAGTGATGTCTGAAATGATTAATTGTTGAGTATATGGTGAGTAATTCATGATCAAATGTGCTGTATTTTGTGTCTGTTGTTGAAAGTTTTTTAGAAAAGAATGGTAGTGATTCTAACTTGTTGCGTTCTTGTTGTAGGGCTCCACCGATTGATGTGTTAGATACATCTACAGCAATGGTTCCAACCTTTTTTCGACCAGGGACCACTATGATATTTTTTTAGTAGGGACCACCAGGTCTTAAGGAAAATAAACTGTATTAATATTTTAATATACTTTATTCAAAACTTCAATATAATCGTTTAATTCGAGTTAAATGCATCAATAATAAAAAAGTAACAAAATAAGAAAATTCAATGTGAAATCCTCAATGTGATCTTTGAGCTTGGATATCGTTTACCAACTGTGGAATTCTGGGACTTATATTACTCAAAGCTACACGCATGTCAGCAGTACCTGCCTTCATTCAATTTCGAGTCTTATTCTTAATTAAAAGCAAAGTAGAAAAACCTTGTTCACATTTTAGTGACAATTTTTCGACGTTTTCGTGCATTTATTTCGCTGTCATTGATTTACTGTTAATTTGCCTGGTGTGATGGAAACTTTTCTTCTCTTCCAAGAAATGAAGATTATGCAATGATTAAATGACTAAGCCACGATTAAATAGTATTGTTCAATGAAAAATAAATGAATGAGTGTATCAAATATAATAATAAAAATCATATCTTTAATAAATACTACAAAGAAAGTATCCAATTTAACGAACATTTCTTCGAGGTATTTGCTACACAGGAATTCGTTCTGAATAGTCGACGTCCGTCGTTTTGATAATAATTATAAAAAAGGACGACTGTAACAAATAATGAATACATTTATTTAGAAAATTTATTTTCAATCAGTGCACTGCACTGCATCGATAAGCTTCTTTGATAAATTGGAAAAGAGGTAGACGAGGGGGGGGGGCTGAACTTCCGTTATGGCCACCCAGTCAAAAAGTCCTTAAAAAATGCCCTGGTATATCTATATTTGAATTTTTATTAACATTTTTATTAATTTCATTCAGTTCAAATTGGTTTTAAATTCTCCTCTCAGCAAAGTTAACATACACATAAACTATTATAGTGGTACAGTGACTATAGAAAAACTAGTGTAAGTAGTTTGTCTATTTTTTGTTAGATGAATATTCGTCTTCTTTTTGTATTATACTATATTATTTATGCTAGTTCAACATGATTCACGGACCATTTTTAAGTGCTCGCGGACCACCGGTTGGGAACCTTCGATCTACAGCAATTGATAGTTTTGCTTTACTGTTAACATGGTTAAGCAGTGTTTTCTTAGCTATCTATCTTTTATTGAAGTAAATGCAAATAGAGTGTCTTTTGTCCATTGCAATTGTTTATTTTTGGATTTTGATGCGTTGGTTATCATTTGATGAATTATTCGTAGCATGTGTGCGAGTTGGGGAATAGATCTGTGACAGGAGTTTGTCATACTAATATATTTATTGCATATGTTTGACTGTGTTTGGTTGTGGGTAGTCTTGTATGCACTTTATTTGTTCAGTAGAATGTTGTAACTTAGAAATGATATGTTATCGACTCGTAAAGCGCATTTCTTTGGTCTGATGTTGAGACGTGTGAAATCTTGTGTGTAAATGTTGTTTTTGTTCCGTTTGCAATTAATATGTCGCCTAATTATACGAATATGAAGTCTAGTCCATTTAGAATTTCGTTTATGAATCTTTGGAATGTTTGCGCTGAGTTCCTCAAGCCGAAGGGCATTCGGAGGAACTCGAACATTCCGAATGGTGTAGTGATTGCTGTTTTGTGTATGTCTTCAGGGGCCATTGGTATTTGGTGATAGGCTCTCACTAAGTCTAGTTTTGAATAAACGGTAGTATTGCGTAAATTTATTGAAAAATCGTGTATTTGTGGTAATGGGCAGCGGTCTGGTACAGTTATTGCGTTTATTCTTCTGTAATCTCCGCATGGTCTCCAGTCGTTTGCTACACGTTTAGGAATTAAGTGTAATGAAGATGCTGTCATTGAGTTAGATAGTCTGCAAATACCAGCTTCAAATAAGAAGTCAAATTCTTGTTTAGCTATTTTCATTTTTGGCAGGTCTAGACGTCGAGGTTTGTTGTAAGGTATTGTCCTTGTGTTGTTACATGGTGTAATGTTTTGTGTTTGATTGGTGCAGTATAATCTCGTTCTGTTGTGCGAGCAGGGAATTTTTTGAGTACTGACTGAGAATAACTTTGGTAATGGTTTTTCTGTGTATGCTGAAATGGCGTTTATGGATAGTTTCGTGAGTGAGTCAATGAGATGTTTGTGTTTTAAGTCAATTAGTAAACCGTATTTTTTTAGAAAGTCAGCGGTTAAAATTGGTTTAGAAATGCCTGCGATCAAAAAAGTAAATGGTAGATCACGTCTTAATTTTATATTGAGTGCTAGTAACTTTATACCAGAAGTTGCTATTGAAGTGCCGTAAGCGGCTGTCAAAATAAGAATTTAGAAGAAGGGAGTACATATACTAGTACTTGTTGTCGTGAATGAAAATACTACGTTTGAGTGTTGTGAAATTTCATCATCAGCAGCCGCGATGAAGGAGTCCTTTAGTTTCATCGGTTGTGTTGGACGAATGAACATTGTTGTTCAAATCGTCTGGCGTCTTAACCAAATTTGTAGTGTCCACAAGAATTGTTTCGGAAATTGTTTCTGTTTTTAGAGAACCCTCTCGAACGTATGTAAATTTTTGTTCTTTAATCAAAATTTGCGTGGTTGCTTGTGAGAATGTTTGTATTTTTGTGTATCGCGGAATTTTATTTTTCCGTCATAGCCTCCCATAATCTATCTGCTGGATTTGGGAGATGGTTTTTGGTCACCTATCTCTGTCAGAAAATATTTCATCGAATCGCTAGTTCTCGCTTAAAGAGTTATGCTCTTTTTTAGTCTTTCATACAGATTGTCCGTTGGAGGTTTCTGTATGAAGTCTAAAATTATGATTATCACGTCTTGTGGGAGTGCAGTGATTAGGCATTCTTATTTTGTTTTTTCAACTGTGATATTTTTGGTGCTGAACTGAATATCCGCTTGGATAAGCCATGCTTCTGGACAATTGGTCAAGAATTGCGGTAATTTTACCGAAGTACCATGTATTTCCAAAGGGGTATCAAAGGGGTTAGGTAGTGTGTTAGTGTCGAAATTGATTAGGGAATCTCCATTTCAGCGGCGACAGGAGGTGTAGAATGGGTAGGGGTATGTATATGGTGAAAGGGTATGTGTAGGGTGAGGTGGAGTATAGGTTGGGTTCATCATGAGGGTTGATGAACCTATCCCAGGGGAAGGGGTTGGGTCGGCTAGAAATTGAAGTGTGTGTGTCTAATGGTAAGTGCCTAGTGCAGTATAATGCCCTTTCGATGTATTACAATACGATTATACATATCTAAATACAAAGAATATTCTAACTAAAAATTTTAAAATTCATGAAAAAATGAATGATTAAAAGAAAAATATTTTTATAATGGATACTTAATATTTAAAAGTTCATATGTTCATGGGATCATGGATTAGGTAATTCGTGGATGGATCATACATGCATTTGTTGTTGATGAAAGAAGGATAATGATGTTGTTTGATTGTGGACGATGATGGATGAAAGGCAATGATGATTGACTTTGGATGATGATGGATGAAGGACGATAGATGATGATGGATTTGTTGATTGAAATGTTGTTGTCGTGGTAGAATCTGCAGTATTAAAGATTTTGTTACGATGATGGTTATTGATTTTTAGTTGTTGTTTAGATTGCTGTTGCAGTTGATAATTTAAGAATGAGGGAGGTGTCATCGCTTGTTGAAGGAGTCGGTGGTGCTGGTGATATCGTTAACCAAAACCTTTGTGTATTCTATTGTTGGTATTGTTTGATGTAACGCAGGCTACATAAATATAGTTTTTCGGATCGGATGGTAGGATCGCCAGTTTAATGCTTCTTAATAAGTATGATATTACTTACTTTGATATTGAAATGAATTGGAAATTTTCTACAGAAAATTGTTGACTTGAAATTAAAAAATTATGTTTTTCAATATTTCAAAAAGTATTAAATTTAAAGTTATTTAGAACAAGTGTTTTTTATGAAGTGTAATTGAAAGAATGTAAGTGTAGGAGTGTAAATGTAGAATACTAAAAACGTGTCAAGATTCAGAAAAAAGTTTTTTTGCATGTGAAGAAGTTGAGATCCTGAAATCTGTGCGGTTTGTAAAAGAATTGCTGATATTATTTTTTAAAACTTGAAAATAATATGGTGTGTCTATGGGTGGACGATTCTTTTTAATTATGCCGAACTAAATGGCTATTTACCTTTTATGGCTAAATGCCACACTTACAAAATGGGAGGAGTTATAATAAATTTCCCTAAAAAAACAATTTACATTCTCTTACTCATTACACATCGACAATTGCATTATTCAGTATGTTCCCGAATTCAATGACTTAACTTTTCGTTCTTATTCTTCTTTCTATTTGATTTCATTTGTTTTGCATTGATGCAAGTGCGGTTATTAACATTTGACTCACTTTTGATGTCATATAATACTATTGGTTAATGCCTTGCACAAATGAAAATAAATGAAACTATGTGAACATTTTTATTTGGTTTGAAACTTAAAATTGATGTGCAATGTCTGTTTGGTGGGTACCCTACACCTCAACCGTTTAAGCGAAAAATTATATATTTTATGTGATTGTTAATACAAGATAATGTATGTTGTATATTACAATATGACATATAATAGTAAAAACAAATATAAATAAAAAGAGTTCCAAATTATGTGTCTTAAAATTTGCGTGTAGTTAAAAAAATATGAGTAAGATTAAAAAAAAACATGTGTAGTTTCTTTATGAGTTGTTTATAAATTTTTTCAATATGATATTGTTGAGTTCATTTGTTTTGCAGTTTATTTCAATAACTAAGTTTACTCCGTTTCTTTTAATGATTTTAAATGGTCCCTCATGTGAGCTTTGTAATTTTTTCCTATTTTCTACTCTTACTAAATCTAAGTCTACTCTTTCTTATGACGCGTCATTCCTATCTTTATGATAACTTAGTTTTCTCTAAGCTTTTATTTTGTTTATCATATCCCTATTTTTGTTAATAGAGGTTATTAACCCCAACCTTAACTTATTTGCGTAATTACACTGTTTGACAAGTCTCAGTATCTGAAACCAAAATGTAATTTTCAGAAGGTTTTTCACCCGCTGAATTTGAATCCGAGGTCAGAATGTTTCTGTTGGTATCGGTTTTCGAGATATTCTTACCTGGAATTGCGAATATCACAGTTTTTCAAGGTATTGGAGGTTATATTACACCTCATTATTTGGATTCAAAAGAACTCATTTTTCTCTTGAAAGTACACTTTGAAATATATCGACATCTCTCTTCTTTTCCGAAATATCGTAAATTGAAATTAATTATGCAGGTCTCCATACAAATCAAATTGAGTTTAAGTAAAAGAATGTGTAATAAATTTCAATTAACGAGTTTTCGGAGAAAAAGAAAGTTATTGATATAATTCAAAGTGTATTTTGAAGACAAAAACTATTTATTTTGAACATAATTACTTGTTTCATAAATAAAATTTATTTTCGATGCTATATAACCTCAAATACATTGAAAAACGCACTTTAAAGCTAGAATATTTCGAAAACCGAAATCACCAGAGAAATTCTGACCTCGGATTCGAATTCAGCACGTTGGAAACCTTTGGAAAAGTATGTTTGGGTTTGCGTTTTATCGAACAGTGTTATCTAAGTCATAAATTTGTCTTGTCTGTGGAAGTGTGTCACTTGACAGTGACGGCAATTTCCAATAAATTAATTCATACGGAGAGTATTTTGTATCGACATGGGGGTCGTATTGTACGCAATTGTATAATATGGTACCCATTAGTCCTATTCGTAGTCATCTGCGAAAGAAAGTAGGTGCTCGTTAAGTACCGTGGTTTCTTTCGAATGAACCGATTGTTTGATGGTGGTAGATGTTGAAAACACTTGACGAGTGTCGAGTAATTTACACACGTTGGACATTAATTTATTTGTGAATTATGTCCCACGATCAGACATGAATTGTTCTACAAATGTTGATGCAACAGTGATAGCATCTTTAATTGCAATCGGATGTGCGACCACAAATTTAGTAAGATCGCATTGCATCGTTAAAACATATCTGAAACTGTTTGAAATAATCAAGGGACCTACAGTGACAATTGAGATTTTTTCGAAACTTTTTATAAATTATTTTATCATTTTTCTTATCCCTTTCCATATATATCTCTGCTTCAATTCTGAAATCGTTTTTATACCCTTTGTCATTTCGTTTGTAACGCAAAAGTGTATATATTCTTGATCAGCGTCACCACCTGAGTCGATATGGCTATGTCCGTCTGTCTGTCTGTGTGTCTGTCTGTCTGCCTGTTGAAATCACGTTTGAATGACATTTGGACACAGGTGAAACCTTCTTGCAAGCTGCTAGCATATAAAAATGGGTGAAATTGGGTCACGGCCACGCCTTTCGCCCATACTCTATGTAAATATACCCAAGTAAATGAAACTTGCCAAGATTGCATCAGTGAGCGTGGCACCTCCCTCATTAACATAAAGTTGTAAGCACTATTTTAAGTGAACTATTGGAGCAATTGATCTGAAGTTTGATGTAAGTGGTTTACTGGGTATTAGGTATATACTCGTATGAATCAAAAGCTGGCAAATAGCAACAGTGGACATGGCACCTTCCATACAATTAAAATATCTTAAGTGGCATAACTATCGAAATATATGAGTAATCATACTGAAAATTGCTGTAAGAGGTTTGTTTATAGAAAGCTATTTCTGGATCAAAATCGGACTGAAATGCACCAATGGGTGTGTCACCGCCATAAATTTTATGAATAATTACGGCACATATCGCAAACTATACAAGCTATTGTGCTAAGATTTGGTTTGTTTATTGATTCAAAAGTGGGCGGATTCGGAGAAGTAGGCGTGACATATTACGTGTTTTTCATTTCTACTCTATTTTTTTCAACATTATACCTTTTCTCCTTCAATTTTATTCGACATTTTCTTTATTCTTTCGACTTTTTCATCAATTTTTCAGCATTTTTCATATTTTTCGACTTATTCAATTTCTTTCAACTTTCTTCAATGGTTTTCATATTTTTTCAACATTTTGAGTTTTTTGCAACACTTGCTTCAACATTTTTTAACATTTATTTAAAAAGTACTTTCAATGCAGTGCAGGGTATGTGAGTTTCGGCCTGGCCGAAGATAACACCTTTACTAGTTCTTATTCTCATGTGTCCTGAGGTATGTGATGTGTGGATTTCTTCAATTAATTTGTATAGTGTGAGCACGCTATTTATTTGTTCTGGAGCTTTATATATTAGTATAATTATAGGTGAGGTTCTATTTTCTTTCAATGCATTGTATTTACTCTGAAACACGTTTATATCAATATTTTTGTGTATAAAATCTTTATCACATAGGGCTAGTTCCTTTATCTGTGATTTTCTTAACAAACGATTTAGTTTTTCCAACATCTCACCTAGGCACGAAGGGTCATCTTTACACGTTATGCGCAATTTATTATTATATATACTCATGGCAAACTTACAGTTCTTTTCAATGCTTAGTTTTATTTTGATCAATTTTCTTACATCATCGTCACCAACTTCACGTGCGGTGATTAAGGTTTTTAGTACGTTACTATCCATTTTTATGTGTGATAGTGCGTCAGCATTAGTATTAATCTTTCCCTGTTTGTAAACATTTTCGAAATCATAATCAGACAATTCTAATCTGATTCTAGTCATTTTGGATGGCGGATTTTTATAAGAGAACCACGCATGGTCAGTTACAACTACGAATTTTTTTCCAAATATCGCTGAAAGCTCTTTTTCTATAACGGGCTTGTTAATGTAACGATTTGCTGGCAAACAAGATTACAACATCATGCCCAATTTAGCGAAAGTACCGCTCCTAACGCAAAACCCGAAGAGTTAGTAGTGAGGATAAATGGCTTTTCAAAGTTCGGATATTGCAAAACTGGTGGCTTTATAAGTTTTTGTTTTAAGCTAACGACTGCTTTTTCGCATTCTTCCAACCAGATGAAAGGTGTGCCTAAACACTTTATTAAAGCTGCAAAGTCCGGAATGAAACGTCTGTAATACTCTGTACAACTTTAATGTGACAAATACCTTTAGAAGGTGCTAAAGAATTTGCCAAAAATATACCTTTGATTAGTTCTTCCATAAATATTCCACTGTATACACAAACTTCAAATGCTTCTAAAATAAAATAGGGTGAAAAAACATGGAAAAAATTATCAGAGATGGTACTCCTATATGTTTTGAAAATTTTGAGCCTAAAAAGGCTGAAATCGATGATGGAGTATTTGGGAAATCGATGTTTTCTTGGAAAGTCAATTTTTTATCTTTTACCACATAGAAACCGTTCAGGCCTTCATTTATTCAGATTTGCAGTTTTTTTGTCATCTACTAGTACACAACTACCTAAAAATAATATTAAAGCTAATAAGAATTGTGTTGGGTTGTTTATATTCATCAATGAATTTTTTCATTTTACTTGCGAGCTTTTTTTAACACAATTTAAAACTTTTTTTTTAAGCAATAACATTGGTCAAAATAATTTTATCGAATTTTTTTATATCTTCTACATGACAGACCAATCACTGAAAAAAGTTTCAGAGTATTTAAAAAAACATGAGGGTAATGATAGGCCCATTACAGATGGAATGACCAATTTGCTATTAAAATCTATTTCGATGTTGCACTCATTTCTTTGCATATAGAACTATCCGCCCCTGTGTCTAATAAGAATGTTAAAGCACGATTTGTCTGTGCACATTTTAGTGCAATGTAATTGGTAAGATTATTTGATATCATGCATATGTTCTTGGGTATTTTTGTTGGCCTTCCGGAGGCGCCTGAGTGTTGTCCTCCGGGCCACCCGTGTTTTCTTGTTGGGAACGTCTGTCGATATTCCTGTTGTTTCTACCGTTATTGTTGTTGTCGTGATATTGTGCTCTACCCCTGTTATCGCGTGTAGAGTTTCTGGAATTATTGATGTAGTAACCATAATTGTTTCTAAAGGGTGTTTTTTTTAGAGGTTTGTTTTTCGAATAGAGATAAAACTGGCATTTTATGGTCAAATATATAATGGCAACTCTAATGTCATTTATGTTCAGTTTGGTTTGCCATTTCATCATGAACAGGTTGACAAAAGAACAACGCTTGCAAATCGTGCAAATTTATTTCGAAAATAATGGTTCAGTTCGCGAAGTTTACCGCAAGCTCCGTCCATTTTATGGTCGACATAATCGTCCATCAGAGCAATTAATTCGGTTAACCATTAATCGTTTTCGCACTACGTTTACTCTATGTGATAATACGCATCCGCAGAGACGTCGAACAGTGCGCACCGAAGAAACAATTGCCGCTGTAGAGCAAAATGTTGAAGAGGACCCGAATGAATCGATTCGCCACCGTGCACAGCAATCGGAGCTTTGTCCATCAACTTTATGGAAGATTTTGCGCAAAGATCTTGGCTTGCGACCTTACAAGATCCAGCTTGTGCAAGAATTAAAGCCGCGAGACCATGCAATGCGTCGTGATTTTGGTGTATGGGCCGAAAATGAGATTGATCTCGATGCTGATTTTCATCGCAAAATTTTGTTCAGTGATGAGGCTCATTTTTGGTTGAATGGCTACGTCAACAAGCAAAATTGCCGCATTTGGAGTGAAGAGAATCCACATGAGACCCTTGAGACGCCATTACATCCACAAAAACTGACTGTTTGGTGTGCTCTATGGGCTGGTGGAGTCATTGGGCCATACTTCTTCCGAAATAATGCTGGAGAGTCAGTTACCGTTAATGGAGACCGGTATAGAGCCATGATAACCGACTATTTTGTTCCCGAATTGGATGGCATGAATGTGGATGAGTTGTGGTTCCAACAAGACGGCGCTACATGCCACACAGCGCACGTCACAATCGATTTATTGAAGGAAACATTCGATGAGCGCATAATTTCGCGGAATGGACCTGTCAATTGGCCACCAAGATCGTGTGATTTGACACCATTGGATTATTTTCTTTGGGGATATGTGAAGTCGCTCGTCTACGCCAACAAACCAGAAACGTTAGGGGACAAGGAAGCCAACATTCGTGGCGTTATTGCCGACATACGGCCCCATATGCTCGAAAAAGTGGTTCAAAATTGGACCTGTAGAATTGGCTTAATTCGAGCCAGCCGCGGCTGCCACATGCCCGAAATCATATTTAAACATTAATGGCATAAAATTATCCTTCCAATAAAGCCAAATTGATGGACATTAAAACGATTTTCTTGTGTTTTATTTCAATTCGAGGCTCTATACCTCTAAAAAAAACACCCTTTATTATTCCTCAACCATATTTTTGTTGAAATTGTTTTTATTTCGGTTAACATTTCCTCAAAAATTATTGTATAGTTTATTTTACCAGTTCGGGTTCGTATGGTAATTTAGTATCCACGTACCATTGTCTTGGTTATCGCGATCGACCTCTAGTGCAATTTTAACTGCCATACCTAAATATTTTGGCTGTGCTGCAAAATTTGTTGGTTTTAAACGTTCGTATAAACCGTTCTTAAAAATGGTTAAAGCGTAGCTGTCATTAATTGTTGCTACTACAGCCACGTGCTCATTTGATACGCTACTACGTAGCTCATTTATTTGTAGCTTGTTTAATTCAGTCAGTAAATTCAAAATATTTTTTTTTTAATTTGCTTCCGTGTCATTTCTTTCAGATGACAACTTCTTATGAATTTGGGCAACCGTTAAATTGCTTTTGTACCTCTTGCAGTTTGTCGCTGAGTTCGAGAGAGTAGATCTAACTGTCGTGCGTACTGATGCACCAATTTAACACTGACTACAAATTCTAATAGCGTCTTTTTAGCATCTTCATTATACTTGTTATACAATAATTTAAATATTTTTAGAAATGGTTCCAACGCAGTATGTGGACCATTAAAATTTGGTAAAGCCTTAATGACTGCCTCTATGTTAAACGTAGTCATGTTGTATAACCTTATTGCTTGAATTCTTTGGTGTTCAACCTCAACTTTCTAATCTCATGAGTTACTTACTAAAAATTTCCTTATTGCTGTTGTCACAAGATCAAAATTTTGTAGGTTTAAATCTTTTTTCGAGCCTTTGGATTTATTAATTGATTGTCTTAGCTTCTCTAAATTTGTTTCGGTTTTGTCTATATATTGTTGGGTATATTCTCTATTCGATGCCTTCTTTAGTTTTTTCAAAACTTCTTTTGTTCGTTCGATTTCTATTCATAGGCAAATCAAAAGGGAGAAACGCTTCTGTGGTCTATATATTTATTTATTTATGTTGAGCTATTATTTTATTTTGAAACTGTTTATATATACTATTTAAGGTTACTCTCCTAACTATTGTCCTGGCAGGATCGCCATGTGGTGTTTCTATGGGTAGAGGATTCTGTTTTAATTATGCCGAACTAAATGGCTATTTACCTTTTATGGCTACATGCCGCACTTACAAAAGGTAAAGATGATTTTTGATTTCGGTTTGATCAATCTCTAATTTTATTCAAGAATTTTAAGATTATTTACACTAATTTTAGTTTGAATAAATTCCCTCATGGGAGGAGATATAATAAATAAATAAATAATAAATAAATAAATAAATAAATAAATAAATAAATAAATAAATAAATAAATAAATAAATAAATAATAAATATATAAATAATAAATAAATAAATAAATAAATAAATAAATAATAAATATTAAATTTCCCTAAAAACAAAATTTACATTTTCTTACTCATCGACAGTTGCATTATTCTGTATTCGTGTACATTTATGTGCCCAAATTCAATGACTAAATTTTTTTTTTCTTATTCTTCTTTTTATTTGATACAAGTGCGGTTATTAACATTTGACTCACTTTTGGTGTCATATAATAATATTGGTTAATGCCTTGCTCAAATAAAAATAATTGAAACTAGATGAACATTTGTATTTGGGTTGAAACTTATAATTGATGTACAATGTCTGCCTGGTGGGTACACTAAAACAAATTTGCATGTATTCAAAATCACAAAGACCATATGGCAGTTCCAAGCTAATAACAGGTTAAGTAAAACTGACTACTCTTTCACTGAGAGCGCGATGATGTTATATTAAATATTTTCTTGTCATACTAATTCGTTAAAGTCAGTGTGAAACTGAAATACGCACCAGCCGATAGCAACGAAATCATAGATTGAGAGAAGTACCTCAAGATTTTGAATTAAAAAATGTATGAGTATGACACTGCGTCGCTATGAAACAGTGCAACGCTCATAAATAATAAAAAAAAGAAGGTGGAACTTGTGGAAGGCCGCTTGTATCTGTGGCCTGTGGGATTTTATTGTATACCACAAAAAGATTCGATTTGCACAAGAAATTGCCAAGTAAGCAAATTCTTGTCCGTCCATGGCTTGCATTTGAGAATGCAATTTTATTTACTATACAACGGGAATTTGAGCGTAAAGCACAAAGATAAGCAATATTCTACCTCATTTTTGCATTCAAAATTTAAATTTCTCAAAATCAATATTTTTTTTCGATACTTTGTCTAAAAATGTTCGATACGCGTTATTGGAAAATGTTTTTCCGGACTTATTTTCGAACATACGATTTTTTGAAAATCACAAAATTTTAAAATACAAGAATTTTCTGACGCTTGTATTTCAAAATGTACACCTCAGATCGAAAAACCGTCATGACATAAAAGTTAGCATTTTACGTCTATTTTCTAATTATTGTATTGAAAATTTTCTTCTCTTAAGTCATCAGCAATAATTTTGCAATTTAAAAAATAAAATCAAAAACTTTCGACTATCGGTAGGTTTAATTTTATTGCTTTTTTTTTCAGAGAGAAAATTAAACCTTAGCAATAATTTTGGAATTTAGTTTAGAGTGGTCAGAGTCGGGGTTCTCTAGTTATGAATTTATCTATGTCTCCACGCGCAAGTTCCAAAAACTAACAAAATCATAGAAAAGAATCAAAGCAACGCAGTAACGCAAATGTCACGTGCTTGGCTCTCTGGCTGCAGTATATCGGCAGTGACTTTGTTTTGTAAATTTGGAAATGAAATGTGATAAGGTTTTGTGAATGAAGCTACTTTACTTTATTGTTGCTATAGGTCAGTGTATGCTTTAAGGAATTGTTGCACATGGTCGGATTTCTGTTTGCTAATTCATTTCGTTTATATTTCAGGTGCTGTATCTGAGTGCAGCATGAATGTATGGGTTTGGTTCATTTGCATTTGAAAAATGCACAGGGGTGGAATACGCAATGTGCCAGGTTATCGCAAAGGGGCGGAATGTGCAATGTACTCAACCATCACAACTGTATTACAGAGGTTTGAACGGGACACTATGAATCTTGCAACACCTTATCCGCGAATGTTTTGCACTCCAAAGTAAATGTCACTACATCAGTGAGAGAACATTCAACTGAAGCAAGCTGCTTCCTTATCCGAACTTGCACATACGTATTGTTCGCAGCAGTAAGCGCAAAAAAATATTTTCTTTAGCTTTTCTATCAATTTTCATCAAACGAAGACAGATAAGGATTTATCGTTTCTGTGAGTGTATTATTTTACTAACCTCTTACTGAAAGATGTTCCAAAGATAATGCGCGTACCAAAAAGCAAGCTTTCACAAAAACTTTTGGACATTTTGAGTCAATACAAAGAATTAAACTCCTTACTCCTTCTGCTTTTAAAAACTCCATGCATCCTGGAGGATAGTTGCGAATAATTGCAGAGATAGCATGTAGAGAGCTACTTGATACAACTTCCTCACACTGTAAGTATGATACTAAACTAGGAATCACTCCAGAGTTAACGAATTGTTCTTGACAAACTGGATTATTCTGTGACATTTCAGCTATAATGTATAACGCACATGATTTTATTGCCAAATTATTGTTCTCAATGTAGTCTAGAATAATTTTCAAGCCTCCAACTTTAATAAAATTATTTGCACAATCAATATTGTCAACGAAGCCTCTAACAATATTTAGAGAATTTAATATGTTTTCATTTGTTGAAGAACGTGTTTCTAAAACACAAACGGCCTGCTGAAGCTCTTCGACATCCGAAGTCATGCATTTTATTGCACAATCCAAAAATTGTCTTCTCTGAAAAACAAAATAAAAAAATTTAATTAAAATTAATTTAAAATAAACTTATTTAATTTTTGAATTGATAAAAAGAAACCGGCATAAGTTCTTCTAATTTTTTTTTTTTTATGGAACAGCTGATTGAAATTTTAAACGGTGACGTCAGCAGCAGAAACCAGTTGATTTTACATCTTTCTAATTTTTTAGCAAAATGTCATGATCAACAGACTCGAACACTATTTTTAAGGCTAGGGATATCTAATAGTCAATGAACACCTGTATAATGCATTAGTGCAATTTACAAGTTTTAGTCAGATTTTATCCAAAAAGCGTTCATGTACTCGAAGAATCTGTAAATACGAGCGAGATGAGAGAGAGGTCACGAAAAAAAGCTCGGCCCGCGCCCACCTCTAGTTACTATACTAATATGTACATAGAATCCAAAATTACATTGACCAAAATCTGCATTCTATTTTTTCCAAAATAAGTGACAAACGCAGTTGTGCTTAATTTAAAAACAAAAAATTTGTGTGAGAGGGAAAGCAGAGAGGTGACCGAGATCGCAGGGTTTGAACGAGCAATGTAGAAGTGGGAGACAAAGTGCTTCTTCGTAATGTCGTATTTCCGAATAATCTTACAAATTTTGATCCAGAAGAATTTAAGTGGTTGAACGAAAGGAAAAGATGTAACAGTACGAGGAAACGGAGAGATCAGACGCAACGTAAGTCACCCAAAGAGAATTCCGATTAGTCCGGTACTAACTGCGAGTGGAGAATCTTCGGGTGAAACTAGAGAAGTCGGACCCCTTACACCAGATCAGCGTAAGGACGTAGAGAGTTCGAGTCCAAGATTGGCGTTAAAGCTAAAAAATATACGAGGGATATCTACATCTGGCAACCTGGTGTAAACGAAAAGAACAGCCCGTCGTATCTAAATATGTTGTATTTGGACTCATCAGTAAATAGAACACGTTTAAAAAAGGGCTTCTTGCGAGGAGTTCTGCAGTGAAATCCTTCATTATTGAGGGTCCTGTTACTGTGCGTGGGTGAACAACAGTTTTGGATCTCTCAGCTATATCCTGGGCCAACTTAGTGGCATGAACTTTGGGATTTCTGTCCACTTCTATGCTAATGAAACGTCTCTACGGTAAAGCTCTTCGGACGAGCAGTGCGCGGCTTACTCTCGACGGAACTTGATTTTTTAAAGTTATTAAATATGGTCTGCACCGTCGATTTGCTTAAACATAATAATTTTGCTATTCCGCCAAATGATTTGTTCTCATTTTTATGTTTAATAACTAATTTTCGCACATCCGCAGAAATTTCTTAGCGTGGAGCCATTTTTCCGATCGTACACTTTTTAAAATGCCAAAATGCAATAAATTTCACGAATAATACAAAGTATAATCGTAAATTGAAACAAACGGTAATTTACCGTATTGCTTCAGCAAAGAAAAATAGCAAAAAGAGTGAAACCAATAAAACGTATGTAGACTTTCGTCAGTGCCTTTTTTCAGTTTTAAGTGAATAACTTTGAAAGTTAATATTGGAGTATTATACTTTTTTGTTATTTGTTTAACAATAATAAGATTTTAAAAAAACATCATTAATTTTCTTTCTAATCCTGCAGAACTTGTTAAATTTAAGAAAAAGGGGTCGCCCTGTTGCTGCTGTAAGTATTATTTGTTCTAAAATTTTGCATACTAACTATTTACAGGAAAACTAAAAATGTATTTAACAAAATCTTATGAAAACTATGTATGAATGGACAACAATAGAAGCAGCAACAACAACCTACCACAATTACAACAACATTAATTTAGCTTGCGATGCTATTTTTCATAAATGCCGCCTTGTGACGCAGTGGTAGTGTACCGCGCTTACAACCCAGAGGTCCCGGGTTCGAATCTCGGTTCAATAATACAATTTCCATATTTCCTAATTCTCCCTTCTTTCCAATTTTTTCTTTCCCCTCTCACCAATTTTCTGGAAGATTTTTCGAGCTCTTATTAAATCACCACCACATTGAGCTTATCAGCTGTGGTAAGAAATCAACAGTCTTCTCATGAATGTAATTTGTTTAAAGACTGCTCCTTATGAAAATGCTATTTGCAAAAATGACTTTCACAAGTCTTGTGTAAACAATCGCAATCATAAGGTTTTTGAAATTCAAAAAAACTAACCAAACATTGTGTTTAACTGCGATAATTGCATACATGCAGAAGCTTATTTATTCTCGGTTGTTGTTGGCTTTGTTGCCGAGCTGAAAGCCCGTAAAGCGAAAGTTATCGAACTGTTGGCGAAAAATAATATCGATCGTGCTGTAGCTTCGCATGGTAATTACGCGCCGAAAAAATTTAATGCTCTTGGGGCTTCTCCGGTCTCTGCACCTGATGATTAATCATCTAATAAAAATAAAATGCACAACAATTTAAAAATAACAACAAAGTTGTGAGAACAATAATAAAAGAACCAACAAAATATTTGCAATACCAACAATGCTTCTCTTACTGCTGACATCGCTGATGCAGTTTCTAAAATTCCACTTCTTCTTCAGAAACCGGTTTTGAGACATCCAAAGCAATTTATTCTCCATCTATTGCTCATATTGTTGAACGTTCTCTTGAATCTCAGCCTTGTTCACCGGGTGCCGATGTTGAGGTTAATATCGCTCCAGCAGCTGTTGCGAGCGTATCTCTTTCATATGCTGCTGCCGCCGCTGCTGCGGTTGATGATGTATTGGTCGGAACGAATTCTCTATTATATGCTCCTAAGCCTGTGCTTTTAACTGATAGTGGAATACGGTGCGCAGAAAAAACCGAGCAAAAAATTTTAGAAACAAAAATAGTAGGGTGATGTAGACAGAAGTGGGCCACAGGTTGGAGTGGGCCACCCAATTAATTTTAAGATTAGTGACATCTATGTCAAACCGCGCACATTAATTGTTGTATTTTGACGCGAGGTCAGTTTTTATAAGCATTTGGGGGTTATAAACCTGCTTTCGCACTGTCCAGAGAAACGTGCTGTAGATTTTGGCGAGAAAGTTTTTACCCTCGTACCCTTTCATACGATTTGTGATCGAATTTTTACGAGAAATACTCAGGTAAATAAGCAATATGTTAGTTAAACATGTTATCTTTGGAATGCAAAGTTATTTTTGTCCATTATTCACGTTGTGTTTTTGTGCAATGCATATGCAAAAAAAGAGGCTTGTAGGTAGAAGTGGGCCACTATTTGTGGACAGACATGGGCCACTTGAGTAATACCGTTCATTGCACAGTAATGTGTTTTTAATAATTATGCAAATGTCTTATTTACTCATTTTTATCATTTTAGCTATTATTCCTCCAAAAAAGAAGAAGGAAACCAACAAAAGATTCAAAAGAGGTCAATTGTTCACAACCAGCTGTGAAAAAAGGCAAAAAAAGAAAGTCCTCGGTGTCTTCAGATGAAGACATTGATTTTTGTATGATTTGAACTAAATCGATGCCGACAAAGCTCACAAAAAAACATTCCATCAAGTGCGACATTTGCGACTGACCCTTCCATTTACAATGAAGAGGCGACCTCAAGTTTGAGAATTTAGTTTTTTTTTGGTTAGCTCATGTGGAACTCATCGATCGAGTTTTTTCACTTTTCCAATGTTTGGTTTTGATACATTGAAGGTCTCAGCAAGGCATTGTAAAATTGTAAATGTATTTGGCTCAATTGTTGCTTGCAGTTAATCGTCATCAACACTTCTACCTTGTTGACCACGTGATTCATTGTCCAAGCCAAAATTGCGTTCTAATAAATTGGCGAACCATTGCACTGTGCGTTCGTTGCAGGTATCTGGTGCAAAAATCTGATTAATTTCATCCCCCGCTGCAACTGCATTTAGTCCTTTTTTAAACATAAGCATAGTGCCGGAGGTCTGCGAACCAAAACTATAAGTCTACATTCTGCTGCGGCTTCTTTAGACTATGGCGTCATAGCAATTGTAGAAACTTGGTTAACGCCTAAATTTTTATCTACCGAGCTTTTTGACCGCCGATGTGAAGTTTATCGTAGAGATCGCATACTATCCCCCGAAATTTCCCGTCTGGCGTGGTTGTACTGGCCATTCAACTCCCTAGTGTTGCAATAACTTCGAGTAACAATGTTATGCAATATATTAATGAAATTTTATTTATTTTTAGATATGTTTCTCCCAACAGTGCAACTGATATATTCTATGAGCATATTTTTAATATTAGCTGCATGTGTAGTGTGATTTTAATTTAGGAAATACTGAGTGGCGATTCAGTTGTGATGACAAGGTTTTGATTTCATTTAATTTGCATAGAGGTGTAAAGACAGCATTCTGCGACACAATGTCTTCGCATGACCGTTTTAAAGTTAAACATTTCAAAAACGATATCAACAGAATTTTTGATCTAACATTTGTTACAAATGATTTTAAGTTTTTAATTTGTAGGTGAATTTGCCGCTATCAAGTGAATCAGTCCATCATAAAGAACTTGTTTTAAATTTTAATTTTTAAGGGTATATGAGTTGCATAGTAGACACTTCGTCCTTGATATACGAGTATAATAATAAAGCCCACTTTTTTGCAATAAAAACAGTGCAACGACTTTATGCACTCCAATAACACTGATTTTTAATAAATCTCTTTCAACTGGTGTTATGTTAGAAGAGTGAAATATTTCTTATATAACTCCTATGTTCAAAGCAGGCCAAAAATGCCATGTTGAAAATTATAGGCCCATTGTAAAACTTTCAGTTATACTTAAATTATTAGACAAATTAGACAATATAAACTATATTTCTATAATTCAGCATGGTTTCTTCGCCGGTATATCTGCCTGCACCAATCTGACAATTTTTACTAATTTGGGAATTAAAGCAATTGAAAATACTTTGCAGGTCGATACACAATACACGGTGTGAAGACGAAAGTCGGCAGGGCCTCGTTTTCGCCCACAACTCCAACAGCAGCAGCAGAGCTACCGCTTATTTCTTACTTTTTATTTTATTTGATACACTAATTATAAATTAAAAGACCATGAAGGCACATTTAGTTAGAATTTGTTAATTAATAAGTATTTAATTAGAATATTTAGTTTATAATCGCGTTAGATCGCGTGAGAATCGGAGTAAAGTTGCATCGAATGCCCAGGTGGCAACACGAGACATTACTGTCAATACACCAGAGGTATCAACATACTAGCGATGTCAGCGATCAGCTGTTACAACCACGAAATGGCGAAATAATAAACCCAGCTGTTTTAACCATATGATGGTAAAAATTAAACAAAGCGACAGAGTATAAAAGAGGAAACTCAAGCAAAAATCGAGTGAGTTGTGCCGGGCCGCCGGCGAAGGCGGACTTAAGTCCTCGTAAGCCAATAAGCAGTGGTCGCAGAAGTAGCAGTAGCAGCAGTGGTCGCAGAAGTAGCAATGGAAGCAGAAATAGCAACAGCATCAGTGGTCGCAGAAGTAGCAGTGGAAGCAGAAATAGCAGCAGGAGCAGTAGTAGCAGTGGCAGCAAGAGAAGCGGAGTATAAGCAGTACCGACAAAGAGGCTACAGGTATATTGTCAATTTCGTAGTTCGACCGTAGTGAGTAGAGTAGAGGTTCTGACTGAGTAGGCAACAAAGAAACTGTCGTGAGCGTCAGAGTTTGGGTTCGCAAGTGTGTGCACTACTGTATTCATACACTTGAGGCTTAGAACTGGATACGCATACGAGCAAGCTGAACTCGAGGTTTCCACAGTGACTCGCTCGCTACCGTATCAGTGAGTCGCGGTGGAGGTTGAGAGCATGGCAGGGGTAAGGAGCATAGTAACTGTCGTGAGCATCAGAGTTTGGGTTCGCGAGTGTGTGCACTACTGTATTCATACACTCGAGGCCTAGAACTGGACACGCATACGAGCAAGCTAAACTCGAGGTTTCCACGGCGACTCGCTCGCTACCGTATCAGTGAGTCGCGGTGTAGGTTGAGAGCACCGCAGGGGTAAGGAGCATAGAAACTGTCGTGAGCGTCAGAGTTTATGTTCGCAGGTGTGTGCACTACTGTATTCATACACCTGAGGCCTAGAACTGTACACGCATACGAGCAAGCTAAACTCGAGGTTTCCACAGTGACTCTCTCGCTACCGTATCAGTGAGTCACGGTGGAGGTTGAGAGCTAGGCAGAAGGCGAAGCTAGGCAGCGCGTGGGCAGAACACTCAGTCTGACCTTTTTCTCGCAAATCTCACTACAACGACGGAGTTAAAATACGACGACCAGGATACGCTGACACGACAGCAGATACGTAAAAACACTTATTCACACAAATTACTCATATATATATATATTTTTATAAATAATTTAAATAAAACTGGGTAAAATCACAAAAGTTGTGCAACTCTCTCCTTTCAATAAAAGAGCCACCCCTCGCAAATTATAAATTTTTGTGACCGAACCTCTGGACTCCGGCGAGTCAAGATCCCCGGCCGAAGGTTCGTTACAACGGACTTTGTCAAAGCTTTTGACAGTTAAGCTCATGGGTGGTTAAATGTTTAATCAATGCAATTCTGGAGCAGGAAAAAGAAGAATTGAAGTTTTTTTAAACATCCCGCAATATCAGATATTTACTATTTCGAAATATTTTTTAAGGAAATTCAGTATTTACTATCTCCATTTATTTGCATGTACTAAAAACTAAAAATAGGTTCACACTTTTACCGAATACCCTAGCAAGCTGAACCTACACGAATTGATGACAAAAACAAAAATTTTTTTCACTCAACTGTGTAAGCAATCCGCTGGTTGCCGATTTTCTGCGTATTGATTGTTTAGTGGCTGCATTCAAAAATCATATGCTTTGTCAATATTTTGTAGTGGGCAACGGTACTTTCCAGTTTACATTTCAAACGATTTCTTATCTTAAATATGAAATGATTGACATGAAAGCGAAGAAAATCGATACACTTTTCTAAATTAAATACGAAAAAATTTTATTTTATGAAACCGCAAAAAGTAATTGTTGCTTCGTCGCATCAGACAGGCGGGCGACTAGAAATTGATACGCGGTCGACCAGTAGACCACGGTTTACCGTTTGGCCACCCCTGGCTTAGATCATGAATCCCTCATCTTAAAATTAGAGAAATTGGACTTTCATTCTAGCCTATTATGTTTGTAATGTACTTTCTATTCTTTGTTCTATTAGGTTCCTATTTTAATAGAGAATGTCCTATGGAAAAGTCATAGCTGCTTTGCACATTTAAAGCGTGTTTTACGTCAGTGTAAAAAGCCGCTTTGATCATGTAAAAAAAAAAAAACTTAAGCCTTTTATTTTTAACTGTAGTATTTATTGTGTTTTTTTTAAACTTTTGATTATTTTATGATTGTTGATGATCTTAATTCTAACTATTTACACAAAATTCTTGCACCTAATTTTTAGGGAAATCTATATTTCCCAGTATTCAGTGTGACTTAAACGTGTCATTCGTTTTTCTCTGATCTGCTTTAGCGTAAATAAATGCAATGAAACCAATGAAAAACGACATTGACCGACTTGCGTGCCATGTGTTTTAATGCAGTCCAAGTACAACATTAACGAAAAACTGGTCTGATGAGGCTATGTATATACATATGAGAATATGTATATATGTGGTAATAGCCGAAACATATGTCACCAATTACCAGGTTAAATTGTTCCATTTGATATCTTTGTCATGTTTGTTGAATAAAAAAGCATTGATCAATTAAGTAACATTTTACGATCATATTGGTCTTTGCGAAATGACTTCAAGTTCAAGGTAATAATTCTTAATATAATAAATTATCAGTCGCTAAAACTAATTTTCATTTTGGACATCTTAATTTGGCAAATACGGACTAAACATCAAACAAAACAAATGCATTTTCGGCGTCGATAATATAAATTTCCTTAGTTACAACATTTCGAAGAAAGGTGTACAGCCATCTCCCGATAGAATTCAACGCATAATTAACCATCCAAAGCCCAAAACAGTTAAACAAATCCAGAAATTCGTCGGGATGATAAATTACTACTACAGATGCATACCAAAATTTGCACGCACTGACACACATCTACGAAATGGGAACAACAGCACCAAAAACAAAGGACTAACACTTAACATGGGCAGATGACACAAAAAAAGCATTTACAACGATATAAGAAAGTTTTACTAAAGAAGCGCTACATAGTCATTTTAATAGCAAAACAAAACTTTCTATCGTTGCAGATGCATCGAACACTGCTATCGGTGCAGCCTTACAACAAGACCACAATCATCAAAATGAACTTTCTTTTCAAAAAACTCTCACCGTCCGAAACAAAAAACAGTTAGTTCCATCACGAACTTTTAGCAATTTATCTTAGAATCAAACACTTAAGACACTATTTAGAAGGACGAACATTCACAACCTACACAGATCATAAGCCACTCATTTCAGCATTACACTCAAAAACAGAAAGAAGCCCACGCCAAACACGGCACTTAGAATTTATCGCTCAGTTTACAGACACACTTTCACGAGTTGAGATAGAGGCTTTCACAACTTCAGATATCAATCTCAAAACTCTACACATGGAACAGACAACAGATTTAGAATTACAAGAGATACTTAACACTACACACAATTTGGAACAAATACACATTCCCCTACTTAAAATTAAAATTTAGTGCAAACAAACGAGTACAAGTGTCCATACAATCCACAAACATTACGGAAACAAGTCTTCGAACACACAACTAATAACGCAGAGATATTTCTGGCCTAAAATCAACATACAAATTAATAAATGGTCACAAAAATGCAATAGATATCAACGATCGAAGATACATAGACATACGAAAACAATCCCACACAAAATAGACATACCACACGGTCGTTTTGAACATATTCATGTTGATCTAGTAGGCCCATTACCGACATCAAATAGTTACAGATGTCAAAGGATGGAAATCGATTTAAATAAAGATTTAATGAGTTCAAAAAAACAGTTTTTATCAAAGATGACTTTGCACACGTTTTTAGCTACACGGCGGTCGGTTCGTAACTGACGCTTGTGCGGTCGTTTTTTTTGTAGTGTTGTTCTTATTAAATAGTTTTAAAAATTAGGGTAACAGCTCGGCCCTTCCTGGCTGCAAGTCGCCTCGAGTTGCGATTTGTTTTCTTCGGGATCTGAATAATTTTCGAAATAATCAATCCCTGGATAGAGAGAACACCATAATTTGATTTTGTCGCTTGATGAATATTGTCGTCTTCTGATTTGGTTATTTTTCATATCTTCAATCAGGTAGCGATAATTTCACTTCACTTTTCCGACCACATATGGTCCTCAGTATTTGGCTTCCAAAGTTTTTGATTCACCAGTTGCTGCTGGCACGTTTTTGACTACTACCAGGTCACCTTCTTTGTAGCTTACGGCGTTTGCTGTCAAAGCATTGACTACCGGTTGAGTATTCGTGTTTCGAACGGCTTTAAAAATGGTCAATTTCCTGAATCGGTCAACGATTGCTAAAATATGCGTACTTCCTTTTTTACATTTTATAAACGGGCCAAGATGATCAGCATGTAGGATTCGAAATGGCATTAACGGCTCTAGTTCCTCTATGTGCAGTTCTCCTACGGGTGGTACACCAGCCTTATGGTGAAAAGAATATTCGATACAGCTGGCGATATAACCTTTAACGAAATTTCGCATTCGGGGAATCCAGTAAGTTTTCATAATGCGGCCGATTGTTTTGTCCACTGCGAAATGTCCTGCTTCATCATGACAAGACCTTACAATTCTTCATCTAACGCCTTTTGGAATCACCCACAGTTCTTGTTGATTTACTTTACGGTACAAACGTGAATTTTTAATAACGTACTCTCTTTGCATTTTTTTCAATTGGTTGGATTCGAGTTTGCGTTGAAGTATGCCAATAATGGTTTTCAATTCCGAATCTTGCACCTGCATAGCAGCTAGCCAATCTTCTGTTCAAATTTCTATGCATAGAATTTTATCGGCGACAGTTGCAGGCTCTCGGGCGTTTTCAGTTGGACTCCTACTCAATGCGTCGACATGGGCCATGCGTACCCCAGCTCGATGAACAGTCTCGAAGTCGAAATCCTGTAGATTTAACCACCATCTGGACACTCGTGACATCAACGAAGTGGTGGTTTTTAGTGTGGAAATAGCTGAGCAATCTGTTATCTCTCGAAAATGCTTTCCCACTAAATAAAATCAGAAATGTTCCAGGCACTCAATTATGACTAGCACTTCCACCTCGTAGCTATGGTATTTTTCTTCTGTCTTACTACAATGTCGACTGTAATAGAACGCTGGTGTCAATGTATTGTAATCAGAACGCTGAAATAGTATGCCTGCTAAACCTATAGCACTAGCATCAGTATGCACTTCGTGATCTTTTAGGTGGTCGTAAATTACAAGGATCGGTTCGGAGCAAAGCAGCTTTTTTGGCTGACAAAACGCTTCCTCCTGTGTTTGACACCATTTAAACTGGGGGTTTCTTTTTTTAACAGATTTGTAATTGGTTTTGTTATTAAAGAATAATTTTTTACAAAATTTGCGGAAAAATCTTGTCAGGACAAGAAACCGTCGTACCTCAGTAATATTTTTCGGTCGCTCAAAGTTTTTAATAGCGATTATGTCGCTCTCGAATGGGCGAATTCCGATTTTATTTATTCGGTGGCCTAAGAAATTTATTTCGATGGATAGAATTCAGCATTTCGTTAATTTTAGTTTTAGTCCTTCTTCCCGGAGAATGCTCAGAGATTTTTGACACCGATCTAAGCCCTCCGATATCGTTCGGCTTGGAAAAACTACGTCGTTCAAGTAAGTGATGATTTCGCCCGGTGGCATTTGGCTTGCTACTGAATTCATCACCGACTGAAACACAGATGGCGCGTTAACCAATCCAAAGCATAAAGTTGACCTCATTGGTCATGAAATCTGTATACTGTTTACTGTCTTCTTCTACAGCAATCAGGCGAGGTAAAATATTGATGACCCGCCAGCGACGAAAACGGTTCCTCCACGATGGGCATTGGAAAATATTATTTTATCGTGATTTTGTTCAATTCTCTGTAGTCTACACATAACCGAACTTCACTACTCTTCTTTTTTACTAGAACTATTGATGAAGCAAATGGTGACTACTTCTACGAATGATATTGTTTGTAAGAAGTTCGCTTATTATGTCCTTTACTTTTTCAACTTAGCAAAGGGAAGCCGATATGGTCGTGTGCTTATTGGATCATTTGATTTTAGGCGAATCGACAACGCTGAAATTTTTGAAGCGAAACAGTCAGCACAACTTACCAACAAATCATTAAGTTGATTTATGAACCATCTTCAATATCAAACCTCACACCTGGTTGGCATAATACGTCATTGCCCACTAAAATTGGCTCGTTCATAAATTTATCATCACTGACCAATAGCGACAATGATAATAGTTCAGCATCCATTAACACTATTCCGACCAAGATTTTGTGTATACCTATTTCAACCAAAAGGTGTCTTTTGACACCTTAGCCAATTACCAATGAAAAACCTTTAGAAGTTACTCTTTTTATTTTTTTTTAATCGAAAATAATATTTATTCTTGTTTATAAGCTTAACTTTCGTTTTATATTTCCATACCTGATAACAAAATTTAGTCGAAGTAAATACTCCAAAACTTGCGTGTTCAATTATTTTTATGCCCAATCACTACAATGAACAATAGTAAAATGCAAACAAAACTGTCTGCAAACAACAACCAAACATAAAAATAATATCGGGGATTTCCATTTTTCTACTACAATATCAGAAGGGATGCCATAACGTTTATTAGAATTCAAATAGTGTTACCAAATGGTTATGAAAAAGGAATGAAAAGTGTAGTAAAGTCTTTTAAACATTCCTTGTAATGACCGTCCTACATACGGTACTTCATCACGAAATATTGACGAACAACTTTTTTTTATTAAAGACATTGAACTGCTTGGGTCAATAAACGCTTTCAAAAATATGCCATAAATTTGTACATCCTTAACGATTCCTGGTGTTGTAACGTTTTTATTAAGGTTTGTTTTTTTTTGACTGGATCTTTTGCATAGCTGCAATTTTCTTCGATATGTCCTACTTTGGAACACTTTTTACAACGTGCCCGCTTTTGAGGTTGCTTACAGTCTGCGAATACATGCCCTTGCTCATTACAATTATAGCATCTTATTCTTGACATTTCAAGTTTTATAGTTGTCGGAGGATTAGGAACCGGTTGCCTTACAATATTCCTATCAGCTCGTTGCGGGACTCGTGACGGATCGAAGAAGTGGACGCAAAAACTATAGCAGCCTCGGTAATAGTTTTATTTTGCAAACTAACATCCAGTGAAATAGCCTCATTAAGGTTTTTTTCAATTTGGGAAGTTAAGTCAAGATAATTGTTAAGAATTTCTCTGAAATTAGTATTCAGATCGTTAAGATTTTCCCCAAATCGCTTAATTTTTTCGAAAAAGACCGACGGGGAAAGGGCTCTACAAGATGGACAGTACCATTGCAGGCCCGAACGAACAGAGCATAATAAATCTGTAATAGATTTTGTTAAGTTTGCACAAGAGGCATAAAACACCTGTTCACAGGGACCTGAACAGGAAAACGTAGAATTCAATATATTTGGCTTTTGCACTGATCTCCTAGAGAGCAAGCTAACAAATTTTCAGAGGAAAAATAATCCATCTTGCAAACGAACGCCAAAAAAAAAGTAGTTATTTCCTAAAGATTTTAGAAAAAATCTAAAAAAATTAATATAAGTAAGGACTGTCCCAGAAAAAACTTGCGCTTTTTATTTTTGTATTATGCTCTACCTGATAATCTTATAGGTCTAAAAAGACATAATATTTGTTCTATATAAAGTGACGCTTAATATGATGTACGAATATAACACTTGAAGATAGCACTTTTAACGACAAAGATATCTAACAAGCAACAAAAAGTCCGCGAACTGATTTTGTCCACATACCTGCAAAATCCAGAGTTAAAATATTCAGCTATAGCAAAAATAGTTGCTGCATCAGAAAAATCTGTCTTTGCGGTAATTTTTAATTATAAGAAGGGTCTACCTGTTTTACGAAAAAGGTTCAGGTAGAAAACCATAACTTTGTGCACACAATTTTTTTTATTGCCGAGTTACGGGCTTACGAAGTTCGAGGATTGTGATTTTTGATAGTTGGTATTGAAATCAATGAATTTTGAATAAAATATAAACAGTATTATTTTAACTATAGTAGTAAACAGGATGCTCTTTTAAATTTTTCAGTCAAATTCGTATTTTATATTTTTTTATGTGTAGAAACCTGGAAGTAAAAATTTCAAGTCAGATTTTCAGTAATTTCGAAATAATATTTTTTAAACAGTTTAATATCAAAAAAAGACTTTTTAGTTATAATTGATAAATTAGAGTACTTAGACAAGGGCCAAGTAACATGAAAAGTGCGGCACGTATGCACTTCAATCCATATATCTCGTAAACTAATGTACGTCAATTTTAAAATTTTTTCCAAAAAATTTTTGTACTTTGCTATGATCTAAGCTACATAAAGCTGTTATAGTATTAAAAATAAAATATGTCGAAATTGTTTAAATTCTGAGATGAAATTTTCACTTCCGGATTTCCAAAAGAAAAAAAATTGCATTTCAAATCTAATTTCATAATTGAAAAGAGCAGTAAGTTTTCTATAGAAATCACAATTTTTAATATTTTATTGAAAATTTTTTAAATTCAAAAAACTGTTTTCAAAAATCCATTCTTCATATTACGTCAATTTTTAGAAGTTGAAATCTAGACAATTGAGCCTTCTATATGAAAAAAAGTTTACAATTAAGCGGAGTATGAACAAATTTTAAAATCTCATTTTGTTCCCTTGTTCGCTTCACGTAACATGCCCGACATAAAAAACAAAGTTGGGTTATTCACACTATTTATAACCGATGGATGGGCACAAGTTCTTCTGCAAGTTCTAGCAAGAGCGTAATTGAGAGTAATTGAGTGTAACGAGATCGAATTCTGTGTACGTATACAAATGTGAACGCACAATAGCGACTCAGTTCTACTTCAACAACCAACAAAGCAGGACCTGCGACAGATAATTGTTAGAAAGCGTATTTTTTTGAAGCGATTTATAATACACCCAAAAAATGTTTACTTCTTTACAATTTATGACTTGCATTTTCAAAATGAATTTAAGAGGCTTCAATGTGACACCTCCCTTCCCCTTGTCTCTATATTCCATGTTTGGCACAGCATATTTTTGCGAAGCAGCTTATTCTTCTATTGTATTTATTAAAATAAGCAAAGAAATTTATTAACTAATGAACATCTAGAGAACTTATTACGAATAAAAGTCTCTAGTAATGAAATTTGTTTTTGATAAACTAATAAAATATTCAAAAGCTTAATTAATTTTTGAATTCTCTAACAATAAAACAAATATATAACAATTTTCTGATACCACAGCGGCCACTTAATACAACAATACGTTTTTTAATTTGATTACAACCGAATAAGTATAAGTATTTTGAATATTTAATTTTCATTTAAAATAGGCAAGCCAAATAAAACCTTTCAGCGCACGATAAATTTTGTTTTTTCAGTGCAAAGCATGAATAAATTATTCTATGCTTACAATGCGTTTTACGTTCAGTTCACCGCAAGCATTGAAGAAGGCAAGACGTGTGTCGGTTGCTTTCTTAGTTATGCTTCTTCTTATTTTTTTTCCATATGGTTTTTGTACCACTACATGAAAATGAAATTTTGCATTGATGTTGGTGCCCATCATTGGTTACAACTCAAGAACGGCTGGATCGATTTTAATGATCTCTGATTTGTTGGCTTCGTCTCCGCCCCGAATAGCATATAGGCTATAAAACTTTTAGTTAAGGTGCATATTTACGGTGGCCCTCATACAAAAATATTTTTAAAATATAATTTTCTCGAAGACCACTTAAGAGATTCTCAAGGAATTTACACCACGTGGCTTTTATATTAAGAGGCACAGCTAAGGTCGTAAAAGTTTTATTTAGAGTACATACTCAGAGTGGCCCCTAAAAACGAATTTCACGAAGATTTCATAATTATTTTTTAAATGCTGCTTATGGTCTATGGAAGGTTGTTTCAAAGTTTAGTTTAGATAAATGGGCGATGACACGTCCTTAAAAATCAAACTCATCATATCTCATCAACTACTGGGCGGTAGTGGTACCATAGTAAAATTTTTTTATATGTCAACTATTTGATGCAGATGAGTCGGCCCACCTACAACTTACTGTTATTTATTCACTACAACGACATAACGTCTGCCAGGCCTGCTGTATGTATGTAAAAAAGTAGGGCCAAAAGTTAGTTTCACTGAAAAAATGGGCTGTTCCGCTCACATTTCATCGCATGACTTCATAAAACATCGCGCCACCTACCGGAAAGGACAAGACAACGTCTGCCGGGACGGCTAGTTATATATTAACTAGGTTTTTAAAAAAATTCAATAATGTTATGACATTACTCATATGGCTTTAATTAATTTTATCAGTTAAAAATTAGAATTTAAGAAATTGGCAGAACCTTTTGGCAGAGAGAGATGCTAAGTTGTAATCAATTGAAGTCAGTGGCGTTTTTAATCGCCGGCTAAAGTCTTTAGGTAGGCATACTTAAGAAATATCGTTATGTAGAATCTAGCTGACAGGAAGATCTAGAAGACAACCAAGTTTACCCCAAATAAAACACAAATCTCGCCTAAATATCGTCGAAAAAAAACTACTAAGACCAGTTTCAAAGCTAACAAAATTGTCTTTAAATGATAAAAAAAAGTATTGATTCCCATCATCTTTTTACAAAAATAACTGTTTTAATCAAAAAATTTAGCTAAAAAATAATTTTTAGAAAATTTTTTTGGAATCTAATATATTGTAGTAAGTTTACAATTTTATTTTATAATAAAAAATTTCAGACAGATTTTCTTTAGCTCCCATTTGAGATTTTTTCAGGCAAATAGTGCTTTTAAATTCAAAAAAAAAAAAAAAAAGATAAAAAAGCTTCGATCGGATCTAGTTTCAGAGGTGTAGCAATCGGAAAGTGCGGATATATCTTTTATAAACATCGCCATAAGTTGGGAACATAAAAGCTATTTTAATAAGTTTATGCATATATTGGAATATGCATTTATGAAACCTAGTTCAACTGATTTTTTTTTTTTTTTAAAAAAACTATAATTTTTTTCAAAAAAATGCGTAATTAACTTATAGTTTAATTAACATATTAAGAAAGCTCAATTCATTCCCTTTTAAATGATGTAACATTTGTACGGAAATTTTTCATACTAAGTCTTTCTTACCGAATAAAAAGATAAATATACCTGATGAATTTTGGCAAGTGTTTTGTATTGTTTTGAGACCGAATCCATTTAAAATCAAGCAGCCTCATTTCAATTTTAGGTGTCAAAAATCGAAAAACCGACTAAAAATTTTTGAAAAACCATCATTTTCATCCTAACCAAAATAATTTATTTATCTCTTTTTATTTGAATAGCATTTCTTATTCTCTCTCCGGATCTTTATATTGAATATGGTGGAAAATTGGGGGTGTTATGGCGTTTTTTATGGAAATGAACAAAGTTGATTTCCTCAAAAACCCCACCATTTTTTCACTAGAAGATATAGGGCAGATTTGAACCAATATGAGGAAGGATAATATCAGTTTCATGTGGACCAAACGAAATTCCAAGTCAGTAGTATATTTTCTAAAAAGAGCATGCTACCCCAGATAAAAACATTAACATTAAAACCATTGAAAAGTGTTTTGAGGGTGCTGGTCACCGCATTAACAATCAAAAACTAAATTCATCAAAATTAACTTGATCATCATACGCCGACACTGCCAATCCAAAAAATCATCAAAACACTAACATCATTTCTCACCAAATAAGATCACCCACACCAACGACAGATAATATAAGCAACCAACTCCCTCTAGTACAACATCCTGAAAACATCATTAACAACCTCAACGACAACTCAGAAACACGTGCATCTACAAACACGAACACCAAGAAAAAAATAAATTCTTAATCTCCAAATCGACACACCTAAATTATCACCAAACTTTGAAATTTCAAAATCCATAACGCCATTTTTAGAAGAGATGTTACAATGTAAAAGAAAAGGTTTTGAAGAACACATAAACTCATCTATTATCATAATGCAGTAAAAATACAAATCCGTTAGCTCGGGAGATAGAAAATAAAATATCAACATATTCAAATTGGAATATTGCCTTGCAAAAGTAATGGGTAAGATACCAGGGTATGACAGAATATCATATAAAATGGTAGAAAATCTTGCACCAAATTCCAATAACTTTCACTCTATAACAATATTTTCAAAACGGGTGTAATTTCTTCTCCCTGGAAAACTGGAAAGATCGTTCATATTCCAAAACTCGCTAAAGATATTAAGCACATCACATCATATCGTCTGATTTCTTTACTTTACAAATTGTAAAGCACAAATACGTTGAAAATTGCTTGTACAAATTATGAAGTCCTTTTCTTGATTTAATAAAACACTTTATTAACATATTTTGTTCTGGAAACACTTTATTAAATTATATTTATTCTGGAAACACTTTAAAACACTTTATTAAATTATATTTTATTCTGAAACACTTTATTAAATTATATTTTATTATCTTATCTTTTTATTTGTGCTATGTCCAATTGTAATAAATGTAAGACAAAATAGAACGCTTTCAAATTCACACACTTTGCTTTAAAAAATATCAATTTGCACACCTTGGCTTGTATTTTTCTACGGAAATTCGTTTGCAGTAAGAAAATGCTTTGCTAGCGTCTACGGGCTAGCATTGCAAGTGTTAACTACTCCCCCCTTGAAGAGATGGCGTCCTCGGCTGATTCTAAGTTTTTAATAATCTGATTTATCTGAATTTTTTGCAACAAAAAAACGAGAAGATTGCCACTAGTGCGGTAATTAATGAACCCAAAAACAAATATGATCGTGTTTTCAGCTCACGGTTCAATCTGGAAATTTTCGACAAATTTTCTATATTTAATTCTTTCAAATAGGGGAGTGAAAGCAATGTTAATTGATCAGACAAATTTACTTTATGAGCTAACGGTGTCTCAGACTTTAGAAGATTGAGACGCCTAGAATTCTTGAAATATGTTCCGTTTACTTTTACGCTTTCCTTAAAATTCAATAAAAATGTACCATTTACCGTCGAGGACATTTTGTTTTTCTCTTCAGTTTCAAAAATATTGTTATTTAAAATTAAAACATCATCATCTACTACCGTTGCGGATGGTATGTCATGAGCTTATACCATTTTACATGTAGCAGTATAATTGTTCAACAGATGTTGAAGGCAGCGGTATTCTGAGCTTTCTAAAATCTCGCAAAATGAAGCAATTGCTCTATTTTTACAATTTTTGACAGACTTATATCTATCATTAGACTTACTATATTTGTTTCTAATGACAATATGCTTTTGTTATGAATCACTGGAGATATTAATGTTCTATTACAGACTTTCATGACAATTGGGTATTTGATTAGAAATAATATGTTTTCGTTTTGAATAGTTTTCAATTTAGAATTAGTAACTATGTCATTCACACTAACTTCCGTATTTGGTTCGGTCTTCAGTATCCCATCTATTTCATAGCTGTCCAGAATAATTGGGTTTATTACGTCTAATTTTCCTAATACAATTGAGAATGCTATACCATCCAGTTCGGTTATCAATGCTTTATTACTACCGTCTATAAAAGTAAACAAGTGTCCTGAATCTATTTCATTTTTTCTTGTGGTTTTCAGTAGCTCATTAACAGTCTTAGTGAGTCTGTTAATATGGTCTTTTATTTGAGTGTTCACTGCTATTTGTTTTTCATTAGCTAAAATCAGAGCTTGTTCCTTATCAGTTACCTCGTCAAAATCTTCAGAGCCTGGGGTTCCCGCTATATGTTTCAGAGCTTTACCTAAAAAGTTAACGCTTCATGCGTGCCTATGATGAATGCGTTATCCGTTCAATATCGCTTTCAAGAATTTTTTTCATGTGGCTGGCTGGAATAAAGTCCATTGCTGTCTGAGTTTCCTTCAGCATTAGTTCGTAGTCGGTCAGGTTCGTAAGATGCGTAAGATATCCATAGTTCTCGTAGATGACCACCTTTCCGTCAGAAATAGAAATATAATGGGAAGCGGAATAGTCCAAAAGTTCGGCGTCTGATCCAAAAAGCAAGGTGAATGTTAGTCTAAAATTAATTATTATCTAATATTATCCTTGTGAGCTATTTTATTGTCAATTTGGACTGTGGTCCCTAAGTCTTCCTGGATTATTTTTTCCACAAATAACTTATTAAACTTATTTCCTAATCGCTTATTAACTCTAACATAAACTTTTTCTCCTGGTTTGAAAAACCGACTGCATTTATTTCTATTATATTTGGTTTTTTATTTCTTCCCTAAATTTTTCGTGCATTGAATGAAGTATATCAACTGGCCTATGACCAGTGGTACTTAGAATGAATTGTTCTATTATACTTTGCAGTTGCTGTAAGGATTAAATCAATTGTGTTATCGATTTCATATTCCCTTTTAACGCATCTGGCTATTTCTGAGAGAGTAATGTGGAATCTCTTGACCTGGCCGTTTGTAGTACTATGTGGTGGGGGCGTCGTAAAAATTTCAGCTCCAAAAATATTTTTTATAAGGGATTTAATTGTTTGCGAATTAAATAACTTCTCATTGTCACACACTATAGTTTAAATATCATTAAAGATGTTTAATATTTCAAAAAGAGGATTTTTAATATCAACAATTGCTCGTGATTTAATATGTTTTATTATCGCAAATTTAGAGAACTTGTCAACACAAGTAAAGAAAAAACATTTGTCAGTAGAATAGGAGAATTTCACCGGTGTAGGCAGGTACGGGAGTCTGACCAATTTCCCTTTTCTTTGGGTGCCTTTGGTATTTTGCTTGACGGCATATTCTACAGTTTGCCACTAATTCTTCCAAATTTTTCCGTATTCCAGGAAAATAATTGTCACGAAGGACCTGTTTAGCATTTTCTGTTGCAGATCTATGCGCCCTATTATGCTCCGTGAGCAGTATTTCTCTTTGATCATCTGGATTGAAAATATCAGTAACTTGTTTATCAGTATGTAGAAATCTAACAGAGAGATAATGAGAAACCAGGATGCTTTGAATCTTTGCCAGTATAGGAAGCTCACAATAAATAGCATTTATTGAATCAGGATTTATAACACTCTGCAAACTATTCAAAAGGTCATCTACATTTTTATATGTTATAGTATGACGAATTTACGTCTTGAAAAAAAATTTTTAACTTTCTATTAGCTGTGTACCCTTGAATAATGACAATTTGATGTTTGAAACAATTGATGGGATTTTGCGCTGTATTTATGGTATGTGAAAGTGATATTTCGCTCCCGTTTTGAGCAGAAATAGATTCAGAAGATCCAGTTATCACATTCACGTATTGCCTTGAGAGGGCATCAGCAGCAACGTTTTCCTTACCGGGCTTGTGGCTTGTAGTGGAAAATTGGGGAGAACTCCTCGATGAAAGCTCTCCATCGTTTTATTTTAGAGTTGGGATTTTTATCCGACGTCGAAAATGTAAGGGGCTGGTGGTCTGTAAATATTTTAAGTTTTGATACGCCGTAGAAGTAGTGCCTTAAGCCTTTGAGCGCCCATACAATGGCCAAGAGCTCGCGTAATTTTCTTCAGTGGAGGACAGTGTCCACGATATCATGGTTATGGGTTGACCTTCTTGGGATTGTACTGCTCCAAGCGCGTGGGAAGAGGCATCCGTAGTTAACTCGAATGATTTTTCAAAGTCTGGATGCAAAAGTAGAACATCTTCGGAGGCGAGAATAGTTTTTATGTGTTTGAAAGCATCTAATGCCTCTTGATCTAGAACTATCTTTATATTTTGAGAACGGTTTGCTCCTACGTGGCCGTTCTCACCACGAAGGTATTTTGTTAGAGGACTGGCAATAGATGCATAATTTTTCACAAAACGTCTATAATAACCTGATAGGTCTAGAAATGACCTAAGTCCTCGTAACGTTTCTGGTGTCTGGTAATTGAGGATATCTTTAACCTTTCCGGGGAATGTTTATATGCCGTTTCGTGATACTACAAAACCTAAGAATTCTACGGAACTTTGGAAAAACTTTGCTTTTTCCTGGGACACACTCATGTTGCATGTAATAAATCCAATATCCTATCTATATCCGCAATGTGTTTTTCAGCTGTAGGAGAGAATATTATTACGTCATCGACGTTAACATGGCAAATTTTACCTTTTTCTTCACGAAGGATGTCATCAATAGCTCGCTGAAAAAGGCACGGTGCATTTTTCAAGATAAAGGGAAGCAGAATTTATACTTCCCGTTGTTGACGCTAAATGCCGTTTTTTCTCTATCCCTTTCCGCCAGGTAAATTTGATGGAATCCTGATTTGAGATCTAAAGTGGAGAAGTAATTTGACTTCCCCGAATTTGCTAAAATAACTTAGGTGTCGGGAATAGGATATTTGTCGCTTACTGTTTTACAATTCAATTTTCTAAAATCGATTACCAAACGTTTTTTTTGTTTTCCTTTTTCATCCAACCCCTTTTTATCTACTATCCATATTGGATTATTATAGGGTGATCGGGACGGTCTGATTATATTATTCTTCAACAGATCAGAAATTTTTTTATTAACAAAATCGGTCAGACCCGCCTAGAATGGATGCTCCTGTCAACTTCCATTGGTTCTGGGCGAGGCTCTAGTTTTTTTTTTGGTAAGGGAGGCCTATTATTATTTGGTTGGTCTCCTGCTCGTTGCTGGGGTGTCGGATTCCTACGAAATGTTTGGTTTCTATTAAACTGGGGCCGAGACTGCTGGTAGTGAGGAGAATTAGATTGGCCCGATTGGTTAGAGTATTGTCTGTTAATGCCATTGTTGTTATTGAAAACACTTGCGAAGTGATATCGCGCTTTGTTCGTACCCAATTCCTGTGTCAAAGCCAATGCTGATGGCGTGTCTTGTGGCTTACAGGAAAAAATATATCGCACATTGGTTTCCTTAAAACGGAAATAAATACCCTTAGAGCGTCCTGGCGGTTTTTCCCATTTAAAGAGTTATCCAGAGCAGTATCTCCTTCATACGTCATTGTTACCTTGTTTATGATAAGTATACGTTTCCGTTCGTGACTTTGGCTTGTAGGCTCACTTTAAAAAATTCAGAGATCTGGTTCTGTTCAAGCTAGAAAATTTATTTTATTTTAATTTTAAAGCTAAAAGAATGAAGTTTAACAAAAAAATTATTTCTCAAAAATTTATTAACAAATTATTATTGTTATATACAATTCAAATATTTAAATAGATTTTTTAACAATTGCCCCTATCCTGTATCGAATTTTTAATGTTACCATCGCATTCTATGTCAAATTTACTATGAATTTATGTAGTGCGCAAGTCTTATCGCGCCTCATTTTCTTACTCCATATCGTTTTTCTATGTCATACGAATTATTATTCGAAATTCTTAATTACATAATATTTAATAGCCAATACAACTTTTTACATAATTAAACGGAAAAATAAACAAATAAATAAAAACATTACTGTAGCAAATATAAATCTTATGTATTAGGATTTCAATACAGTTACATTTTGCAATATGTACATTTAGTCTTATACTATACGTATCTAGTATTTTTTATTTAAAAATTTTTAATATAGTTTTTTTTTCACGCAACGAGAATCGCTTTGCTTTCGATTCTTGAGGAGAGAATGGAACCATACAATGATACTTTAACATGGATAGGATTATTTACCCTTTGAAGGCTAGCTCTAACAGCAAGTCATTTTAATGTTCCACTTATTCCGTCACATGATTCTTTACCATGTGAGGTAGGAAAAAAAACCCACTCAGCTACTATTTTAAAATCTTCTGTATGATGGATGAGTTAGATTTATGATATTTTTTTTGTTTTTATACTGTCCGATTGCACCATCCGAAAATTATATTATTTTATATATATCTTTTAATTATGTTTTAATTAATTCCACGAGTTGGCTTTGAAAGAGATGAACAGCAATAGTTTCGTGACATCAATATTCAGAAATAGAAACAAAGCTTATCATTGTCATTTTTATAGTATATTGAAAAGGCATACCTCGAACAGAATTCTGAATTATGAAAGCGTAGTTTTCAGAAAAATCACATATTACAATGCATTCCCTTTTCATTAATTTCGTTTTCTTTTCATTTAAAAATTCTCTTTGTTTGTTGGCTAAAAAATAATGTAGCAATAATTTTAACCTTTTACTCAAAAATTCTAAAAATTCACCAACACTAGATATCAAGATTTGCAATGAAGTTTTTCAGTTGTAACCCACTGTTTATACTTAATATTGTCGATTCATTTTTCTTCAAAATTCTGTTCTAACTGCTCAATGACATTACTTATACCAGGTACTTAGCACACGATCCCAAAAATCAATCAGTAGATTGCATATCACACACCATACTATCCAAACAATCATGATGATTTTTAATAGGTCGTAGTGCATCGGCTGTGATTGATTTCTATTAATAATTTTACATTTTCTTGTATTGGACAGACACAAACTGAATGAGTACCACTCGCTCCTACCAGTACGCAATGTTTAGGTCGTAAGCTAGCGAATTTCGAAAAACAACATTTTATTCTTGGATAATTGATTTGGAAAGACTTATACAATTTCCCTATATTATTTAAAAGTAAGCGCCTATGCATCTGTATTCTTTGTCCATTCACTTTTACAGAGACGTAATATTTTTGGCCTGGCATTAATTGAGTGTGATCATCAGACTGATAGAAGGTAGTTATAGTGTTAACGTAACTAATAGTTATCATCTGGCGAGTCGCGGTAGGAAAATTGAAATGAATTTATTGTAAGACCAATGTTTGAGAATGATCTAAAAATTTAGCTATTTTTTTTTCTCTACACAAACCGTTTGACATCCATTTAGCTGTTCTTGTAATTCCTATGTAACTTTCAAGATTTCAGGAATTTTACCTTCAAAAAAATTAGTGCAATCAGAAAAGTTTTAAGTTAGTTTTATTGCATATAATAGATTCAAAAACTTTGAAATGTATTTTTCATCAAAACAAAAAGAGGCGCCCACTATTAAAAGAAGTGGCGCACTATTTTTTTTTTGTTTAATTAAGACCAATAATGCTTTTACGAAAAAAAGTATTCATTACTCTCTCAGTATTTCCTGATTTTTTCAGCTCAAACATGAAATTTTTATCGCAAAAATTTAATTTTTTGCTAACTTCAAGAATGTCTCAACTTTGACTAACTGTAAAAACTTAATTACTTATCTGAATGGGTTGAAAATTTAAATTTATCAGCTCTAGACATTTCTCATACTAATACTAAAACTAATTTGTTAATAAAATTTAATTTTTAATATAAAAATAAAATCAAAAAAATTTTCTAGCTTTAGAAGAATCAGAGTTTTGAATTTTTGAAAAAAAAAATTTTTCAAAAAAATCCTCGAAAAAATCCTTCGATTAACTGAGAATAAATAATTTAAATTCAAAACATATGTCTTTTTCTCCAAAAATAAGAAATATATAGCAAAATAATGGTCGAAAATTGACTAAATTTCAATCGGAAATATCTTGAGATTTTCATTTGAGTGAGAAAATTTGAGTAGGGCTTTACATTCTACGACCGTAAAATAAGTTGACGTGACTCGGCGTTTTTGTCTGTCTTTTCAAAAGTTGAAAATTTACTTACAATGTTATTGAGCACAAATCTGGACAAGTTAATTTTTCTTAACAAAAATATGTTTGTAAATAAAAATATATAAGTATTACTAAACATGTAAACGTTAAACAAAAATGGGTTTTTGATCATACGAGGATGTATTTTTTGCAGTTGAAAAAGTCGTGCGTGTCGTGTTCGTGTTGGGAAAGTTTTTAGCCGTGCGTGTTGCGTACGTCTTCAAAATTTGTAATTTGTGTTCCTGTCGTGTCATGTTTGAAAAAATCGATACGCAGCCATCTCTACTTCATACTTTAGCATTCTTAATAAACAAGTAATTTATCTATTCAATTTGGCAATTTGGCTGAAAGTTGGTCTAGTAAGTATGAACAAATTTAGACATCTAACATAGTTCAATAATGCTCTACGATTTCTTGTATGTCGCGCTATGCCATATGGCATGAATTTGGTGTAAAGGTGCTTAAATATTTCTTTAGGTTGAAAAGAGCTGCAGCGGTTGGACGGTTTTTTATTAAATAATTTGGTTCACAGTTAAAGTAATTATGATACAATGTTTAAGAAACTGAAACGAGAAGATATAGAAAATATTTTCAAGAATTTTTATGACTTAGATTTATCTGATGAAGAAAAAGAAGAAACTGATGTTTTGTGGACCTTATTAGAAACTCAACTTAATAACTCTTTTTTAATCGACGAGCTAAATAATCCGGATAGTAATACTGATTTGCTTGGGAAAATTTAGAAGTAGAATATAATTTATTGGATCCAGAAGATAATTTATTGGATCTGGATGAAGTTGCGCACCCAACATTTCAAAAAACCTTTAAATTCTGATGGATAAAGTAACCATGGAGTGTTCGAAGCTCAGATTTTTCTGAAAATTACTCTAAAAAATATTTAAACACTCCTGTTTCATATTTTTTTAAATATTTCATAGATGATTTTATTAATATAATTGTTCAAGGAACAAATCAAGCCTCATTTTTAGAAAGTGTGACTTCAATAAATGTTACAAGGGAAGATATTCTAACGTTAACAGGTTTCGAAATCGTAATTAGAACGATCGAATATTCTCGATTAATGATGCATTGGACGGATGCTACTGAAATACAGCCTTTAAACTAGAAACATATTATTTTATTAACGGTTTTGTTAGTCACTGCAGATTCCATTCAATGCGCAATAAGCTAGTTTCCTCTAGAAGAGAAATCGAATGACAAGCTTTTGAAAGTTCGTATGCTTTTTAAGATTCGTATACTTTTAAATATGTAAGAATATTAACTAAAGATGAAAGTTTATGCGATGACGAAACGATGGTTCCATATAAAGGAAAAACTAGATTGCAGCAGCCGAAAAACCCTATGAAGTGGGGTATAAGCGTTTTGTTTCTATAGCTGAAAGGGAATTGTTTACGATCTTGAAGTATACCAAGGAAAAAATACAATTATGGGGGATTCAAAATTAGGTTTCTGTTCTGACATTGATATTCATCTTTTTAAGACAATTCTAGAAAATAAAACCTTTATATTATTTTTTGATATTTATTTCACGATAGTTAATTTAATAATATATTTGCAAGAAAAGGGCATATGGGCAATAGACACAATAAGAGGCAATAGAACTGGAAGCGCTCCACTTGGGACAGAAAAGGAATTGAAAAACCTGGGAAGGGGTAGCTATGACTACTGTATAGAAAAAAATAAAAATGTATTTATTTTAAAATGGCTGGATGGGGGCTGTGTTCAACTGGCTTCGTCCATTTATGGTGATGAAGAAACAAAGTCACAAGATTTTGTACAAAAAAAGAAAATTGTTATACACCACAACCTAACAATGTAGGCATGTTTAAAAAATATATTGGCGGGATGAAAGTTAGATTTTTTACTATCTTTCTACTGAACTACTATACGGACACTTAAAATGTTCGACCTAGTAGTATGCAGCAGTTGGTTGCATACTGCTACTCCAACTACTTCATGGCCGAAGCTAATGTATGAAAGAGCTCCTTCAGTGTCAATTCGGCTTTGAACACTGGCCGGAGCATACTACTGTAAAGCGCATGTACAAGGTTCAAGTATGCCGAGGATATCCTAGATTTCTGTGTTTAACATGCAAGGTTTATTCATGCATCCCATTTATATATGAAATAAAATGTTTAAATTGGTTTTTTTATTTATTTATTTTCAATATTTTCAGAGCCAGATACAAATTTAGAGAACTTTATAAATGGAAAAGGAATTGACGTCGAACTAATATTTTTTTATATTTATATGTTTTGTGAATTATTGTAAATAATTTTTTCTAATTTTTTAAGTTTAAAATCATCAAAATTATAAAAGAAATCAAAATTGTTTACTTTTCAAGGGCTTGTGTAGGGTATTTCTTATTCGGGCTTGACCTATAGTATGGCATTACACCCTTCTGAATTTTTTTTTATCAAAATATCTTGGATATGTATGTACATACATTGGAATTATATTAAAAATTTAAATTTGCATTTTGGAACTTTCATTCAGTATATTTTATGCCACATAGCATGACTCTAGAAAACCACTTTTAAAATTAAAGTTTTTTAAATTAGTTTCAATCATTGTTGAAATTGCAAAATAAAACGGAAAATACTGATTTTAAACGTTGAACGGAAAGGAGAAGTTCCGAAAGGGTTAAAGAATGTTAGGGCTGGTAATTTAGAAAAATGCAGATAATAACATGTACTTTACGACATTCTTTTAAACAAATAGAAATACATTAAAACTGGCATACCACGGAATCGGCGGCAAAATAATATGGGGCGACCTAGCATCTATTTAAAGTAGAAATTCGGTATTTTTTCATTGTTTTCCGGTCAATTTTCCTTTTTTATAAGAAAAATAGAAGATAAAGGAAAACTATTCACGAATTCGAGTTCTTCTCGGTAATAGCACGAAAGCCATAAGCACTTTGCCTCTTTAACTTGGACCATTTTTAAAATCAATATTTTTTAACACAGTTCCGTGCTTTCGCTTGACAAGTGAGCATCTCTTAGTTTGAGCCAGTGCTACTTCATAAATAAAAATTTAACTACTCTAAGTAACTACATATTTTACGGAATTATTCAAACAAAAACATTGAAACATCGTTAATGTTGAAACATTCATATTTATTTAGTGAAACGAAATTTTTATAGTTTAGAAATTAAAAACTTAATAGTTGAGCATCGCTCTCTTATTTAAAACCACGTGTCGTGAGACAAAAACAATTACATGATGAAAGATCCACCTGATCTCTTTACCAGCAATGGGTTGACAAAACAAAAAAGGTAAAAATTATCTCTCCCGGTCCGAAATTTTTGGTTATGGTGAGAAAACAGAGCACTGAAACTCTTGCAAACGTTTCTCTTTTTCTTATTAAAAAAGTAATTGATAATGTATGCGGAGGCGAAGATAATTCTTGCAAAATACTTCGAAATGATAATATTCTTGTTCACACAAAAAACTTTACACAAGCAAAACAATTAATAACACTAACTGCCCTCTCTCAAACCATACAAGTTGAGATCACTGAGCACTTATCGCTTAACCCTCAAAAGGTGTAATTTATACCAACGATTTGAGAGGAATCGCTGAAGAGATTATCTTAGAAGAACTGAAAAGTCAAAATGTGTGTGAAGTGAAAAAAATCTTAAAAAAGAAAATGAATTACTTAAAGAGACTGGCCTGATCATCATTACATTTGCTACTATCAAACTGCCTGACTCTTAGGTAAGGTCTTTACGACCTTACATTCCTCTACCAACAAGATGCAAAAACTGTTTCCGATCTAATCATATAGAAGATTTTTGTAAAAATATAAGGTTGTGCTCAAACTGTGGTGTAGGAGAACACATCGATGGCTCTCTCAACGAAGAATGCAAAAACAACAAGGCATGTATTAGGCCTTAACCAAAATAGACGTGACGAGACGATAGCAGCTGAACGAACGTCTGTACTCGTTACGTCTGCTTTGACATTTAATCCAAAATGCTACGTTAGCAAACGAATCGAAACAGATCAGCTGTTCTGCAATCCCATAGATAAAAAATATTTTAGCAAACCAAAAATTTTGTGTCAAAAGCAAAAAATGCGTGAAATTACTGAGAATTTAATAAAATTGATTGAAATAATAAATAGGTACATACATAAACTATTTACATTATTCCCAAATTTTAAAATAAAACTTAAAGAAACAAAATTTTGCAGCTACCCTTTCCATGCTTTGTTCCTCTTATTTTTATTTACATATTTTGAATGGCATTTCAGATAAATTTCATGTTCATCCCTCACAGTAGCAATTACATAAAAAATCTGTTATTTTAATTACTTATTGTTGAATTTTACTTTGAAAATATTGTTGTGTGCCGGCAAACAGCTGGTATGACGAGTAGTGACGCTTTGAAGTTCGGTTCTTACGGAACAACTCGTCTTGTCAAAATGTTACGTTCACTTTCGATCAGTTACGTTTGTTTATTTTGGCTATTACCATTGGCTTACATATGCACGAACTTACTCGTCACGTCTCGTCACGTCTATTTTGGTTAAGTCTTTAACTGTACCGAACAAAAACTTAGCGAAAACAAACATCATGCTTTAGACAAGAATTTCCCTGTATTTATTAAACAAAAAGAGCTTCAAGCTAAAAAAACTCTTCAAAAAGTTGCCAATAAAACCGCACTGTCAGTCTACAACAGGGGTCGGCGCGCATAGCACAATTGTGCGATCAAATATTACACATATTCTTATGCCCTTTCATTCAGTTGTCGAAAAGGCATTGACAAAGCAATATCAAGCGCTGCTGTGATTCTTTTCGCTTGTTATGCACATGGAGAATTTCTTGTACAGTTATGGCAAATGATACAACGAATTTTATTATTCAAAATGCTTTTGACAACATGCAATGTTTAATTTGTAATATGTCGATAAAAGGTTGTAATAAATTTTCCAGGAAAACCCATTACGAAACTTTTCATTCTAAATTTAATGAATTTATAGGGGTGGAGAGGGATAAACTTTTTATAAAAAAAAGAAAAGTATTTTTAGACAAAATAAAGCTATGGGTAGCTGTAACTGATGTTGATAGTAGTATTGAAAATAAAAAAGGCTTAAATAACACGTTGTCTACTTTAGTTAGCATAGAAAGAATTTGCAAAGCACGCTGGACCATATTTGGATGGGTGGTTATTTATAAAAAACTGTAACCAAATTTTTTATCTAAATAATATGTGTGCTGTCCCAATTTAATGAATTTTTTATGTAGCAATTTGAAATTGCATGAGTTTAGTTTTTTTGTTAAGTTTAAAGACAACAGCGCTATGCCCGCGTTCGAGGTTGCTTTGTTTATGATTTTTCAAAAATCTAAACGTCTTTTGTAATCTTTTTTATTTTCCACTTTCTGCAACGTCATTTCATTAAAATCCATATTTGGTTACAAATTCTTGCGGTGCAGCCTCTCTCCTCTCACCAAACACTCTCACTTTAATTTTTGCCGACCCCTGGTCTACAACGATCGTCATCAACATAACAATGCCATCCACGCATCAGACGTTCGCTCATCTGTCTCACAACTTACAACCAACAAACCAAATACAACAACAATATACAACAATATTTCTCCAAGCCCATCCAACATTACACACATAACTCACTGACATGCAACCACTAGCAATAACAATCATTACGAACAACATATTATTCCGGCTTCTGATCACAATGACAGCGAAAAACTAAAACTCCCCAGCACCACTCCTCAAAACTCGGCAACTAGCAATAACTTAGCAAATAAGCTTCTTCCATTCAACAAAGTCAAAATATTTCCGAAAAATATCCCTACAAGACAGTTGCGGCATTTTAATCTTTTTCATGTTAGATTTCATAGGTCTAGTTATGCTCGCAATGAGCCAATCACTAGAGCTTTGTTATTATTTAACAGTTTAACTGACATGGAATGTATCGATTTTAATATTTCAAAAAGTTCATTCAGAAATTTGTTATTTAATTTAAGTATTTATTTTCATTTTATTTTTTTCCTTTTTTAATATTTATTCTAGTCTGTAAGGATTCTGTAATATCCATAGACTCAATAAACATAAACATAAAAATAAACGTTTACTGAACCAATTCAAGAACAAGACACCAAGCAAATCCAGTACCAACAAAACATGACAACATGTTTGAAGACTAATATGCCAAATCTAACATTTTTTTACATTAGTTTCAGTTCCTTTTTTACACTATATATATGTAACTCAACATAAATCTACACACACAAATATTTATCTTTATATTTTGACAAACATCTTGTGCTATTCATTTATATACTTTAAATATTGTAACACGTTTCTTTACTTAATTCTGGAATATTATAATCGTATCCTCTTAATTTTTTCGAGATTTACTTTATTAATTTTTAAACATGGAACTTTCTACATATCCAGTTATAAAATTTTGCATTCAAACAACACTTATTATTTCAAAAGTGCACCTATGAAAAATATTCGAACTTTTTTTATATCCACTTACAAAATCTTACTGACAATTGGTCTAACTGCTTTCTCTTGTATGTTATTCATATTAGATGAAAAGCATACTTCTCTTGAATATATGCTATGGTCCTAAAAGTTCTGCACTGGAACTTAAACGGATACCATAACAATCTCCACGAATTGAATCTTATTATTAAAAATGAATCCCCGTACGTCATTGCTTTACTAGAAACTCATTTGAAAACTTCTTCAATCAATTTAAATAATTACGACTGTTACTTGAAGAATTGTTCTCCTACATATGCAAAAGGCGGCACTGCAATATTTGTTAAAAAATCAATAGAACACCTTGAAATTACCTTACCTGGTCAACTATGCGCTACAGCTGTTAAAATTCGTGGTTAAAAAACACTAATGATCGTATCCATCTATATCACTCTAACTAATAATTTTTCAGTCAATGACCTCAACTTAATTTATAATAACTTAAGCTCACCAATTATTTTTTTAGGAGATTTCAACGCTCACAGTACCCTCTGGGGATCACCAAAAACTAACAAAATGGGCAAAATTATAGAAAATTTCTTTCTCCAAACTAATTTATCAATCCTAAACGACTCATCTCCAACCCATCTTTCAACTCTTTTCTCTGACCTTTCTCTTGCAGCCACAAGTCTGGTTCCATCACTTAGTTGGAAAATTGACAACACTTTGCACGGAAGTGACCATTTTCTCATTTACTTAAAATATAAAGATATCTTTCAGCAAGCAACTCCCATCCCAAAAAAAATATTTAAATTTAAACTCCAAGCGGTAGACTGGTGTAAATTCCAACAGTTTGTTGAAAAAAATTTTTCCAAAATCGAAGTTCACGGAGTTGTCATATCTGCAGCAAACGAATCGATTCCAAAAACATCACATAATTTTCTTCCAATAAAAACAGTGCACTGGTGCAATAATAATCTTAATATTTTATTGTATAACAAACATCGCTAATGGCGATTCTTTAAAAGACGTCAAAGTAAGTAATACTCTTTTAGAATATAAAAAGCTAACGCTATATATAAAAAAGAATCTAAATTAGCTAAAAAACAATCTTTTAATGAATTCACCTCTACAATAAATCCAAATTCTTCCACAAAACTCATTTGGAACCATACTAATCGCCTCTATGGCAAACAACTTTTGGGATCAATTAAATATATTGAAGCTCAAAGCGGATCTACAGTAAATGGTTCTTTCAATATTGCAAATACGTTTGCACAAGACTTATCAAAACAATCTGAAGATAAAAATTTTAGTCTAATATTTAACAATGATAAGAATAATGTCAATACCACACTAAGCTACTTACCACATAAATCAGGAATACAAATAGAATCTCCATTATCGATAACAGAACGTAATGCAGCTCGGATGTTCTTCGATAATAGTTTCGAACGCGATGAAATGCACAAAAAATACGAAGGCGAAAGCCTTTAATTTCCCCCCGGGGCGTGAATCGTGCAACACGGGTTTCGAACCGTAATCAGTTTTTGCCTACTACTGAAATAAACAAAGTGCTTAATGTAGCAGCGAGTTCAGAAACCGTTAAACGAAAACTCAGGGAAGTCCACGTTGAGTTCCATTGTTTTAAAATAAATACAAATCACAAAGAGATCGGACTTTGCGCACGGGTACTTAGTATGGCCACTTGCAAAGTAGAGGAACATTACGTGGAGCGATGAGGTAAAGAGCATTCCAGGAATCATATTCTGTGTTGGACTACACCTTATATATTGACAAGTGCCTTTTCCACCAAAAAAAAACTATATAATGCTTCCCACAGCCTACTAAACTGCAAAAACTTGAGGAAATCAATACAATATTATACAAAAATGATAAACTTACATTATGCAAACAAGTTTTTTCAATATGAGTAAATAGTTGAACTTGAGAAGCAAGCGAGTTGAACACTGCTATTGTTTTGACCGTTCAAAATAGCAAATTACTCAATATAATAGCAAACTTAGAAAGTACCGTATTTTTTTTGGAACAAAATGTTTGTTTTTGTGTACTTGTCATCTGTATTTTAAAAAAAGTAGAAGATAAAAAGCTTCAATTCGAAATATTTTTGAATTCAAAATTGGCATCGCACTGCTATTATTTTGACCGCAGCTGTATGTATGTAGTACGTCGCAGCAGGCTATTGAACAAGGCCTTCCCCGGAGAAGGCCTGCTAGCACTACTGCGATTGTAAGATGCCTTCTCAAAACTAAATTTTCATGCAAAGAAAATCATGTATGCTCTTTTTTTTATGATTTTTGTTTTTATTTACAATCTGTCAATATTAACAATAAGTAAATTTTATAAGTAGTGAAATTTTAATTATCATCAACAGTAGATAAATGGTTGGAAGTAAGGAACGCTGTGCATGTTGCTAGGCTGGTGTTCTGTTTCATGTTATGTTATAGTGGTCGAGTGTTGTGTGTATTCAATATCAAATTATAAATTAAGACGACGTCACAAAAAATAAAAATTAAAAATATCAACGCAAGGGAGGTTGACGCAGATAAAAAAAAAAACATTTAACTAAGAGTCCCACGACGTTATTAAAATTTAATTTTTTCAAAGTACTTCTGTGACCCCTTCTACAGTAAGCGGTCTTAGAAGGGCTCTTGACGCAAGCGATGTAGGAAGACCTGCTTGAAAAGTATTTCTATCAAGCCTGCTAAAGAAGGCCTGTTTTATCGGGACGTTTCATATAAAAAAGAAAGAAGGTTTGAAAAGAGGTGGCAAGGCCTTAATCTTACCAAGGAAGGCCTGCTAGCTCCTGCTCTTGCCTTCTGGGATGCTATGTATATACTGTCTACTACATAGATGAACAGAAGTATTCTTTTCTTCTTTGAACTTTGCTAACTTGCCAGGCCCATGAAAATAATTTTATCGAAATTTAACTTTTTGATAATACTTTTTTGATATTCTTAACTATAAGCAAAAAAACATTTACTTTAATTTTAATACATATTTCACATGGAGAAAAGTATTCGTCACTGATTAAAAATATATACATAAAACAAATACTACAAAAACATTATTGGGTCACCGATTGGGAGCCACTGTACTTAGCATTTAAATCTACTCATCTTTCTTTATGATTTAAATGCACTCATTTTATATATGCATATAAAATAGCATGTTATTTTATTACTGTTTTTTCTAACATGTAAATCCATACGCATAAATACATAACAACATTAACTGTCTCACAAATGCACATACATATGCATAACTCGCATTTTTGTCTCTTATGCTTTATGCTATATTCTTATTTTGGAAGAACTAGCTTTGTAAGCATTAGATTTTTGGAAACTTAAATAAATTAGTCTATGTTTGACCTCTAAATGAAACACTTCGCCTTAAATATTTTAATTGGTAAGATCCCACTATCCCAAAAATCCCGCTATCGTGCATGCGTAGCAACACGCAAGATTGCTAAACTTTCGCTGCTAGCGTCGCATTGTTAAGCTGCATTAATCGAAGCCGCTGCCGCTGCATATATTTCGTCGCATCTAACTGCGTTTTTTGCCATTTGTTGTCGCCTTCGTCTCTTGCCGTCGCAACTGTTTCTCAGCGCTGCTCAATACATTATCTTTGGGTTGCCTATCGTGCGTGAGCATTGTCGTCTGCTGTTGCTGTCGTTTATTGTAATCATAGCTTCAGTTAATCTTGCGCTCTTATTCTAACACATTTGTAAATTTGCTAATTGAACCTCGCTTCGTTCATCGCCGAATCTACTTCGTTTTTGTATTGTTCAACAATTAGCAAATTCGTTCACAATGTTTATCGTACTGTACAAACAAGCATTGAAAAAATTGATGATGATGATTCATGTCGTCCTGACATTGAAGAGCTCTACATCACCGCCAAATTAGCTATTCAATCGAGATTAGGAGACGATGTACATAACGCTTCAATGTCGGATGTCACCTGTTTGATGCCTATGCCACATTCAAAATTACCAAAGTTAAAACTGCCAACATTCAATGGCAAATATTCTACGTATAAAAATTTCATTGTCTCGTTTACACAAATTATTGATCGTGAATTGAATTTATCTAACATAGAAAAATTCAACCATCTTCTCAATTGTCTCCAAGGCCCAGCATTGGAAACTGTCATAGCTTTCCAAATAACAAATGAAAATTACCCTAAAGCTCTGGAAAGGCTTAAGGAGCGCTATGACAACACAACTTTAATTTTCCTCGAAAATATTTCATCGCTTTTTGATTTGCCTGCAATTTCTAAACCTAATGGTAGTCAGCTACAAAGCCTTGTCGACAACGCTTCGGCTCTATATGGTTCACTGCTGTCGTTAGGTTCGGAAAAAGAGATTTCTCAAGCCATGCTAATTTATTTGGTTTTGCAAAAAGCTGATGAGGAATCTAATAAAAAGTGGAAGCAGTCACTAGAATTCAAAGAGATGCCAACTTGGAATAGTTGTAGAACGATTTTAGAGAGACATTGTCAATATCTTGAATCAATTGAGGGTGCTCATTTCGTTGAGCTTAAAATTGATAGATTTCCTAAAAAAGCACAACCAATTAAAAAGCAAAATAGAGGCTATTCGTTTGCATGCTCGAATCCAGTGTGCTCTTTTTGCTCAAGTATAAATCATAAGATTAATAATTGTGATCGATTTAAATCTCTTGAAGTTGTCCGTCGTTTTGAAAATGTAAAGAAGCTTGGTCTTCCATCAACTTTCAAATTGCTCCTCTTCACATAGATGTAGGACCTGTTCGTGTCAACATCATAGTTTGTTACATAAAACTGATCTAGTCAGCACTGCCGACAATATTGCTATTCCTAGCTCTACATCAGCACGGTACTCTGCCCCTCAGTTATCATCAACGATAACGTCATCATCAATGCGTTGTACTTCAAGAGAGGCTGCAGCTCATACGCACATGGAAAATTCGTCGACAGATAATGTGATTCTCGCCACTCCAATGGTTTTGGTTCAGGATGCTTCAGGTTGCTATAAACTTGGCAGAGCTTTGTTAGATTCTTGCTCGCAGGTTAATTTTATTACTGACGAATTTTCTCAAAAATTGCAATTGCCTCGTGTCAAACATAATATTGAAATTCATAGCGTTGGAAATTCGTTTACAAACACAAAATATAAAGCCTCACCAACTATTGAGTCTCGCTTAAATAATTTTGAAATACAACTTTCATTTTGTGTGACGTCACATATTGCATATCAGCCAGAAGCTGAAATTGATGTTTCGTCATGGAATTTGCCACCGAGCGCTGCGCTCGCTGATGAGCAATTTCACAAATCAAAACGTATCGATTAGCTTGTGGGCACAGAAAGTTTCTTCAATAATCTTTCTGTTGGTCAGATTCGTCTTGGCGACAAATTAGCTGTTTTGCAAAAAACATTACTAGGTTGGGTAGTTTCAGGTCGATATCCACGGCCACTCAACACATAAATATCAACATGTCTGCTCACATCTCATGACTCGTTAGATGAAAAATTAGAGCGTTTGTGGAAACTAGATGAAGTTTCAACTACTGCGGAAGTGTGGACCAGTGAGCAGCACAGGTCTGAACTCGTGTACGCTGAAGCAGTTTCAAGAAATCCTGATTGCAAGATTATCGTCAAATTGCCTTTTAAAGATGATCCAACATGCCTCGGTCACTCTCACGCTTTAGCATTGCAGAGGTTTGTAGCTCAAGAACGTCGTTTATCACGCTCACCCGAACTTAAAGCGCAATATGCTACCTTTATGAATGAATATGAGCATTTGGGCCATATGAGTCTGGTAAAAAACCCAAATCTGAAAGAGGCTCACTATTATATCCCACATCATTGTGTGCTTAAACCAACTAGCACTTCGACTAAATTGAGAGTTGTCTTTGACGCTTCGTGTCGAACCACTTCACAAAATCTCTTAATGATATTCAAATGGTTGGTCCCACTCTTGAGAGCGAATTATTTATTTTGCTTTTACGTTTTCGTCTCTGCTGACATCGTTAAAATGTACAGACAGGTACTCGCGAGCCAAAAGATCGCAAGTATCAATATATTTTATGGAGAAGTTCACCAGATCAAGAAATTGTCACACATCAGCTTAATACCGTGACGTATGGGATGACTGCTGCGCCATATCTTGCCGTGCGAAGTCTATTTTATTTGGCAGATCAATATGCTTTAGATTTTGCAATTGGCTCAGATGTCGTAAAATCGTCATTTTATGTTGATGATCTTTTATGTGGTGCAAATTCACTCACTGAATTATCTCAGATAAAGTATGAGGTGACAAAATTGTTGAGACTAATCTGTTTTGAATTAGCGAAGTGGCACTCAAATCATCCAGATTATAGAGATGACAAGTGCATTAGGACTTAAATGGGACCAGAAAAGTGACTCATTTTTTATTTTCTTTTAAACCAAGGCAAAATAAAACCATCTGCGTTACATAACGCATTATTCTTTCGATTGCATCATCGCTATTTGACCCACTTGGACTCTTAGCACCAGTAGTGATTATGGTAAAAATTATATTACAATAACTATGGTTGCTAAAGTTGGACTGGGACGAGTCAGTACCGCAAAATTTGCATTTGGCATGGGATAATTTTCTAATAAGCTTATCTTACTCTCGCTTATCGCCACTCCAAGGTATTGTTTGTCATCGAATGCACACTTAATTCAGATACATTGATTTTGTGATTCTTCCATTCGCGCCTACGGCTGCTGCATTTACACTCGTGTGACTGACGCCTCGGGCAAAATTTGCGTTCGGCTCCTTACAGCAAAGTCACGTGTTGCACCGACAAAAAAGTAATCACTACGAGAACTTGAATTATGTGGCGCTCTGCTTCTCTCCAGACTTTACAACAAAATAAAGGTAATTTCGCAAATAATGATATTGATGTATATCTTTGGACAGATTCGCAAATTGTGCTCCACTGGCTCAGGGTTCATTCAGCTACGCTATCTACCTTCGTTGGAAACAGAGTGTCTGAGATTCAAGATCTCACAACTGATGTTCGTTGGAGGCATGTCCCAACGCAAAGTAATCCAGCTGACATTGTTTCTAGAGGCAGCACTGTGGAAGAACTTCGCATTTCATAATGGTACACAGGCCTTTCGTTTTTATTAGAAGACATGCACAATTGGCCGAAAAATAAATGCGACAATTTGGATATGGAAGAAATCAACAAGGAAAAGCGGAAGTCAGCATTCAAAATAGCAGTTTTAAATAACTATTCTTGATACTATCGAAAAGTACAGCTCTCACATGCACAGTCTACGTGTTATCGCGTGGATGATTCGTTTCTATCGCAGACTCAACAAAGACCTAAATAGTGATTTTGAGACAGCTTCCCTTTCCCCTCAAGAATTGCAGCATGCGCAAAATTGCATTGTATATGTATATACAACAACAGAATTTTGCTGGAAATATTCAGTTACTTAAGAAAAATTTGACGATAAATGGCATGCTCAAATTTTTAAACCCATTTTTTGAAGTTACTGGAGGCTTCAAATATCTAAAAGTTGGTGGAGTTATCAAATCTATTCCGCTTCGTTCGTCACTTACATCTAAAGAATTATCATTCGATTGGAATTTTGGATTGTAAACGCACGAGATATTGCTCGTCGCGTTGTCAATAATTGTACCCATTGTGTTCGCTACAAGCCAAAATTGTTACAACAAATGATGGTGAATTTGCCAGTTGAGCGGCTAACACCATCACGTCCCTTTGCTCGATGTGTCATTGACTTTTGCGGCCCAGTAAACACTTATCTCCGGATAAGAGGTAAGACGCCGTATAAGACTTACATCGCCATTTTTTGGCTACAAAAGCGGTTCACATTGAAGTCGTATCAGATTTGTCCACTGATGCCTTCTTAGCAGCACTTAAGCGGCTGATCAGCAGGAGAGGCCTGGCATCAGATATCTTTTGCGACAACGCGACAAATTTCGTTGGCGCATGCAGCAAGCTCGCTGCGCTGAAGGCGTTTCTTTTCAAGAAGGACCATCAAGCTACAATCATTAAGTATTGCTCTAATGAATTTATTAATTTTCACTTTATTCCTCCCAGGGCTCCTCACTTTGGTGGAATTTGGGAGGCCGCTGTGAAATCGGCCAAAGGTCATCTCAATCGCAGTCTTATCAACGCAAGACTCACATATGAAAAATTGACCACCGTTTTGGTCGAAATCGAATCGATTCTCAATTCTCGCCCTATATCGCCACTTTCGCCTGACCCGAGCGATTTAGAAGCATTGACTCCAGCCCACAGCGCTGGCAGTTAGGCCGTGTCATCAACTTCATACCAGGCAGAGATTCACGTTTCAGAGTTTTTGATGTTCGAACTTCAAGAGGAATTATTCGGCGCCCTATTCAGAAGCTTGCAATCCTACCTGCTTGAAAGTATGTTCTTTCAACGGGGCCGGGATGTTGGGTCACCGATTGGGAGCCAATGTACTTAGCATTTAAATCTACTCATTTTTCTTTATGATTTAAATGCACTCATTTTATATAAGCTAGCTTGTTACATATTTTATTACTGTTTTTTCTATCATGTAAATCCATACGCATAAGTACATAACAACATTAACTGTTAACAATTGTCTCACAAATGCACATATGCATAACTCTCATTTTTGTCTCTTATGCTTTATGCTATATTCTTATTTTGGAAGAACTAGTTTTGTAAGCATTAGAGTTTTGGAAACTTAAATAAATTAGCCTACGATTGACCTCTAAATGAAACACGTCGCCTTAAATATTTTAATTGTTTTTAATTAGATTTTTCTGCACACTCGATGCCCGTAGATTTCTTTTGCTATTTCGATAAAGTTCTTGCGGTTAGAAAAACTCTCCTGATCCTATAAACCTAATATGACGTTTGCAGACCTTTTTGTTTAATAACTTCTTAAAATTCGATTGTGCATAAAGTCTACCAGGTTTTTGATCATTTCATGATTAAATTTTTGTCATTCCTCCAAATTAACTTTTTGAGGTAATTGGTGCTCTTGCGTCTGTCCAAATGGTCCCACAAATGTTTAATGGTATTAAAGTCTGGTAGTGTTTTCAAGTTATGGAGTGTATTGTATAGTTCTCAAGAGCGAACAATATTTGCTGTGTGCTTTGTGTTGTAAGCAATAATCAGCTTCAATTCCTAATTTTCTGGCACTTTTTTTTAAGATTCTTTTAAATTATTTAAGAAACGATATTTATCTATGAACAGCAGTTCGTCAACATAAGCAGCGGAGCAGCGGACATGCAGCCCCACACCATGACTTTACTACCCCCGTGGTGGAGTCATTTTTTTCTTTGTGGGCGCAACCTTGTCTTTACAATAAAACATGTCCATCTGATCGGGAAATGCTAAATTTAATTTCGTCAGAGATTATTATCTTTTCCCAAAACTCATTTTTTTAGTGCAGGTGCCCTCTGGCAAAAGAAAATCGCTAGGCCTTGTTAACTTTACTTATTAATGGCTTTTTTCTGCAAACTCGGGCATTGCATCCGCCTTCGTTTAGCACTCTGCGGACAATTCGTGGATGAATCTCCTTACCAGAAGATTTTCACAGTCCGTACTATTTTCAAACCGTTTTATTATTGTTGAAACTGTAGTACGTGGCCGTCCTACTAAGGCACACATTTCCGTAATGGACATCTTTTCATTGTGAACACTTAAAATTATTTTTCGCTCCTCAACCGTAGTTTCTTTACTTTTTCGACTCATACTTAAAACAGTAGTTTGGGCACAAATTTTTTCACAATATTTTATAAAATATCGTTATAATAAACATAATCAATCGTTTTGATATATATCTTTCCATTAACAAATTCTATGGGTGGTAGTAGATGACGAATATTTTTGTCTATCTAAATTATGTTCTATGATAATGCTTATATATTTTTGGTACGAAATTTAAATTTAAAAGAACAATTTTTTATTGTAGAATAAAGCAAAATGGTATAAATTTTCATTTAAAATAGATAAATTTAAATAAAAATAATTTCAACAATTATGGTTATTAAAGTACGGAATATCTAAATGACTTATACTTTTATCCATCTGTGTATGAACATTAGAGCGGTTAAAAAAAAACTTTTGTTTTATTTTATCATGTGAAACTGGATTAGCGCCCTTTGTTTTAAGTTGTCTACATTTTTTAAAAAATATTATTATTAGTATTTATTATTATAAGTTTATTTACATAATAAATCGTGTAACAAACTTAAAAAAATAAGCATTAATTGCAAAGATCATCATCCTAGTCAGTACAAGCTATGCTTCTTGATATAAAAGCTATGTGGTGTAAATTTGGTGTGAATCGATTACGTGGTCTTTGTGAAAATTTTTTTTTTTTAATATTTTTGTGCAAGGGCCACCCTATATATGCACCTTAAAAAAAATTTTTATAGCTTATGTTACTTTCGGGGCAAAGATAAATCCAAATAATCAGAGATCAATGAAATCGGTCCAGCCGTTCTTAAGTTACGAAGCGGATAACTAAACCGATTTTATTTTATTGTATATAGATGAATACTTCATGACCTTTAGGAGTGCCCAAATTGAAGTACTTGGACGGCACCAGAATATTTATACATTACACAATAAACTAAAAATGGTAAACAAGATCGGAAAAACTCGCAGTGAACGTCAGTTAAAGGGCTAAAATCATAAAAAGCTGAAAAATATGAAAAAAAGATAAAAATCGGTTTTCTCCAAAAGGGGCAGGTCCCCGATTTTAATTTTTACGGGAAATGTTTCCTTATACACTGTAGAATAAGTTCCAATTAAAAAATTTGGATTAATTTGTGATTCGTTAATAACGTATTTCAACCTCACCGTGTTTAATAGAAGACAAAGAATCTGTGCAGATTATGTTTCCCTTTACGGGTCTTACACCAGTTTATTGCGTAAAGTACGGCTTCTAATTCTGCTGTAAATATAGAACAGTAATTGTTTAGTTGAGTAGCTCTAACGACTTCAAGTTTCGGGTTGATGACAGCGTAACCTACACCTTCTTGAGATTTTGATCCATCTGTGTAGTAATTGTCCCATTTGTTATTTCCAAAAAGGTTACATATTTCGTAGAACTATGCTCTATAAATTTGTGGACTTGTGCTTTCTTTAGGCAAATGGATGAGGTTATGGATGAAACTTGCTTGTTTTAAGTCCCATGGTGGATGTTTTAACGATTTGGTTGGGGGCTTTTGTTCGAGGCCAAGGTTGAGAGCTGAGTTGCAAATCTTTTGTAATGCAGATAGTTGTTTGACAGTTCACAGCGGATGAGATCATTAGATGAAGCGAGTAGTAATTTTGTGCTAAGCTTAGTCATGTTTAAGTTCAGAAGTACGTAAAATGAAAGTATTCCACTTTCTCTCAGTAGATTTGATATCGGTGCCCCAGAGCAGTATCTGCATGATATATTGATGTTATTTTCCTTATGTTTGCTTTCGATGGATATCCATATAGAGGTAAGCCATATTCGATTTTGGATGTGATTATTGCTCTCAGGATATTAGTGCAGGTTGTAGGGTGGGAATTACTATTGTAGCTTGATATATTTAAGTAAACTAAGATTTTTAGCAAGAATTTTTTTTTAAATGTTCAATATGGTTGAACCATGTATATATGCTATTTAAAACTAAACCTAGTATTTTTAACTCTGATACATAACTTAAAATATTAGAATTGATGCATATAACTGGTGGCTGACAGAAACGTTTTCTACATATGTGTAGTAATTTTGTTTTCGGTGATGAAATTGCGTACACGAATACAGATCTTGAATTGCGCATTAAGTGGCCGGAATTGTAAAAGTGAAATGGCACATACGATTTTCATAAAAATTTTAGGGATGATACCACTGAAAGTTGTCATCAATACCAGTTTCGTCAATATTCTGGAAAATTTCGTTGAAGCGCGTGGCACAGCCTACAATATTTATAAACGTTATAAAAAGAGAACTAACAACGCAATCGCTATAAAATTTAATATGGCAGATATACTCGCTAAAAGGTGTCTTCTCGCAAATTTTGGCACAATAGTGCCGGTGGGTAAGGCACCTCCCATATAAACAAACGTTATAAAAAGAGAACTAACAACGCAATCGCTATGAAATTTAATATGGCAGATATACTCGCTAAAAGGTGTCTTCTTGCAAATTTTGGCACAATAGTGCCGGTGGGTAAGGCACCTCCCATATAAACAAAATACGTTTAACGTTATAGATAGTGTGCTATGAGAGTAATCTTCATAAAATTTTGAGTGGAGGTGACGGTTAATATAAGCTTTGAAATCAAATGAAACATGACTAGATTGCAGCAGTGGGCGTGGCACCTCCCTCATTAACATAAAGTTGTTAGTGATATTTTAAGTGAACTATTGGAGCAATTGATCTGAAATTTGATGTAAGTGGTTTACTGGGTATTAGGTATATATGAATCAAAAGCTTTTGAATTAGCAACAGTGGGCATGGCACTTCTCATACAATTAAAATACCTTAAGTGACATAACTATCGAAATATATGAGCACTCGTACTGAAATTTGGTGTAAGAGGTTTGTTTATGAAAGGCTATTTTTGGATTAAAATCGGACTGTATTGTACCAGTGGGTGTGTCACCGCCCTAAATTTTAAGAATAATTAGGGCACATATCGCAAACTATACAAGCTATTGTACTAAAATTTGGTTTGTGCATGTCAATCGCGAATATCATTAATTGAAACAAAAGTGGGCGGAATTGGAGAAGTGGGCGTGACATATTTCGTGTTTTTCATTCCTATTCTCTATTTTCAACATTTCCCATATTCTTTTGACATTTTCAACCTTTTACCTTTTCCCATTCAATTTCATTCGACATTTTTCTCGACTCTTATTAATTTTTATGCATTTCTCATATTTTTCGACTTATTCAATTTCCATCAGCTTTCTTCAATATTTTTAATATATTTTCAGCATTTTCAGTTTTTTCCAACACTTTTCAACATTTTTGAACCTTTTTACATTATTTTCGACTTATTCAACCTCTTCAACATTTTTTTAACATCTATTTAAAAAGTACTTTCAATGCAGTGTAGGTTATGTGAGTTTCGGCCTGGCCGAAGGTAACACCCTTACTAGTTTTTAATTTCATTTGTTAAACTATTAAATAAACGGAAGCCTTTCTGGAATAAAGTCATTTGTGCTGCTGTTGATCTTCGATATTCAATTCTAAAGTCGGTCGCATTTCGGAAATTGTATGGCTGAGCCTCATTTACTCTCCTAACGGAATTTGTAAGATAGCTCGGTGCTTCTTTATATTTTATCTTGAAAGTATTTAATAATGTGCTAAGTTCTAGCCTTTCTGCAATATTTAGCCATTTGAGGGCTTCTAGCATCGACGCAATTGATGTGTACCTATTGCATTTCAAAATGATTCTCATGGCCTTATTTTGGAGTTTCTTTAGTCTTTGTATTTGCCCTTGGTTGCATGTCGTATAAAGTACAGAGGAACAGAATTCAAAATGTGATTTTATTATTGTGTTATATATATTCACAGCTGTTGCATAGTTAAGTTTTTTACGGATAAGTTTGAAAAAACCATTTTTTTTGCCAATTTTTTTACACACATAATCTATATGTTGCTGTAGTGTTAATTTTTGATCAATTTGTATTCCTAAATATTTTTAAGAAGTTATATATGAAGCGAAGTATATTTTGGCGAATTATCCAATATTTTAGTTGGTCAACTATGACGTATATACCGATCTTATCAAATGCTTTTTCAAAGTCAAGAGATAATATAGATATATGTTTTTTTCTTGTTAAGGATGTTGTTATTTGGTGGTCCAAGTAGAGTAAGGCATCCATTGTACCCTTGCCCGCTTTGAAAGCGACTTGGTTTGGACTTAAGTGATTATTTTTTGTTAAAAACCAGTTTATTCTAGTGGAAATAATTTTTTCTAAAACTTTACTATAGCAAGAGATAAGTGATATCGGCCGATAACTATCAAGTTTCTTTTTGGGTTTGTGTGGCTTAGTTATGGGTACTATTGTTCCAGATTTCCATTCTTGAGGGATAATACCGTTTGAAAAAATATTGTTATATAGATTTATGAGGAAAGTTTTGGCAGATAGCGGCAAATTTTTCAACATTGCGTAGCTGTCGCTCAATACAGTAGCATGCTTCGAAAGTACCGATATTTATTTGAACAAAATGTGATGTGCTTATTTTGTGTACTTATCAATTAGCTGTATTTTAAAAAAGTACAAGAAAAAAACTTCAGTTGTTCGTAATATTTTTTTTGAATTCAGAAATGGCATGGCACTGCTATTTTTTGACCGCAGCTCATAGAAACATATGTATACAAAAAAACTGGAACAGGTTTACTTTAGCTGACATTCTCCAATTTTTTTCTTTTTTAGGTGTAAAAGGGGGTTAAAAATAAACGAGAAACATGAAAAAAAAAGTGTCGCTCGGATCTAGTTTCGGAGCCATTGAAAGTTCCGGATATAGATTTTGTAAAAATGATCTAAGTTGGGAACCCCTGCATAGATATCAAAAATTTGGGTGTCGTAAGAATGATAATTTAAAGGCCTTCAACAATGGTGAGTAAAGTTTTGAAATATAACCTGTAATTTTGAAGATATGACGATTTTTTTGATATGTTGACCAATTTTTTTTTTAAAAATCTTTTTCTTCCCAAAAAATGAGTAAGTGACCTATAATTTTTTAGCATATTAAGAGAGCTTACTTTGTTCCCTTTAAAATGGTGTATAGTTTGTTCTAAACTTTTTATTATTTACCCCAAAAACCGGCTTCGCTAGCCACAGTAATTTTATTTAACAGTAGGAGTAAGTGGGCGGCCTGCTGCCGTAGCTCAGGATTTAAAACTCCCAAAAAACAACACTGGCTTCGCGACGGCTTTCAACCGCGGATCAGTCTATAATTTATCCAACACCTAGCTTGCTAGCCGCAGTAATTTTACATAAGAGTAGGGATAAGTGGGCGGCCACGGTTTTTAATAAAAATTTTTACGTTTTACAATGATAATCGCCTTATAATAATAGTTGTAGTGGTTGTTGTTGGATTTTTATTGGTTTTGTCCATAAATACATACTTTTCATAATAACTCATTGAATATTTTTTTCCGGTAAAAAAGAGGTTAAATAATAAAACATTTAGAGCAAGCCATACACCATTTCAAAAGGGAAAGCTAAGCTCTCTTAATATACTAAAAAAATTACTTGAACTGCGATTGTTGAAGGCCATTAAATTATTTTTCTTATGACACTCAAATTTTTGATATCCATGCAGGAGTTCCCACCTTATGATCATTTTTACAAAAGCTATATTCGGAACTTCCGATGGCTATATATCCAAAACTTTTTCATTGAATAAAATTTTTTGTTTTCCGGTAAAAAAGGGGATAAATAATAAAAAAAATTTACAACGAACTATATACCATTTTAAAGGGAACAATCCAGGCTCTCTTAATATTGTAAAAAACTCATAGGTCATTAAGACATTTTTAGGGAAAAAAAAGGTTTTTTTTAAAAAAAGTTGGTCCAAATTTCAGAAAAGTCGTCATATCTCCAAAATTATCGGTTAATTTTCAAAACTTTACTCATCATTATTGAAGGCCATTAAATTATCTTTATGACACCAACATTTTTGATATCCATGCAGGGGTTCCCAACTTATGATCATTTTTACAAAAGCTATATCCGGAACTTCCGATATCTACATCTTCGAAACTAGATCCGAGCGGCCCGTTTTTTTTTATAATTTTAATTTATTTTTTATCCCCTAAGAAAAGAAAAAAAATTGGAGAATGTCAGCTAAAGTAAACCTGTTGCTGTCGTTTTACAAAAGTCACTTTTCAATTAGATTTACGACGCTATTTTCAATATCAACTGGCACTTTTCTAATTTTTTATTTATTCACAAATTTTAACAACGTACGGAAACTAAACCTAATATGTGTTGATCCGCACAAATTTATCAATGCATACTAAAGAAAACCCAGTTAGCCTAAAAAATTCCAATTTATTATGGTACAAGTAGCGCTGCTTTACTCTCTGAATTATATTTCGATTTTATTTTAATGTTTCTGTTGTAATTTGTAAAAATAAAATATACAGCATACAAAAACAAAATTTTTTAAAAACCCGGGTTTTTTACGAGGCTTTTATCTCAAAATGAACATGCGGTCAGATTTTGTTGCCCACTGTAAGTTCAATTTGATAACGATTGATGGATAGGAGCTTAAGTACGTCTAAGCCAAAAATAAATAATAAATTGGGAAGAGTAAAACTTCTCGTTTGATTTCGGATTAATCTGCAGTATTAAAAAGCAATTAAACTAGCTTATGACTAAAAGCAAGTCGCCGTTTTAATTTACCTCTGGATCCATTTTTTCAACCAATGATGGATTAGGCGCATCTTCACATTTCGTGTACTCCAAAGCAAAGCGTAGAAGCCCCTACAAAAGTTGAAATATTGAATACCGTTTACTAATTTTAATATGTACATCACAAAAGTTACCTGTAAACTCTGTGAATTTCCTGGGTTAGTCATTTTCTGTCGGTAGAGAATATTAATAGTCCGGGAGGTAGCGTTGCTTTTTTCAGTAATTTCCAAGCGTTTAATTGATTTTTGCAGTTGATGGCTAAAGTATGGATGATAATTTTGATTTGATAATTATAATCGAAATAAGCGTCAGAATCTTGGTGGACATAGTTGTGCGAAACCGAAGAAAGTTGCCTCAATAGCTCGGAAAGTAAGTCATCAGTATAAAAATATATTTAGACCAATGTTATACAGATGAAAACACATGATTATCTTGTCCGAAAAATTTCAGTATAAGATTTAAATCACTTTTTAATATTAGAAAATACGATTTATATTGAATGTTTTAAATTGATATTACTCGTTTAAATCTAAAAACCGAATATGTGCCCAATTAACGGCGCCACAATTTGACAATGCTTTTTGATAATACACGTCAAAATAAATCGAAAAGGTTAAAAAAACTCGATATCTCGTTTGGTTTTTGAAAAATCGATACTTAAACATATCATTTTGATAATACCATTAGAATCACGATTTCAATGGCGCAAAATTTAAGGATGACTTACTATAGAACAGCTCGAAATAAATCGAAAATTTAAACAAAATAAATTGATTACTGGTTTGGTTTTCGAAATATCGATACTTAAAATTATGATTTTGATTATACCACTACAATACAGACTCCCGTGGCACCACGATCTAAATGTTTACTTCCTATAGTATGTCCTACATCTATACTTCAAAATTACGGTAAGTGCGCATCCTTTAGCCGCAGGTCAGAATTTAAAACTCCCAATAAATCCAACACCAAATCAGTGAATCAGTCCATAATATATCCAAAACCTAGTTTGTACACAATAATTTTACATAAGAATATCTCGAAAACTAAACGAGATATTTTTTTATTGACATTTTTGATTTATTTTGACGTGTTTCATCGAAGTCGTCAAATCGCGGCGCTACGGATATCGTAATCTCCCACAGTAAACCAATTTTTGAACATTATTACAGTATTAATTGAATCCCTTAAAACGGTGACAGATGGATCGAATCTTAATGTATAAAGATTTTTCGAGAATAAAATCAATATATTTTATCTCCTCTACAAAATTGGTCGCAACAAAGTTTTCCACGTAACTAACTTTCCGAGTTGTAAAGCGAAATATTGTTTTGTTGGCCTCTCAAAACCAGACTCACCACGATTTTCGCGACTGACTGACATCAATACTTACACAATCATTAGCTAAATAAATTAAGCTGAAGGAAATGACTGTTAAAAATACAACGCTACCTCCCGGACTAAAAGGATAACTATACACATAAAGACCATCGCTCAACCTGATTGCACAACTTATTGCACAACTTATTGCACTCTATATAGGGACGTACACATGATTCTTCATGCTTTACAAACATCAATGTTTAATCATGTGATCTCTAGAAACAGCCGCTCGACACTATGTTGTATGGATTTCAACCATGGTAGAATTATATAAGATAAAAGCAAATTGTCAAAATTTGAAAATGTGACACTGAAAGATTGCACAGCAAAAGTCAAAATCATAATCAGAACAGAACAAAAGTTTTACAAATGCTTTCATATATTGCAGAAAAAATCAATTTATTAAGTAATAATAGTAAATTTTAAAAAAATTTTATAGTAAGCGCATTCCGTGCTTAGTCGAAATGCTTTTGGAAAACAAGGCAACAAGTCCTCAAGGCCAGGCCACAGCTTTCGATCCACCGTCGACGCCTTCCTTCGTGAAAAGGAAATTCAATTAAGCAAATATTTACCTTCGACTCAACCACTCGGCACAATTCGCAGATATTCGGCAAAGTATTTCAATTAAACACTTTTTGAGACAAATTAACACTTTTTAAGAAAAGTTCACACGCGAAACATAATATAGTTTTATTGTTGACAAAATTTTGACGTTTTGTTTTGCTCGATTTTGACTTTTCCTGTGGACGGAAAAAAAAGTGAAATCGGTAACATTTTTCAGTGCAGTAACCATGATAGTTAAATCATGGATTTCACATTTTTTGATTTTTCTGTTGGCTTGACCATCCTTACAACTTATGTGAACGCTGGCTGTCAAGCCAAGTGCAAATTCTTCATTTCAAATAAGATTTCAAAGAGTGAACATCGATGGGTTCCGTGAGTAATTATCAGTTTTGGTAAGATTTTTTTGAATTTTAGAAAAGTCTTCCAGAAACTTGGAGAGCAAAATGGGAAATGTACAAAAACCGAAATGTAAAACACAAGGAATATAAAATACTTTAAGACAAATTGAAGAAAATCGAAGAAATGCTACGGTTGAATCATTAAAAAATAAATCAACACCTTACGATTTTATTACCGCAGAGAACTTAAAAAATTAAGAATAGTGAAAGATCAGACTCGGGCGACGATGACATTTTCGTTCCAAACTATTGATATTTTCATAATTTAGGTGTCTTTCCTAGTTTTTAGGAAGGTAAAAACAGTTCTTTTTATTATTACAATAAGCAGCACCTCTGCCAAATATAAAGTAAAGAAGGGAAGTGAGTAATGTGAATGATGTGTTCGTCTCAAATTTCGATTCATTCTGTTTTTCATGTTTGTCAAGCCATGTTGAAGAGCATGAAGGATCATATGAGCTCCGCCCCTAATAGAACAAATCCCACGGAAAGTCCGTCCACTGAAATGTGTGGAGCAAAATTGGGACGGGGTCGGGAAAGCTGCAACGATCACACGCTGTCAAAAAAATTAGAACTAAATCTATATAGACGAGTAGCCATCGGCAGGTTACCAGTCGTACGTCGCAATTCTGTTCAATATCATACGATCAAGTCCCAATTCTAATGAACACATAAGTCCGTTATCAAACCCGCTGAAGTAATCACAATTGCGAAAGAAAATAGATTATGTATTGAAAAATTTTAATTGTGGCAATGGAAGTCTTTTATTGTGTGATTAACTCCTTCTTTTATTAGTACATTCATATATGTCAGAACTACTTTTCATAGAATTTAAATTGACATTACAAACTTAAAGTCTACTTGTGGCCATGGTTTAATGAGTAAAGGTTGGCGCATCTTCTCAAAAATTGTAATTGCAACCCTGTGAGAGCACAGATCTCTCCTCAGATTGTCAACAGCATAATCAAAACAAACAAAAAAAAAGAAGAACACTAATTCCATAAACATTCGCAAGCACACAACCATGGTTTATTATATTTACATGTTTGAATATTTCAGTGAATTCGTATTTGTTCTCAATTATAAGATCAGTCTCCTGATCTACAGAAATAAGTATATGGAAATTTGTGCAAGGCAGACGTGTCCAAAGGCATTCCCAGTTTCCATACATCACCGTTGGAGGATTCACGTTTATACCAAACTAGCAGCCATCGGAAACAAAAATACATGTTATCTGAATCATGTGTGATCATATAATTAAAAAGACGAGGATTAGCAAACTCAAGTAGACGACGCAATTGGGAAAATTGTGTTTTCATGCCCGCTTGATCAATGTCGAAATTTCCAAAAACTATATCCATAAAACCAACAAAACACCAAAATGCATCAACTTCGTTTTCCTAAAAACAAATAGAATAAGTAAATTATCTTGATGGAATTTTTTGTTTATGCCTACTTGTATTGCTAATATTGGTGCCAACAAATCCGACATCCCTTGCACGTAACCTAAGTCAAAATTATACATCACATATGTCATTAGTATGTCTTGCAACAATTGTAGGTTGGGATTGTCTTCGCCGACAAAAAATATTTGAGTTCGATCAGTGCGTTTGACATCCTTTTCGATTTGGCATTTACGATTTCGATACCCGCAGAAATTGGCTTCTTGTGTCATAGTCATTGAAAGCCATGCTATAGTATTCCATAGATTTTTGTTTTCTCCGTTGTATACGTTCCACTTCAGTATCGGTCCACTCTTAATAATTCAGAAGGTATTTCCATACCTCAGCACGCAAATTATTTTCAATGCCGCCACGAAAAATTAATTCTTTGATACTTGTGGGATCTGAAATTCGTCCTTCGGGTGTCTGAAACTCTAGCCATTGAGTCTCATTAAGTGGACTGCCTAAAGTGAAAAAAGGTTTAATATACAATGGTTTATTTTCCACTCCATCTGATGTGCGAAATTGGTTAAATGTGCTCAATTTAAGTAAGATGCTCGCCTGACTGTAGCACTTACCCGGAAATCAAACACGGGACGATCCTTTCAAGTCCTTGCCGCAGCTTTCGATCCACTGTCGAAGCCTTCCTTCATTCGTAGGAACACAAAAAATGAAAGGTTTTCCTTCGAAGCAACAGCGCAGCATAACTCACAAAAATACGTCATAGTTATTCAGTAAACTAAGAATTTTAAAGAAAAAATCACACGAAATATAGTCAATAATCTTTGCGATTCACAAAATATTTTTTTTTTTTCTTAACCAAATTATCACGTTTTGTTTTGATCAATTTTGACAATTCGAGAAGATTAAAATGATAAAGAAAGAGAACGATCCAACCTTATATAATTAAACCATGGTTGTGGCAAACATTATGAGAGTTCACATGATCCTTTATGCTGTCCAACATGGCTTGGCAAACACGAATAACTGTATATATCGTTTTGCGTTCATTACATAAAACATGCTGTCAAACATCATTTGCAGAATAGCTAAGAAGCGTACCATCGCTCACATAACTCAATTGAAGCATGTTCGCGAATAACGTTGTAAGCGACAATTTTTTCAAAACTGTTTTTTTTTTTGCAGATTACCGTTTAAATGGCTCTCTTTTATCAATCCAAATCAAAATTAGGCAAATTATTGCATTTGTTCTTATTCAAATCGCATTTTAAAATACAAGCACTCAGTGTTAGAGGCTCCAAAAGAAAAATAAATTTAGAAAATTGGAAAGTTTTAAAAAATAAAAGATTAAGAAATAGTGGACAATCTTATATTAATAGAAAAAAACAATTTATAGATTTTTACTACAAAACGCAAGCAGACGGACAGACAAGAATAATAACAAAAACAATTGAAGCTTACCGCTCACTTGTTAAATATCTGAATGACAAAAATATGGAATTTCACACATATCAGATAAAGCAAGAGCGTGCTTTTCGTGTGGTGATTAAAAACCTTCATCCTACTTCAGAAATTGAAGATATTAAAAAAGAAATTGAAGATTTAGGGCATCGTGTAAGAAGAGTTAGCAATATTACAAGCCGTGTAGACAAACGCCCACTCCCGCTATTTTTCGTGGATATTGAACCAGCAAAGAACAACAAAAACATCTATGACATCAAATACCTTGTAAATGCTCTCGTTCAAGTAGTACCACCAAAGGAAACTAATTCCATAGTTCAATGTCACAGATGTCAAGAATTTGGACACACAAAAAGGTACTGCAACAAACCTTACGCTTGCGTTAAATGCGGTTGCAACCACAAAACTATTGATTGCACCAAAGACAGAAATATTCCTGCTAAATGTGTAAACTGCCAGCACGAGCATCCTGCTAACTATCGCGGGTGTCAAGTACACCAGTCATTAAAAAATAAATTTAGTGCAACCAAGGCTCGCACAACTGCCAATCCTTTTATTTATAATACCGCAGAACTTCCGAATTTGGAAAAACAAAATCCATTGTTCACTAACAAACAATATAAAGAGGCTTCGTATGCTGATGCGGTGAAATCAACTAACAACCTAGACCAATTTTTAGAAAGAATAGAACAAATTATTAATGCGCAGACTGCTCAGATAAACAACTTGTTAGCTATAATTAATAGCTTATTAAGCAAAGTATGCAATTAGATTTAAGAATAGCAATTTGGAATGCCAACGGCATTGTTAACCATATTAACGAAATTGAAACATTCCTTAAAAAAAATTCTATTGATATATTTTTAGTTTCTGAAACTCACTGTTCACAGAGATCGTTTTTTAAAATTAGAGGCTATGACGTCATAAATTGTAACCACCCTGGGGGAAGAGCACGAGGTGGGTCGGCTGTTATTATAAAAACAAAAATTAAATATGAACCGTTGAAAGAAATCTGTTCACCAACAATGCAAATTTCATGCGTAAAAATTAAAACAAACATACGCTCAATAGTTATTGGCGCAGGTTACTTTCCTCCCATGCATAAAATTACTTGCAATGAATATGAAAATATGTTTAACGAACTCGGTGCGACATTCATTCTCGGAGGAGATTTTAATGCCAAACACTCTTGGTGGGACTCCAGATTAAATAACCCGAAAGGTAATGAACTATTCAAATGCATTATGAATAAGAATTTGACAGTTCTTTCGACCGGTATGCCTACCTACTGGCCATCAGACCCAGCTAAAGTCCCGGACCTATTAGATTTTATTGTATACTCAGGCATCTCTAGTAATTTGCTGAAAATTGAAGAAAATTTTGAACTTAGCTCTGATCACTCACCCTTAATTGCGGTACTCCAATCTTCACCTATAATTCTTCAAGGTAAGCCAAAAGTTCTGACGGCACGAAGTAATATTTCATCATTTTCTTACTGGTTAGACAGTAAAATTGATCTTAATATCCAATTTAATACCACTAAACAATTGGATGAGTTTGTTAAGAAATTTAACAATATTATTGTAGAAGCAGGTTTTATCTCAACTCCACAAGATACCTGCACAGCAAACAATAGTTATATCCCTTCAGAAATCAGAAATTTAATTACAGAAAAAAGAGAATTGAGGAAAATATATCAAAGAACCCAGCATCCATTTGATAAATTACTGTTTAATAGAGCTACAAAACATTTAAAAACAAGGCTTAAACAGTTAAAAAACAACTCTGTGGAATCTTTTTTATCTAATCTTAGTCCTAATGCTAGGAACTCAGACTGCTTGTCGAATGCCACAAAATATCTTAAGCGGCCAAAAGTTAGAAAGACTCCAATAAAAGACTCGAGCAATTCATGGTATAGATCAGATGAGGATAAAGCAGAGGCATTTGCTACGTACTTAAAAGAAGTTTTCACACCATATAAATATATTGATGCTTCTGATGAAAGAGAAGTGATGCACTTTTTGGATACTCCATGCCAAATGGATCTTCCAATAAAGCGTATTCTTTTATCAGAAGTGAAAGAAGAATTGGCTAAATGTAGCAACAAAAAGAGCCCAGCCTACGATCAAATAGACTACTTGGTACTAAAACACCTAACAGAGAAGTCCATGCGAGCCCTTACAATTATTTTTAATGCCATACTGAGGCTTCAGCACTTTCCAACAGCCTGGAAATATGCAGAAATAATTATGATCCCAAAACCGAAAAAAACAGATTATTTAGTAAGTTCATATCGACCGATAAGCCTGCTGGTAGCTTTTTCGAAAGTATTCGAAAGAATTCTTTTACGAAGACTGATGCCGGTATTGGAAAATTTAAAAATAGTTCCTGATGAACAATACGGTTTTCGTAGAAACCACGGAACTCCTGAACAATGCCACAGAGCATTTAATAAAATTAATTTAGCACTAGAGCAAAAAGAATACTGCTTAGGGGTATTCCTTGATATGCAACAAGCTTTTGATAGAGTCTGGCACTGCGGACTGTTGTACAAATTAAAGAAATATTTACCTGCCCCGTTTTTCTTTATACTTAAGTCTTATTTAGAAGGTAGACACTTTTATGTTAGAGTTGATAATGATTATTCAAATATATATGAAATTAAATCAGGAGTACCACAGGGAAGTGTTTTTTGGCCAATTCTTTACTCAATTTTCACATCGGATATACCAAACAATAACGATGTTACTACTGCAATATTCGCTGATGACACTGCAGTGTTAACTTCAAATCAAATACCATCTGTATCTTCTAGAATACTACAAGATTATTTATTGCAACTCGAAGCCAATTCCGATAAATCTGTTCATGTTACTTTTGCCCTTAGAAAAGGTGATTGTCCTCCTATAAAAATTTTTAACTAAACTATACCCGTTAGTGATCATGTGAAATACTTGGGCTTACACATAGACAGAAGACTAACCTGGAAATACCATGTAAGAGCGAAAAGGGAGCAAATGAATTTAAAATTGAGAAGCCTTTATTGGCTTCTGCGCCAGAAATCAGTATTGTCATTTGAAAATAAATTGCTTTTATACAAAGCCATTATCAAACCCATTTGGACTAATACAAAATGTTATCTTTATAAAAACTAGTATGTAATTATATTAATTTAATGTAATAGCAAGTAATTATTTAAATATTTAAGAATTGTTTTTGAATTATTTTTTCACTAAGTAGAGTGTCACTCAATGGAGTAACACTCCCAAATTTGTTTGTATCTTTATCTTACCATCCTATTTACTTATTGTCTATTAATAAGAAGACAGATTGTAAATTTAACTTGAATAAAAAAAAAAAAAAAAAAAAAAAATTTTGAACTATTTTTTTTATAGGTTTTTGATTGCCATTGCAATTTTCATTGTGAAAAACTTGACAATGAACAAATGAAGAACCTTTTTGATAACTTTTATAGCAAAAATTACAACGAGCAATGTTTATTTCTATCCTCTCTTCTTCAATTGAGTAATGCTAAAAGACGAAGAGTCTTATTGTTGTTTTTCGTTGATGTTTACTTTACTTTTTATTTTAAAATATGAAGATAACGCAGCGCAGAGTTCAAATTTTGGTTGAAAAAATAAAATATGGTAAAGACATTGATGATCAGCGCGGAAAACATGAAAATCGCCCCCACAAAATCATAGAACAGGAAAAACTGAGCGTTGATGAACACATAGTAAGCTTTCCCAGCCAAGAAAGTCAATATAGTCGTTCAACATCTCGAAAAAATTGTCTTAACCCCAATTTAAATATTAAAACAATGTACGAGTTATACAAAGTTAAATATCCGGATACCACATTTTTCATACAGAACACAAACTACGATTTGGTTTCTCAAGAAGTGACAAGTATTTTATTAATATGATTGCCGCTGCAAATACGGAACGATTTGAAAATATTCAAAAATTGGCGACAGCTCATCACGAGCAAGCAGATAAAGCATATGCGCAACTTCGAGATGATTCCAACGCTGGCAAAAATTCACAAAATACAGTTGTCATATGTGTCGATATGCAGGAAGAGATTTTCACACCGAACCTCACATATTCTGATGTATTTTATCAGCGGCAGTATTCTAATTATAATTTTGCTGTCCATAATATCGCAGAAAATATGGTCGATATGTACACATGGCACGAAACGATTGCTAAAAGAGGAGCTGCTGAAATAGCTTCATGTATTTGGAAACAAAATCAAAATTCAGTATTCTGGAAAATGATCATATTATAAAATTGATTGTATGGTCCGATAGATGCGTTGGACAAAGTAACAACTGGACTATGATTGTTTTGTGCCACAGCCTTCTGACCAAATACTTTTCTGAAGTGAATCAAAAATTTCTTACTCCAGGGCACAGATTTCTGCCTTGCGACCGGGATTTTGCACTTATCGAAAAAAAGAAAAAAACAGCTCAACTTTATACACCAGCAGATGTGTGTCAAATGATTCATTTTGCAAGGCCTTCGAATCCATTCCAAGTTCATCAAATGGCTCCATATGAATTTAAAAACATCGAAATGCTAGTCAAAAATTTATATAGAAATCCTTTGTGCAAAATAACTGCTGCAAAGTGGATACAAATTTCTAGAGACGATCCAAACACACTTAGAATGCGTAAGCAGCATAACATAGCAGCAACATGAACTTCTTACAATTTGCGCTAAAAAAAACAATAAATTATGCGAATTATACTTTGCCTATGCTCAGAAATGATCCAATAAAAATAAGTGATGAAAAGAAGAAGGATCTTCTGGCAATGGTGTCGTATTTACCAGAAAACTATGAAGAGTTTTATAAACAGTTGCCATGAAAGTTAAAATAAGTACAGGGTGCGCCATCTAAATGAGGTCGATGGAAATATTGAATAACTTGAACAATTCTCAATCGATTTTGGAAGACTATTCATTTTTATAAAATTTGAAGCTTTACAATTTTTTCCATTCAGTTTCCAAAAACAACGTCGATCAGATGACCACCTTCATTGCAGATACAAAATTCAGCTCTTTTTCTGGCATTTTCCATGACATTTGTCAGCATCTTGGGTGATATCGCAGTGATTTCGGCTCAAATATTGTCCTTAAGCTCGTCTAAAGTCTTCGGTTTGTTGGCATACACCTTGCTTTTTAAAAATCCTCACAAAAAAAGTCCGGTGCCGTTAAATCGGGCGATCTCGGTGGCCAGGCAATATCCCCCCTTTCGATACCACACGTCTTGGGAACTTTTGACGCAAGAAGTTCATTGTTGATTTCGCGGTGTGACAGGTCGCGCCTTCTTGTTGAAACCAAAAGCCTTTAAGACCTTTTTCACGCATTTCTGGTAAAACAGAGTGTGCCAACATCCATCGATACCGATCCCTATTGACAGTTTCCTCAACTCTGAAGAACAACGGACCAATGTTGGTTTTTGAGCAGACACCGGCCCAAACAGTCACTTTCTGATCATGCAGTGGAGTTTGATGTATAGTATGAGGATTTTCTTTCCGCCAAATGCAACAGTTTTGTTTATTTACAGTGCCAGATAGCGTCATTTTTAGGCGCAGAACGACCGCGATACTTTTGACGATACGCACGCTGTGTTGCAACAACTGAACGATTACATTTAATGAACATTGTAACTATTTCCGCGCGTTCTTTGGGCGTGAAGCGATTCATGGTTCAAATTGTAATGCAATAACCTTTCCGAAATGTGTTATTCAATATTTCCATCGACCACATTTAGATGGCGCACCCTGTACATATATTGATACTATATACTACTTACTACTTATCCGTTGTGTATTACATTTTGCGTAAATATCATTTCAATTTATATGAAATAAAAGATTTTTCGTTTGTTTGTATTACTGAAATAAAATTTTTTTGGTTTTGAAACCTTTACTTTTCAAATAAGTTGACGGAAAAACGTTTCAAACGCCATCATACTATATGTTATGCTTAGTGGAATAACGTGTTAACATCCATTTAATTTTGGATATAAAACGTTTTTTCATTTAAAAAGTTTAATTTCGTTTTTTTTATTAGTTTAACTATTGTATTAATTTTTTATTTCAATTTATTCATTCTAAATAGACAGACTACTATTAAAAATATAAGAAAATAACCCAAAAGAGATAAAACTTTGAGCTTTAAACGTTTATTTCATTTCCTGAACATTTTTAAATCTGTCGCTTACAACGTTATTCGCGAACATGGAACTATGAACCGTACTTGGAACCATGAACCGGTTCATTTTAAGTGATTCAAGAGCTTTTTTTTGAAGCTAGAATGAATTTCATTTCTTAAAAGTTTCTTTTTATATTCAATTAAGGTGCTTAATAAAAAGTGCAAGCTAAATAAAAAAAAAAAATTAAAAAAAAAGTTAATAATGTGAATTATGCAAAGCAAAAGATGCAATTATTAAAAGTGCGAATTATACAAAATAAATTAGTTAATGTATTATGCATTGACTTACGTTTATTGATTTAAATGAATTTAAGATTTGCAAAGTATGCAGTTATCGTACGGTAAATGCGCTACGCAGTACATTGACCATGCATAGCTATGGTTACAATAAATGTGAGAACTGCAAAGTAAGCAGTTCACACAAGTTGTACGGATGGACAAGCCAGGAGAAAAATCAATAAATTTCGAAGTCCATCCAACACGAGTGTTAAGCGTGTTGCGGGGGGTCTGCGGATCCGTTGTGAACTGGTTGAGAATCAGTACTTACATGCGTGCTTATGAAGGGCCCCTCAGATCTCCATTCAGGCATTGTAAGGGAATCTAACCGTTTGGAAGTTGCAGATTTGGTTGGAACAGCTACTCATCGTATCGGACAGCAGACGAAAATAAAATTGGCAGCAGCAATAAGTGTATGCTTAGGTTGTACCAATTCCCAATAAAATAGTTTTTCGAGGCACTCGTCTATATAAACTTTGGAATTGATTGTGCCTTGCGTAACAAAAAATCTGCTTCTGAGACCACAGGTGCATATGGCCTGCCAAACCATATATTGCTTCGGAAATTTCGAAATTTTTTTTCTTTAAATATACTAGACACGTGGCCCTTTTTTGGTGATGCATAATATTCGTGCCCAGGTAGATGCTTAAAATCTGCTTTAACGTAAGTTTCGTCTTCCATAACACAGCAATAAAACTTAGTCACGTACCTTGCATACAATTTTCGGGCTCGCATCTGAGGTATCAACTGCTTTTCATCAGAACTGTCTGGTACTTTTTGAAGTCTTTATGTCTTTAGCTTACTTTTCTCCTTCATTCTTTGTGCAGTAGATTTTGATGTACCTGCTCTAGCCGCTATATCTCGCAGTGAGGTGTTGGGATTTTGCTTAAAAAGTCGCTTCACCTTCGTCGCTACCTTTAGGTTAAAAAATTCTGGTTTTCTGCCTGAAACTTATAATTAAAAATTACCGCAAAGACAGATTTTTCTGATGCACCAACTATTTTTGCTATAGCTGAATATTTTAATTCTGAATTTTGCAGGTATGTGGACAAAATCAGTTTGCGGACTTTTTGTTGCTTGTTAGATATCTTTGTCGTTAAAAGTGCTATCTTCAAGTGTTATATTCGTACATCATATTAAACGTCACTTTATATAGAACAAATATTATGTCTTTTTAGATCTATAAGATTACCAGTTACAGTATAATACAAAATATAAAAAGCGCAAGTTTTTTTTGGGACAGTCCTTATTAAAACTATCTGCCAAACCATGTTGAGGAGAGAACAAATTATAGCACTATATGAAGCTGATTTCAGAATAATTTATCACATCTGCAATTCAAACTAAAACAGAAAGTTAGTTCTCCATGTTTTCAAATATAAATTTCAAAGCCAATGTTTTATCTTATTCAGAAAATCATTTATACTTCTTAATTGACTAAGGCTTAGAGGAAGTTTATTGTACAAACGGCACGAGACAACATTATAAAAATTTATTAAGGCCCTTGTGCGAAAATAAGACCATTTAATTGATGCGTGAAGTTAGCACGGAGGTTTCGCTCACTTAGAGCTCTGTGATTCAAGTAGCCAGATCTTATAAAAAGTTTTAAGTACTTTTATACAAAACAAATGACGCACAGGATAAATTTTTAAGTCTACAAACAGTGGATATATATGATGTAAGCGATCCTTGTTACAAATCTTCCTCAATACATGTTTCTGTACATTTAAGAATAGTTAACAGCTCAGTGGAGCAAACATTACTCAAATAATAAAAACTTCTTAGTATAGAGCGAAAGTCTTACTTTATTATAAATAATTTTATTTAATGATCGAATTTTTAAATTGGAAATGGTAGAACATTGTTATATTTAATTTCATTTTATTTTCAAATTTAATTTTCACTAACGATTTTCAAATTTGCAAAGTCACCCTCAGCAATTCATAGTGCTGCGCGCCACTTACAAGGTTACCTGTCATATATTATATTGTATTACTGAGGGGCGCCATAACGTTCTCAAAGCGGGTGTGGTATTCGTTGAGTCGGGGGGAGGTTCGAAAATTATAATATTTTTAAATTGACGATTTATAACTTAAAGAATAAAAAAGTAATGTAGGACATTTACATACAATAAAGTTCTCAGTGGTTATCGTGTGCATGAAAAAACGTTTATTTCGTCATAATTACAGCTTTTGTTAAGGCAAACACATTTCTCCTCAGGGCCGTACAACTAATTTAAGCAGTTAGTTACCGTCCGGCTACGGTTCCGTGTCAACCAATAAGCATTGACGGCTCGCGAGCCGATACTTGATACCTACATCAACACGCGAAACCCTTATCTTTCAGTCACCCGCATCGATTCTGTGCCGAATTTTGGGTCCCTATTCGAATCGAAACATCAAATTCAATCAGGGTAACTACGACGATAACTGCCGCGCCAACTTGACTAAAACTGATTCGAACAGGAGCCCCAAATTCGAACCAGAAACGACGCAGGTGAGTGTGCAATAAAAAAATGCGCACGATTTTCCCGTGTTGAATCAAAGTTTCCCATGTTGAATTACACGAAAGACATGCAACAGGTCTTCCGGTGCCCCTGGTATTACTAGCTGTCTTGGAAGACTTTCTCCTGCTCTTTTTGGTGAGTGACGCGATGTTTTTGAACTCGTGCGATGGAATGTAAAAGCGAAACCGCCCACTTCTCCAGTGAAACTTTCATTTTCCCGAACCTTTTATATCAAGTCCCATTCATATGCGACCAGTAGCTGATGAGATATGATGAATCTGAATTTCGAGGGAGTGTCATCGCAAAACCAAACCAAACTTTGCAAAATCATTTCATAGATTATGAGAAGCATTTAAAAAATACTTATGAAATATCCGTGAAATTTCTATTTAAAAAATACTTTTGTATGAGGGCCAGCCTAAGTATGCACTCTAAATAAATCTTTTACGAGCTTAGCTGTGCCTCTTAGTGTAAAAGCTACGTGGTGTAAGTTCCATGAGGATCGAACAAGCGGTCTTCGAAAAATGATATTTTAAAAATATGTCTGCATGAGGGCCACTTAAAGTATTCAACATTAAATTTGTATAGCCTAAGCTATGTCTCTTAATATAAAAGACACGTGAAAATGCACTTCTAAAAATATGCGTTCATGCCAACAGTCCCGTAGCTAGTTTTAAGTTTAATAAGCACTGTAGTATCATATCTCTTAAGATATATTTTACTTCTAATTAGTAACTTATAGTTACCAACATATAAAATATGATGTTTAGTAATCATAATGATGTTTAGTTTATTTAAAGTCATTTTTGTATGATTGGCTTCTATTTCATTCTGGAACGTTGAAGCGATTGCACGTAAGGACATCAAATCCATATAATAAAATATTAAACTAAAAAATTTAATTTCTTATTTTTTCTACACATATATTCCGATAATAATTTAGAGTGTCTCTGACCATTAGAAGTTTTGCTATTCACATCAACATTTTCCTTCCTTTGAGCCGTAGCTTCAGCTTGCATCTCTTTACTGTCAGCAGAAGAGAAGTTGCGGAATTATATTGCAAAGTTCTCTTTCAAGTTTACGTTTTGATACTTGGAAAAACCGACTTTTGTAAACGGACATCAGTCTCTACACGGATTTATAAATGGTGAGTGGTTTTTTTTTATTCGTTATATCGTTATTATATATTTTATTTATTTTTCATTCTAAAGTAAAGTAAATAATAATTCATATATTGGATTCTGGTTTATCTTTTAATTTTGTTTTTTCATATACACATGTGGTGTTTCACATTTACACTTGTTCTAATTTACTTTAAAAAATCAATTATTCCTAAATTTTAAAAAAGTTTTTAAATTTCAAAAATTTTGTCAAAAGTTTTTTTCATTTAAACTTAAATTTTAAAAAAATTTATTATGATACCAAAAATATTAAGAAAATAAATTTTACAATAAAATATTTTCAAACGAAAATATAATTATTTTAACCACCAAACATACATACAAACATTTAAGGGCCATTCTATATCAGTTTTACATTCAAAATTTAGAGTTTTCAAAATCAATTTTTTATCGATTCTTTGTCTTAAAATGTTCGATGCATGTTTTTCCGGACTAATTTTCGAAAATACGATTTTTTGAAAATCACAAAATTTAAAAATCCATGATTTTTTGGACGCTTGTATTTCAAAATGTACACCTCAGGTCGATAAAGCGTTCAGGCATAAAAGTTAGCACTTTACGTCTATTTTCTAATTATTGTGTTGAAAATGTTCTTCTCTTAAGTTATAACCAATAAATTTGCAATTTAAAAATTAAAATCGAAAATTTTCAACTGACGGTAAATCAAAAATTTTAGGAATCATTTTGTAATTTAGTTTAAAGTGGTCAGAGTCGTGGTTCTCTAGATATGAATTTTGCTATGTCACCACGCACAAAATCATAGAAAAGAATCACAGCAACGCAGTAATGTAAATAGATATCGGTAAATGCGGGGCGGGAGTGTGTTGAGAGCTATGATGTAGCATACATTCTTTCAAAAAGAAATAAAGCATCTCCCCATGAGAAAGCTTGAAATCCATAAGCGAAACGTCAGGTGAATAAATGAATTAAACTTGTTTTATTCATAAAAATAATAATTTACCGAATAGCACGGTTTTCATAAAGAAAGCATGGCCTTTTTTGTTGAAAGGATTACAACACTGATTACAGAAGGTCGCTAGAGGCATTTTCGTAAATTTGAATATAACAATGAACTTTATATTGAGATTAAACACGAACTGCACTTACAACACTTAACGTTTATTGTTTTGAGTAAATCATTATGAAGTGGCATGGTACTAAAACATAATTCGTAAAATTTTTGAATTTTGCATTTACCGATATCCATTTGCGTTACTGCGTTGTTTTGATTCTTTACTATTATTTCGTTAGTTATTGCAAGTTGCGCGTGGTGGCATTGAAAAATTCATATCTAGAGAACCACGACTCTGACCACTCTAAACTAAATTGCAAAATGATTACTAAGATCTTATTTTCTCTCTGAAAAAAAAAAATCAATAAAATTAAACATACTAGTCGAAAATTTTTGATTTTCATTTTTAAATTACAAATTTATTGCTTATAACTTAAAAGTGAAATAGACGCACAATGCCTACTTTTATGCCTTTACGGTTTTTCAACCTGAGGTGTACATTTTGAAATCGTATTTTCGAAAATAAGTCCGGAAAACATTTTCCAAAAACACGTATCGAACATTTTCAGACAAAGTATCGAAAACAAAATTGATTTTGAGAAATCTAAATTTTTAATGTAAGAACGAGGTAGAATGAGCTAAGAATTTGGTTGGTAACCAGCATTTTGTGCAAATACAATTGTAGCAATGTTACACATAAAAACCGTAAAGTTTTATTCGGAATAAAAAAAGTCGATTTGGGACACCTTAGCAAAACACGAATTGAATCACTGCGTCGGTGTATATCTAAATATCCAAGTAAGCCTTACTCAATTTTCGTTTCGCGCGATTTTTAGTTGTTTCTGAGTTTTCGCTCACTGCAACTTTGTTTCGTTTTTTATCTTTCCTTTGCAGATGTCTTTTGCGAGTGAGAACGAGCATATTTGCATTAAAGCTTTTCTTTATTTTGCATTTTGCTCTCGCTTAATCTGGAGTGTTTTTTATTTTATCAACTTATATATTTGTTATTAGTCGACTGTTATTATTAATTAATTGAACAATATTTTGATCGAATTGTACAGTCTTAGCAGAAACCGATATTTTGTGTGAAATTTCACAAATCGGTCAATGCTTTTTAACAAACATGACAGAGACAACAAATGGAACAATTTAACCTGGTAATTGGTGACATATGTTTCGGCTATTACCACGTATATACATATTCACATACATATATACATAGCCTCATCAGACCAGTTTTGGTTAATTTGTACACGATCAACTTATATATTTACGTGATGATCGGTTCATCTACCATATAAAGAAAGCTTTTTGAAATTTCCTTTCTTTTATATACATTCATCTTTAAATTTTGTCTGGTTTAATGACCACATAAGATATTTGATACTTTGTTTTTATTTTTGATCTTGTTTTGAATGCTATTGATTATTTTATGCAGAAGAACAACTAAATATTGTATGAAACAATTATGTTGTTCTTTTTTTGCCTAAACATTTTGTGGATTTGGTTTGAATAGACATTTTTATATTTTTGTTTGTTTTTCAGCTGTGAAAATATATAATCAATATTATTATGAAAAAAATTTATTTCATACTTCGAATTTGATACTAAGATATTTTGTTATTTAGTACATAGGCATAGTAAATTTCTGAATTTTTTTGTTTGCTTTTGAGGTTTCTATTATCTCGCGACGGTTGCGTCGTTGAATTTTATTCTTAATCAACCAAATTTTGGTTTGTTTTATCCTTCGTTTCATAGACAAAATAAAATATCTGCTCTGGACTCTTTAATTCTGAAGTCTGATGAAGTTTTTGAATTTGATATTATTTTTTCTGGCATGCCATCTAAAGATCACACCCAGTTCATTTTGGAAGTTTATAAAGATGAACTGAAGGGACTCTGGGCTCAGGCAAAGTTATCTTACGATGCCTCTTTTTTGTCTTTTGAATTCTCAAAGGACCCAAAAATAAAAAGAGGAAAAAGACACAGGTGATACTGATGAGTGTCGGATAGCTAAGGGAAAATATGCTGCAATATTTATAGCATTCCTTTCAAAAATCAACGAGAGATACAATCGCTTAGCAATCAATTAACCGGCAATTCAAGTCACCAATCCAATGATCAACCGCCTGCCACTCATCTGAAGCTGCCTCCATGTGATACGGAAGTTTGCCACGGAGAATACCTATCTTGGCCAATATTTCGGGATATATTTATTGCAGTCTATATTAATAATTCTAGAATCAGTAATATTGAGCGGTTGTATAATCAGACATGAAACTAGTTGAGAAGCAAAGGAGATGGTTAAGAAATCTCCTTTGACAAACGATGCGTTTGAATTATCTTGGCAAAACTTGAAGGAAACATTTGAAAATAAAAGGATTCTAGTGAACAGTCAATTGAAGCTATTATTTGACCTTGAACCCGTGAGCTCGGAGCACAGCACTGCCTTGAAAAATCTTCAAAGAGGTTTCAACAATTGCTTAACCGCACGATATCCGTTTTCACAGATGTCTTAATAGTGGAAATAACGTTAAATACGTCAAGTTCAGAAACAGACATAGCACCGATATCCAGAAAAGGCTTAATATTATTAACAATTTGTTCACTAAAAACTGATTCGCTATCAAAGTTCGTTTTAAAATAGTCAGCAAAGAGGTTAACCGTAGATTCAACTGTAGAAGAATGAATCCCATTAAAGTTCATAGATGTAGGAATACCTGATCCATCTTTTTTTGACTTAATAAAGCTCCAAAATGATTTTGGATTGTTTTTAATTTTATTTTCACATCTTAAAATATATTGATTATAAAGGAATTTGTTCAAAAAATTAAATTCTCTCATATAATGAATATATTTTAATTTATACTGAATATCATTAGTAGACTTATTTAAGGCCTTTTGTGTACCAAGGTAACTTGTGCACATTATTAGACAAGAGTGGAATATGCTCATTACAAATTGAAAGTATTTCAGCTTTAAAAATGCTGAAACAATTAGCAACGTTATCAGTATGAAACAAAGAACTCCAATCAAACTGATCAAATATTCTACTCAAACCATCAAAATCGCAGAGTTTAAAATTAAAACATTTTTTTTCTGGATAAAAATTTGTAAATTCATAAAACTCAAAATCAATAGCTAGAGGAGTATGATGCATATCCGCTGGAGCAATTGGACATAGGCATTCAGACAAAAAGTATTTAATATTTTTTGAAACAAATGCTAAATCCAGTATCCTATTTAAATTATTCGTAAGAGAGTTTATTTGAACTACATCAATACTAGATAAACTATCAATAAAATTAATTTCATGAGACTGGTTAATATTAAATGGCATCAATTCATTATCAACAGGATTCCAAACAATTTTACTTAAGTTAAAATCACCAATAATACAAAGATTATATGATGAATTTTTAAAAGATGATTGCAAGCCAATTATGTTATCAACATGAGCAGCATAAAGATCGTCCCCACTATTCGGAGGGATGTAAGATGCACATATATAAATAGCACCAGCATTACTTTTTATTGAAACACATAATTGATCGAGAAGCGAATCATCGTTTTGCAGATTGTGGATTGATGAGCAAAGTGATCGTTTAATTGCAATAAGAATGTGACCACCACGTTTAAGACCAGTTTTTACTGCATCTCTGTCTTTACGATAAACATGATAGATATTCAAATCGAAAAATTCACCATCAAAGAAATCGGAGCTAAGCCAAGTTTCTACAAAAATAATGATATCGAAATCACACTGCGAAGTCCAATTAAAAATAGTGTTGGATTTAGTCCTGATTCCAGACATATTATGAAAATATAATTTTAATTTCCTAAAAACATTTCCAGGCGTATCAAATGCGGACAAAGTTTGATTATGTATTGAATTGGATGTGGAAGGTAGGGCTTGCGATGCGAGCTCCGGTACCTGAACAGTATACGAATCATTTGATGGCAGTGGCAAAAGCCGTGGAACTACAGGACCCCTTGAGTCACCCTCGTCAACGGAAAACAATTGAAAGAACGAACTTTCAGTCCAGCTAGCCACAAATCAGGATTAAGCACTTTATTGTAATATTGTTGCATTGCTCCAAGCTTAAAGTTTACCCATATGAGATTTTCAATTGAAGTGTCAGCTTTTATTAACTTGCGGCATACAAAGTTATGTTTGGCAATACCAGTATGCTTTTCAATATATGTGACAGTGTCATTTTCAGTCATGGTTGGCTTGAAAGAAGAGAGATGTATCCATTTCATTAGAACACGCACTTCAAGATCATTGTTGTCTGCATTTCCAACAACAACAGTACGCTTATTTCTTATTTTGTTCTGAACAACATTCCAACTGGGCAGCTTGTTAGAACCAGCATCAACAACAACACCATCATTATTATAGTTATTAGTAGCAGTAGCAAGAGAATTATTAACATCTGAATTTTTACCAACAATAGCATTATCATTGTTTTGTTCATCAAAAACAAAAGGCGTAGTTAAGTGCAAAGGAGATGATAACAAAGCATCAATATCCCCAACAACATCATCGACAGCGTCAGTAGCATGTGAAATAGATAAACGACGAACACGTGATAACGATAACACACCAGTCAACGAAGGTGGAGGAGGAATAGCATTCGGCAAAACAACAGCATCACCAGTCAGATGTGCACTGCCATCAATGTTTATGTTATTATTATTATTAACTGCAGGCAAAGCAGCAACAGCAGCAAAAGACAGTGGTGAATTATTAGTCGTAATAGTGGTGGGAGATTTCGTTTCATTATTATCATTAGAAATAGAAGTCGTAGGTACAACAAGATTAGAAGAAGACTTCGGCGAACTTAAACTGACTTGTCGGTCAGTGGATGAGTCATCAAAAACAGCAATTGGAATAACACCAACACCCGAAACACTTGAAGCAGAAGAATCACAATTAGAGAAAAAGACTTCGTCTGTTTGCGATTTTTTATGCAGAGCATTGTTTTTGTTTTTTGAAGCAAATGCACTTTGGTTAGAATTTTTCGGCAAAAGTAGATTTATTGTTGCTTTGAGGTCTTTAACCTCAGAAACTAAAGCAGCCACAACTGATAACAAATTGGAAGTTGCGTTCAAGCAATCATCACATATAAATGCAATATTAGTTGTATTCTTTATAATATCAAAAGCTTTAGAATTTATTTTAATGCAGGACTTATGAAAGCCAGTATTGCAGATAGCACAATTTATAACATTGTCTTTATTTATTGCATAAGCACAAGTAGCACAGCGCGATCTCAACGACATAGTCGACCGATTAGGAAAGCTATTGTATAGTATAGATGTATCAAATTGGGATCCTATTCTAATTAACCATTGTTGCCAAAGACATTTTGATACTATTTTTTTATTGTGGGAGCAGAGCTTAGCTGATATGATTTTGATTTCCAAATGGAGTGCTTTAGATGTTATTGTCACCGAAAGACACAAAACTCTTGAGGCTATAATTGATATTGAAGAAAGCTCTTCTTTAAAAATAGTGAAAACGAATCAGACATTTGCACAGCCACAACAATAAAAAAATTTAACACTTTTTACATGAACAGCAACACACAATAAGGAATTGTCCTAAATTCCTCAACATAAAAATTTCTGTAGATTTTTATTGTTTAAAAAACATTCGTGATGTATAAGTTTCTTGGTCAAACGCCATTCGTTGAACGCAGCACTTTTAACTGCTCGGTATGCAATAAACGACATCATAAGCTTTTGCTTAAGAATATCTTCACTGAAAATAGTAAGTCTAAGGACATATCATACATTTGACAATGCCATACAGTTCATTTTGCCATCTGTACATAATCACGTTCGACTTCGTGTTCAACTTCCTGCAACATATTCAGAGCGTGCCCTGATAGACTTTGTATCTGAGGCCTCGTTCATTTCGGAACGTCTTAGAAAGCCTCTTTAACTTCATATTCGTAGTGTTAAGGCTATCATATCGGGTATTAATGAAAAAGTTTCAGTGAATATTTTGCAAATTTGTTCATTTATACTAGGCTCATTTATAGTGAAACAATCAGAGGTTCAGTTGAAACTGGTTTATTATTATTCATGTTACTTAATGATATGCTTAGTTTAGCTTAATGCTTAGTTGTTATATATATATACATACATGTTGCTAGTTCGATATAACTGCATATGTTATAACACTTAACTCTAGCAGTTCTAAGGATGCGAATACTAAACATAGAAGTATCGATACTTAGGTATTATTAGTTAGATATACTAAAACTTACTACACATTATAGGACTCAAATTTACAAATTGAGGCTACAGCTCTGATGATTCCACAAATAACAGGCTACCTGCCATCTATTTCTCTGCCGCACGGTCATCAGTTGGTCAATATTCAATTAGCCGATGTTAACTTCTTACAAGGTGAACCTGTTTATATATTGATTGGCGGTGACCTGTACCTATTAGATTTATTAGATGGGGTCAAACGTAACGTTCTAGGTTCACTTATTACGCAAGAAATCGTTTTCGGGTGGATTATCACTGGGTCAATATCTACTACACGAGTTTCTTGCTTCGCTACAAACGTAAAGTTCAATGAAACTTCATTCGACTTGTAGCTTCAATGCTTTTGGGATAAAACTTGTGAGAAAATTTTTCAAAAAACGACGAGAAGAGACCCTGATGAAAAATATATCATTTCATTGCCATTCAAAAATAATTTTGCTTCCGAACTTAAGTTTGGCTCTTCTCGACATATAGGAATTTCTCCGAAATGAAACTTCACTCCTTAAAAATCCATCGCTTAAAGGCCATTACGACAATGTCGTAAGAGAGTACCTACAGTTGGAACACATGGACAAAATAGAGGGTCCCAAGTTTGACCCTTTTCCATTACATTGTTACCTTCCATATCATTCTGTCAGTAAACCAGATAATCGTACTACTTCCCTACGTGCCGCTTTTAATGCAACCAGTACAACTTCGAATAGAAATAGCTTAAACAACGTCCTTAACGTTGGTACAGTTTTACAGGCTGATCTTATGTTTTTGATTCTGCGATGGAGAATCAATAGTGATATATTGGGCGATTTATGTTAGAAGTGAAACAGACGAATATCTTTTCACATTTGCTTATGGCCAAAACAAAGGTAGCACCGGTAAAAACTCTTTCTTTACCGCGTTTGGAACTTTGTGGCGCAGTTTTGGTGTCTGAAATACTTGATTCACTTCTTGCTGAACTTAATATCAATGAAATATTTTGTTGGACAGATTCCATGATTGTCCTTTCCTGGTTGCAAAAACCACCTTGTTCGTGGACATGCCTTATAGCAAATCGTTTGTAAAAATTCAAGGCAGTAAGGAATGCCGAAAATGGCATCACGTTGATACAAAAGAAAATCGTGCTGATTTATACAGCAGAGGTACTCTTCCTCAAGAACTGTGCAACATGGACCAAGATGGCTAAGATCAGAAAAATCTTTTAGGCCACTTTCTTAAAGTTGTGTAGAAAAAACAACATTAGAATTGAAGGATTTAAGACCCATGCTACACTTTTAAACCATTATGAAGACATATTGAATAGATTTTCTTCGCTTTCTCGAGCATTTCCAGGTTTCATAAAGCTTACCAAAGCCAATTAGAACACTTTAACCATTTATGGATTTTAGGTCATGAGGCTGCAAGTGTAAAGTCAATACTAATCATGTTGGCTCAAATAGTTCATTACCCAGAGGAATATAAACAACTTTTGAATCAATTACTTCTTCAATCAAAGAGCAGCATACTCACGCTTAGTCCTTTTTTGGATCATAAGGGTATCTTGTGAGTCAATGGTCGTTTAATAAATTCCCATTTTCTCTCTTTCAATGAAAAATATCCTATTTTGTTGCCATATGACTGTAGATATCCTCACCTTTAAAATTTATGCATAAGTCCGCGTTAGATGGTGGCAGTCAACTCGTCCTGCGATTAATAAGTCAGTAACACTGGGTACCAAAAGCAAAAAATTTCATAAAAACAACGATCAACAAATGTTAAATACGCCTTTTAACTAAAAAGAAGCAGCCAAATCAGATTATGGCTGCGCTGCACTGGAGCGTACGATTCTTTCTTGTCCTTTTGAGGCGACAAGAGTTGATTTTGCAAGAGCAATAGAAGTGAAGAGTTACGTTGGCCGCACATGTCGCTTGGCTGGTTTCGACATAGTAATCAACAAATTTTGTTTGAAAAAAAAGCGGCCTTGACCGGTTTTGATATCAATGTACTGGACATGAATGCACAGGTTCCGAAAGCAAGCTTATGGACTTGTCCGCTTTTGAAATCTATGCATCAAAATTAAAATTAAGAAACAAAGTATTTCTGTTAAAATTTTTTTTTTTAATCTAAAAATATAATCCACGCCTGGTCTAGATTTTGATATATGATAATATCTCAATAAATAATTTTTTTGGACTTGGCCGGTTTTGCAACTGGATGCTTCATATGTCAGAGGCGAATCATATCTTTCTCACATTTGTCAAGGTATAGCGACAAAAAATGGGCAATAATGTGCCACTAAGGCAATATAAATCTCTGAAAACATGAGACGCCATGTTTTTCAAGTGACTTATATGGCTACAGTATTGGGACATACGAGACATGTGTTTTTCTATCATGATCTTACATCTTGTTCTCACAAGATCTTATAATATCTTCGCTACAAAGGCGAAGTACAGGTATCCCTCCCACTACACGGTCGATAGGTTCCTATAATATGACGTGTTATGTGAAACCGTGCTATAGGAGACTAGAAGCTGGTACAAAAACAGGGGTTAAGTTCCAAAAAAATATTTTAATGCCACAGAAGAAACTTTATTTCTATTAAAAATAACAAAATAAATAAAAATCCAATTAAATATGGGTCATTCCATCTATAATGGGCCTATCATTACCCTCGTGTTTTTAAAATAGGCTGAAACTTTTTTCAGTGATTGGTCTATCGTGTAGAAGATATAAAAAAATCGATAACATTTTTTTGACCAGTATTATTGCTTAAAAAAAAAGTTGCAAATTGTGTTAAAAAAAACTCGTAAGTAAAACAAAAATATTCATTGATGAATATAAACAAACCAACAGAATCCAAATTAGCTTTTATATTATTTTTAGGTAGTTGTGTATTAGTAGATGGCAAAAAACTGCAAATCTGAATGAATTAAGGCCTGAACGGTTTCTATGTGGTAAAAGATAAAAAAATTGACTTTTTTAAAAAACATCAATTTCCCAAATACTCCATCACCGATTTCAGCTTTTATAGGCTCTCTGAAAAATTTATCCATGTTTTTTCACCCTATTTGATTTTACAAACATTTAAAGTTAAGATTTATGATTTGCAATGTAAATTGAAACATTGAGAATGAGTCCGAGAGAATAAAATTTGAATTAATTTCAGCCTTTTTAGGCTCAAAATTTTTAGAACATTCAGGAGTACCATCTCTGAAAGTTTCATCCATTTTTTTCACCCTATTTCATTTTACAAGCATTTAAAGTGTTCGTATACAGTGGAATATTAATGAAAGAAATATAACGGAATATTCAAATTTTCTCGCTCTACTCCTAAATGTTTCAATTTACATTGCAAATCCTAAATCTTAACTTAAGATGCCTGTAAAATGAAATAAGGCTAACAAAAATGAATGAATTTTTCAAAGATGGTACTCCTGAATGTTCTGAAAATTTTGAGCTTAAAAAGGCTGAAATCAATTCAAATTTTATTCTCTCGCTTTCACTCTCAATGTTTCAGTTTACATTGCAAATCATAAATCTTAACTTTAAATGTTTGTAAAATCAAATGGGGTGAAAAAACATGGATAAATTTATCAGGGATGGTACTCCTATATGTTCTGAAAATTTTGAGCCTAAAAAAACTGAAATCGATGATGGAGTATTTGGAAAATTGATGTTTTCTTGGAAGGTCAATTTTTTTATCTTTTACCACATAGAAACCGTTCAGGCCTTCATTTATTCAGATTTGAAGTTTTTTTGTCATCTACTAGTACACAACTACCTAAAAATAATATAAAAGCTAATTTGGATTCTGCTGGTTTGTTTATATTCATCAATGAATTTTTTTGTTTTACTTACGAGTTTTTTTTAACATAATTTGAAACTTTTTTTTAAGCAATAATACTGGTCAAAAAAATTTTATCGATTTTTTTATATCTTCTTCATGATAGACCAATCACTGAAAAAAGTTTCAGCCTATTTAAAAAAAATGAGGGTAATGATAGGCCCATTATAGATGGAATGACCCATATATAAAAACACAAATATAAATCCACGTAAATACTTAAAAAACAAACAAAAATCGGCATAAATATATACGAATGTATATTATGAATTTAGAATTTTTTTATATTTTCACCAGACATAGTTTAGGACTGAAATTTATTTTTCAAAAAATAGTCTTACTTAATTACAAAAAATTATCTCCTTATTAATTACCTCAAAAAATTTAATAAAATCGATTCCTTTTAAATTAAAATTTATTTAAATATTTTTGTTTACTAATTCACAATTCCACACAATATTTTTTTTCTATTTAACAAAATATGGTCTGCGCTCTTGCGATGGGCTCCACAAAATGCTAAAATATATGTTTTTACAAATTTATATGTTACAAAAAGAATTCATAGCTACATATTGGATAAAAAAATTTTTTTTTGTAACAGCGAATTTGTGTACATACACAAAAAATGAATTAAGACTTGCATTCTTGAAATAATAAAATAAGGGTATTCCCAAATTGTATTTTATGTCAATATTATAATTTTCTTAAAAAAAAAAATGGTGTTGTAGAAGTACCGTGTTATAAGAGGTTTTCGGAAATTTTTTTAATCGTGTTAGAGTGAAATCGTGTTGTGGGATACCGTGTTGTAGGAGGGATACCTGTATCTTATTAATTTTAATACAATTTTAGCAACAGTACTGTTTGGTAAGATGGATTTTTGTCTTCATAACTTCCTCCGATGCTATGTTATAATTAAACCCTACATTTAGCCACTCGTCATATCTTTCATGTGTGGTTCTTTCAGTAATTAAACCAATGTAATTTAACAAATTTCATTTGAAGTCCAACAATATATTAGAACATTGCACTTCACAATACTTTCCCAACCTTCTCAGAATATTTACGAAATCACAATCGAAACCACCAAAATTTTTCATGTGAAGTCCAATCATAAATTGCACTTGACACTACTTTCCTATTACGTCCGTTAACTAATTAAACTAGACCACCAGACAATTTCACGCGATGTCCAAACATAAATTACATTTCTTTCGCAACTCAAGAATCATTTTGGCAAACGCACGCCGCACAAACAAATTCGGCACCATGCCCATTCTCAAATTTCACAATCACTTTACCGCCTACACATGTAAAACAATAAGCAAGACCGATGCACTTGTCGCGCAAACTGCATCATATGTCAAAATAGCACAAACCCAAATTCTCAGTAATTTAAACGGCACTTGCCGACAACTATTTAAGTATACAAATTGGTTTATTCCTAAGGTCAGCGAAATAAACCAACTTGTGTAAAGCAAAAGAGGAATGCAAAAACCACTTAAGTTGCATTGATTGTGGTAGGTTAAGAACTAGATTTTAAGTTATATAAACTCTGTAAAATTTAGAATTGGGCAGTTCATTATTAGAATTCAACCAGGCAACCAGAGTTCCTAGTGGAAAAATAAAACGGTTTAAAAGCAATAAAAAGATTTTTGATTTAAACTTAAAGGTATGCTACTGATGTATTTACACAATCGTCCATGTGCTGTAGATTTTGATAACACCAAGTCCACCGTTTATGTTGCAATTTGTGGTTATCATCAAGGGAGAATTTTAGGGCATTGTTATTCATAATTTTTATTAATGACATTGCGTCTCTATTTGTGAATTGAACATGCCATTTCTACCTAAACTTTGTGACCTGAAGCTCTTCTTACAAATCAGAAATGCGACTGAGTCTACACTTCAACAGTGTGATTAAACAAACTTCATCTTTGGTCTATCAATAATTTACTTCCTCTTAATTTAAACAATTAAGTTTTAATCTTTTTCTAAGTCGAATATCTATCTTTCAACCACGTATAATATTGCAAGCTTTCCACTCATGTCTGTCGTTGAATTTAAGGAGTTCGGAGTAGCATTTGATTAAAAGTTTCTCTTTCAATCCCATTTGAACTTTGTCATTCTAAAAGCATATGCTATGCTGGCGTTTATAATTCGTAATAGTCCCTCGTTCAGTGATTCGTACACTTTTAAAGTTGTGTTTACTAGCCTTACATAAAGGTTAGAATATACGTCAATTGTATGGTTTCCTCTTTATAAAATACATAAATTTAGAATTGAAAAGTTGCAACAATCGTAACTAAGTTAACTGACTTTGTTAAAAGATGCATGTTCGCGAATAACGTTGTAAGCGACAGATTTAAAAATGTTCAGGAAATGAAATAAACGTTTAAAGCTCAAAGTTTTATCTCTTTTGGGTTATTTTTTTATATTTTCAATAGTAATCTGTCTATTTAGAATGAATAAATTGAAATAAAAAATTAATACAATAGTTAAACTGATAAAAAAAACGAAATTAAACTTTTTAAATGAAAAAACGTTTTATATCCAAAATTAAATGGATGTTAACACGTTATTCCACTAAGCATAACATATAGTATGATGGCGTTTGAAACGTTTTTCCGTCAACTTATTTGGAAAGTAAAGGTTTTAAAACCAAAAAAATTTTATTTCAGTAATACAAACAAACGAAAAATCTTTTATTTCATATAAATTGAAATGATATTTACGCAAAATGTAATACACAACGGATAAGTAGTAAGTAGTATATAGTATCAATATATGTACAGGGTGCGCCATCTAAATGTGGTCGATGGAAATATTGAATAACACATTTCGGAAAGCTTATTGCATTACAATCTGAACCATGAATCGATTCACGCCCAAAGAACGCGCGGAAATAGTAATAATGTTCATTAAATGTAATCGTTCAGTTGTTGCAACACAGCGTGCGTATCGTCAAAAGTATCGCGGTCGTTATGCGCCTAAAAATGATGCTATCTGGCACTGTAAATAAACAAAACTGTTGCATTTGGGGGAAATAAAATCCTCATACTATACATCAAACTCCACTGCATGATCAGAAAGTGACTGTTTGGGCCGGTGTCTGCTCAAAAACCAACATTGGTCCGTTCTTCTTCAGAGTTGAGGAAACTGTCAATAGGAATCGGTATCGATGGATGTTGGCACACTCTGTTTTACCAGAAATGCGTGAAAAAGGTCTTAAAGGCTTTTGGTTTCAACAAGAAGGCGCGACCTGTCACATCGCGAAATTAACAATGAACTTCTTGCGTCAAAAGTTCCCAAGACGAAAGGGGGGATATTGACTGGCCACCGAGATCGCCCGATTTAACGGCACCGGACTTTTTTTTGTGAGGATTTTTAAAAAGCAAAGTGTATGCCAACAAACCAAAGACTTTAGACGAGCTTAAGGACAATATTCGAGCCGAAATCACTGCGATATCACCCGAGATGCTGACAAATGCCAGAAAAAGAGCTGAATTTTGTATCCGCAGTGAAGGTGGTCATCTGATCGACGTTGTTTTTGGAAACTGAATGGAAAAAATTGTAAAGCTTCAAATTTTATAAAAATCTTCCAAAATCGATTGAGAATTGTTCAAGTTATTCAATATTTCCATCGACCACATTTAGATGGCGCACCCTGTACTTATTTTAACTTTCATGGCAACTGTTTATAAAACTCTTCATAGTTTTCTGGTAAATACGACACCATTGCCAGAAGATCCTTCTTCTTTTCATCACTTATTTTTATTGGATCATTTCTGAGCATAGGCAAAGTATAATTCGCATAATTTATTGTTTTTTTAGCGCAAATTGTAAGAAGTTCATGTTTCTGCTATGTTATGCTGCTTACGCATTCTAAGTGTGTTTGGATCGTCTCTAGAAATTTGTATCCACTTTGCAGCAGTTATTTTGCACAAAGGATTTCTATATAAATTTTTGACTTGCATCTCGAAGTTTTTAAATTCATATGGAGCCATTTGATGAACTTGGAATGGATTCGAAGGCCTTGCAAAATTAATCATTTGACACACATCTGCTGGTGTATAAAGTTGAGCTGTTTTTTTCTTTTTAACACTTTGCAGCAGTTATTTTGCACAAAGGATTTCTATATAAATTTTTGACTTGCATCTCGAAGTTTTTAAATTCATATGGAGCCATTTGATGAACTTGGAATGGATTCGAAGGCCTTGCAAAATTAATCATTTGACACACATCTGCTGGTGTATAAAGTTGAGCTGTTTTTTTCTTTTTTTCGATAAGTGCAAAATCCCGGTCGCAAGGCAGAAATCTGTGCCCTGGAGTAAGAAATTTTTGATTCACTTCAGAAAAGTATTTGGTCAGAAGGCTGTGGCACAAAACAATCATAGTCCAGTTGTTACTTTGTCCAACGCATCTATCGGACCATACAATCAATTTTATAATATGATCATTTTCCAGAATACTGAATTTTGATTTTGTTTCCAAATACATGAAGCTATTTCAGCAGCTCCTCTTTTAGCAATCGTTTCGTGCCATGTGTACATATCGACCATATTTTCTGCGATATTATGGACAGCAAAATTATAATTAGAATACTGCCGCTGATAAAATACATCAGAATATGTGAGGTTCGGTGTGAAAATCTCTTCCTGCATATCGACACATATGACAACTGTATTTTGTGAATTTTTGCCAGCGTTGGAATCATCTCGAAGTTGCGCATATGCTTTATCTGCTTGCTCGTGATGAGCTGTCGCCAATTTTTGAATATTTTCAAATCGTTCCGTATTTGCAGCGGCAATCATATTAATAAAATACTTGTCACTTCTTGAGAAACCAAATCGTAGTTTGTGTTCTGTATGAAAAATGTGGTATCCGGATATTTAACTTTGTATAACTCGTACATTGTTTTAATATTTAAATTGGGGTTAAGACAATTTTTTCGAGATGTTGAACGACTATATTGACTTTCTTGGCTGGGAAAGCTTACTATGTGTTCATCAACGCTCAGTTTTTCCTGTTCTATGATTTTGTGGGGGCGATTTTCATGTTTTCCGCGCTGATCATCAATGTCTTTACCATATTTTATTTTTTCAACCAAAATTTGAACTCTGCGCTGCGTTATCTTCATATTTTAAAATAAAAAGTAAAGTAAACATCAACGAAAAACAACAATAAGACTCTTCGTCTTTTAGCATTACTCAATTGAAGAAGAGAGGATAGAAATAAACATTGCTCGTTGTAATTTTTGCTATAAAAGTTATCAAAAAGGTTCTTCATTTGTTCATTGTCAAGTTTTTCACAATGAAAATTGCAATGGCAATCAAAAACCCTTAAAAAAAATAGTTCAAAATTTTTTTTTTTTTTTTTATTCAAGTTAAATTTACAATCTGTCTTCTTATTAATAGACAATAAGTAAATAGGATGGTAAGATAAAGATACAAACAAATTTGGGAGTGTTACTCCATTGAGTGACACTCTACTTCAGTGGTTCTTAACCGGTGCTCCGCGGAGCACCTGTGCTCCGCAATATTGTCCCAGGTGCTCCGCGAAACGAAAGCTAAACTCATATAATATAAAAAAAAAATATATAAATTTATTAGAACAAATTTTCAAAATTATGTCTTTATCATATAATAAGACACTAATCGTCTCAGTTGTATATGGACAAAAAAGTGATATTAAATAATATATAATATATATATATGTATATTACATAACTCAATTTTTAATCTACATATACAGTTGTGTGAAAAATAATAAGGACACCTGTGTTTCAAATGATTAAGTTCTAATAAAAATTAATAGATTCAGTTTTTAAATTAAATTTTGGCACTATCTTATAGTTTGGAGTTATCAATTAATAAGCAAATTAAGTTTTTACCCAGATTGGATTTTTTTTAGTCATTTTTTATTTTTAAAAAATACTTTGTACATTTGGTCTGTGAAAAAAAATAAGGACACTTCGTGTTATAATGAAAACTTTTTAAAAAACAATAAAAATTTAAATAAACTTGTTTAGGATACTGCTCAAAAATGATTTTAGAGAAGATCAATATTTAGTTGAAGATCCCTTGTTGCTCAAAACTGCTTGGCACCGCCGTGGCATTGAGTTTATAAGTTTTTGACAGATTGTTGTCGGTATTGAGTACCATGCACGTTGAATAAGGTCCCACAGCTCATTTCCATTTGACGGACACTTCCGTTGAGCGATACTTTTACAATGTGCCACAAATTTTCTATGGGATTTAAGTCCGGAGATTGTGCTGGCCACTCTAAGACCTTGACATCATTGCTCCTAAGCCACTCCGTGGATGAAAAAATCGCGTGATACTTTCCATCTCTTAAATTAGAATCCTATGACTGGATACGAAATCCATTTGTGACATTTGAATTTTCAAATACGGAACTATCTTTACAAGAAGAAGAAGAAGAAATTATTTCCTTGTGAACAGATCGCTCTCTGAAAATGGAGTTCACAAAAATGTCAAATGAACATTTTTGGATTTTCGTCCAAGAAGAATACCCATCTCTATCTAAGAAGGCAATCACGATTTTATTACAATTTGCTACTTAATATCTTTGTGAATTAGGATTCTCATCATTAACCAATATAAAAACCAAAAAACGAGAAAGACTTACCGATCTAGAAGAGAAAATGAGGGTAGCAATATCTTATATTAGACCTAATATTGGCGAAATATGTAAAACTCGCCAGGCTCAAATATCCCATTGAATTTTTTATTATATTTTATCGTTGTTATTTTGAATTTGTAACAATTTAGCTTTGTTGATTTTATTTTATATTATGTATATTATAATTATTATTTGACTTGAATAAATAAAAAAACTTTTATATATTTCCGTATATAATCCAAATTACTGGAATCAATGTTATTTGGTCTGATGCTCCGGGAAGGTTTCATGTAATTAAATGTGCTCCGTGATCCCGAAAAGGTTAAGAACCACTGCTCTACTTAGTGAAAAAATAATTCAAAAACAATTCTTAAATATTTAAATAATTACTTGCTATTACATTAAAGTAATATAATTACATACTAGTTTTTATAAAGATAACATTTTGTATTAGTCCAAATGGGTTTGATAATGGCTTTGTATAAAAGCAATTTATTTTCAAATGACAATACTGATTTCTGGCGCAGAAGCCAATAAAGGCTTCTCAATTTTAAATTCATTTGCTCCCTTTTCGCTCTTACATGGTATTTCCAGGTTAGTCTTCTATCTATGTGTAAGCCCAAGTATTTCACATGATCACTAACGGGTATAGTTTAGTTAAAAATTTTTATAGGAGGACAATCACCTTTTCTAAGGGCAAAAGTAACATGAACAGATTTATCGGAATTGGCTTCGTGTTGCAATAAATAATCTTGTAGTATTCTAGAAGATACAGATGGTATTTGATTTGAAGTTAACACTGCAGTGTCATCAGCGAATATTGCAGTAGTAACATCGTTATTGTTTGGTATATCCGATGTGAAAATTGAGTAAAGAATTGGCCAAAAAACACTTCCCTGTGGTACTCCTGATTTAATTTCATATATATTTGAATAATCATTATCAACTCTAACATAAAAGTGTCTACCTTCTAAATAAGACTTAAGTATAAAGAAAAACGGGGCAGGTAAATATTTCTTTAATTTGTACAACAGTCCGCAGTGCCAGACTCTATCAAAAGCTTGTTGCATATCAAGGAATACCCCTAAGCAGTATTCTTTTTGCTCTAGTGCTAAATTAATTTTATTAAATGCTCTGTGGCATTGTTCAGGAGTTCCGTGGTTTCTACGAAAACCGTATTGTTCATCAGGAACTATTTTTAAATTTTCCAATACCGGCATCAGTCTTCGTAAAAGAATTCTTTCGAATACTTTCGAAAAAGCTACCAGCAGGCTTATCGGTCGATATGAACTTACTAAATAATCTGTTTTTTTCGGTTTTGGGATCATAATTATTTCTGCATATTTCCAGGCTGTTGGAAAGTGCTGAAGCCTCAGTATGGCATTAAAAATAATTGTAAGGGCTCGCATGGACTTCTCTGTTAGGTGTTTTAGTACCAAGTAGTCTATTTGATCGTAGGCTGGGCTCTTTTTGTTGCTACATTTAGCCAATTCTTCTTTCACTTCTGATAAAAGAATACGCTTTATTGGAAGATCTATTTGGCATGGAGTATCCAAAAAGTGCATCACTTCTCTTTCATCAGAAGCATCAATATATTTATATGGTGTGAAAACTTCTTTTAAGTACGTAGCAAATGCCTCTGCTTTATCTTCATCTGATCTATACCATGAATTGCTCGAGTCTTTTATTGGAGTCTTTCTAACTTTTGGCCGCTTAAGATATTTTGTGGCATTCCACAAGCAGTCTGAGTTCCTAGCATTAGGACTAAGATTAGATAAAAAAGATTCCACAGAGTTGTTTTTTAACTGTTTAAGCCTTGTTTTTAAATGTTTTGTAGCTCTATTAAACAGTAATTTATCAAATGGATGCTGGGTTCTTTGCCATATTTTCCTCAATTCTCTTTTTTCTGTAATTAAATTTCTGATTTCTGAAGGGATATAACTATTGTTTGCTCTGCAGGTATCTTGTGGAGTTGAGATAAAACCTGCTTCTACAATAATATTGTTAAATTTCTTAACAAACTCATCCAATTGTTTAGTGGTATTAAATTGGATATTAAGATCAATTTTACTGTCTAACCAGTAAGAAAATGATGAAATATTACTTCGTGCCGTCAGAACTTTTGGCTTACCTTGAAGAATTATAGGTGAAGATTGGAGTACCGCAATTAAGGGTGAGTGATCAGAGCTAAGTTCAAAATTTTCTTCAATTTTCAGCAAATTACTAGAGATGCCTGAGTATACAATAAAATCTAATAGGTCCGGGACTTTAGCTGGGTCTGATGGCCAGTAGGTAGGCATACCGGTCGAAAGAACTGTCAAATTCTTATTCATAATGCATTTGAATAGTTCATTACCTTTCGGGTTATTTAATCTGGAGTCCCACCAAGAGTGTTTGGCATTAAAATCTCCTCCGAGAATGAATGTCGCACCGAGTTCGTTAAACATATTTTCATATTCATTGCAAGTAATTTTATGCATGGGAGGAAAGTAACCTGCGCCAATAACTATTGAGCGTATGTTTGTTTTAATTTTTACGCATGAAATTTGCATTGTTGGTGAACAGATTTCTTTCAACGGTTCATATTTAATTTTTGTTTTTATAATAACAGCCGACCCACCTCGTGCTCTTCCCCCAGGGTGGTTACAATTTATGACGTCATAGCCTCTAATTTTAAAAAACGATCTTTGTGAACAGTGAGTTTCAGAAACTAAAAATATATCAATAGAATTTTTTTTAAGGAATGTTTCAATTTCGTTAATATGGTTAACAATGCCGTTGGCATTCCAAATTGCTATTCTTAAATCTAATTGCATACTTTGCTTAATAAGCTATTAATTATAGCTAACAAGTTGTTTATCTGAGCAGTCTGCGCATTAATAATTTGTTCTATTCTTTCTAAAAATTGGTCTAGGTTGTTAGTTGATTTCACCGCATCAGCATACGAAGCCTCTTTATATTGTTTGTTAGTGAACAATGGATTTTGTTTTTCCAAATTCGGAAGTTCTGCGGTATTATAAATAAAAGGATTGGCAGTTGTGCGAGCCTTGGTTGCACTAAATTTATTTTTTAATGACTGGTGTACTTGACACCCGCGATAGTTAGCAGGATGCTCGTGCTGGCAGTTTACACATTTAGCAGGAATATTTCTGTCTTTGGTGCAATCAATAGTTTTGTGGTTGCAACCGCATTTAACGCAAGCGTAAGGTTTGTTGCAGTACCTTTTTGTGTGTCCAAATTCTTGACATCTGTGACATTGAACTATGGAATTAGTTTCCTTTGGTGGTACTACTTGAACGAGAGCATTTACAAGGTATTTGATGTCATAGATGTTTTTGTTGTTCTTTGCTGGTTCAATATCCACGAAAAATAGCGGGAGTGGGCGTTTGTCTACACGGCTTGTAATATTGCTAACTCTTCTTACACGATGCCCTAAATCTTCAATTTCTTTTTTAATATCTTCAATTTCTGAAGTAGGATGAAGGTTTTTAATCACCACACGAAAAGCACGCTCTTGCTTTATCTGATATGTGTGAAATTCCATATTTTTGTCATTCAGATATTTAACAAGTGAGCGGTAAGCTTCAATTGTTTTTGTTATTATTCTTGTCTGTCCGTCTGCTTGCGTTTTGTAGTAAAAATCTACTTTGTTTATAATTTTGGTAAACGCAAGTATCATACCACTAATATTTGAAACACTAGGTATTATGATTGGTGGCGGTCTGTTTGCTGCTTCATCGTTCACTTCTTTGTTATTATCATTGTCGATATTAATGTTGTTGTTGTCATTTGTGTTATCACTAAGTAGGTCAAACTGGTTTATATTGTTTACGTCAGTATTGATGTCTACTTTGGCAAGTTTTTTAGAGCTTGCTGTGGGAGAGTTAGGAGCTGCTCGTCTTTTACTGTTCACTGTTTGCCATCCAGTGTCATTTAGAGACATGGTTTAGCTAATTGCACAGATGATGCACAAACCGGTTTTTTTTTTTTTTTTTTTTTATTGCTTATTCTGCAATCACAGAAAGAAGAAAAAATTCACTATGCGCGCACTTGTTATTCGGCCCGCTGACAATAGCAAACTGATAGTTCAAAATGTATATGAAATAAAAATTATGTACTTAAAACGTTTTTCCACTATATACTATACTATAAATTGTTTTTTTCTATTAATATAAGATTGTCCACTATTTCTTAATCTTTTATTTTTTAAAACTTTCCAATTTTCTAAATTTATTTTTCTTTTGGAGCCTCTAACACACTTATCAATCACACGAGAACACTTACTTTATTCCCTTGTACACGCAATAAATAAGACACTTAAAACGTTATTCCACTGAGTGCTTGTATTAAAATGCGATTTGAATAAGAACAAATGCAATAATTTGCCTAATTTTGATTTGGATTGATAAAAGAGAGCCATTTAAACGGTAATCTGCAAAAAAAACAGTTTTGAAAAAATTGTCGCTTACAACGTTATTCGCGAACATGCTTCAATTGACAACAACATTTGAGTCATCAACGTCACCACCATCCGCATCATCTTCAAAATCAACTGCTGCAGCGACGGTATTGGCTGCAGAAACGACAACCTAAGCACCAGCATCAATGTCATCACCATCATCTTCAAAATCAACTGCAGCAACTATATTGGCTGCAGCAACAACTGGGATCCAGCGACATTAATAGCAGTAGAACTCTGCCAAAAGTTACCCTAGTAGCAAAAAAAGGTTTTATAGCTTCTGTTACATGCCTATTAAAGACAAGTATTAAGATAATATATTATATTTATGAATTCTTCCCCGAGGCTTATAAGCGCCATTTGGCGTATGAAGTATGAAGACAATTTCCCCTCTTTGTTAACTTTCAATAGACTCGGTATATTATCTTTCTGAGCTGTTTAAAAGACACTTTAAAACACTAAAAAAAAATTTGCGTGCCTTTTAGAACTTTAATCTATTTAATTGTATTTTATTATCAAATTATTTAATAAGCGAATTGTAAGACTTTATTGCAGTAAATTTTATTTTACGTTGACGTATCGAAATTTCAAGAAAGGGCGACTAAAAGGAAGGTAGCAACGCCAACACAAAAGAGAAGGACAGCTCTGTTTGTTTTTTGTTGAGTAGCATATTTAATATTCTTTACTTCTATTCAACTATTAAAACTCAATTAAATTGTAAGTATACCATATATATATATATATACATGTATATATATATATATATATATATATACATATGGGTCATTCCATCTATAATAGGCCTATCATTACCCTAATGTTTTTTAAATAGGCTGAAACTTTTTTCAGTGATTGGTCTATCATGTAGAAGATATAAAAAAAATCTATAAAACTTTTTGACGAGTATTATTGCTTAAAAAAAAAGTTTCGAATTGTGTTAAAAAAAACTCGTAAGTAAAACAAAAAAATTCATTGATGAAACCAAACAATCCAAATTAGCTTTTATATTATTTTTAGGTAGTTGTGTACTAGTAGATGACAAAAAAAGTTCAAATCTGAATAAATGAAGGCCTGAACGGTTTCTATGTGGTAAAAGATAAAAAAATTGACCTTCCAAGAAAACATCACTTTCCCAAATACTCCATCATCGATTTCAGCTTTTTAGGCTCAAAATTTTCAGAACATATACGAGTACCATCCCTGAAAATTTTATCCATGTTTTTCACCCTTTGTGATCTTACAAACATTTACAGTTAAGATAACTGAAACATTGAGAGTGAAAGCGAGAGAATAAAATTTGAATTGATTTCAGTCTTTTTAGGCTTAAAATTTTCAGAACATTCAGGAGTACCATCTTTGAAAATTTCATTCATTTTTGTTAATCTTATTTCATTTTACAGGCATCTTAAGTTAAGATTTAGGATTTGCAATGTAAATTGAAACATTTAGGAGTAGAGCGAGAAAATTTGAGTATTCCGTTATATTTCTTTCATTAATATTCCACTGTATACGAACACTTTAAATGCTTGTAAAATGAAATAGGGTGAAAAAAATGGATGAAACTTTCAGAGATGGTACTCCTGAATGTTCTAAAAATTTTGAGCCTAAAAAGGCTGAAATTAATTCAAATTTTATTCTCTCGGACTCATTCTCAATGTTTCAATTTACATTGCAAATCATAAATCTTAACTTTAAATGTTTGTAAAATCAAATAGGGTGAAAAAACAGAGATAAAATTTTAAGGGATGGTGCTCCTATATGTTATGCAAATTTTGAGCCTAAAAAAGCTGAAATCGATGATGGAGTATTTGGGAAAGTGATGTTTTCTTGGAAGGTCAATTTTTTATCTTTTACCACATAGAAACCGTTCAGGCTTTCACAACTACCTAAAAATTATATAAAAGCTAATTTGGATTGTGTTGGTTTGTTTATATTCATCAATGAATTTTTTTGTTTTACTTACGAGTTTTTTTTAACACAATTCGAAACTTTTTTTTAAGCAATAATACTGGTGAACAAATTTTATCGATTTTTTTTATATCTTCTACATGATAGACCAATCACTGAAAAAAGTTTCAGCCTATTTAAAAAACATGAGGGTAATGATAGGCCCAATATAGATGGAATGACCCATATATATATATATATATATATATATATTCAGACTTTATTCCGAAAACTGGTTCAGCGGTTTTGATGAATCTTTGGGGTTAGGTACATATGAGAACAAAATTAAGATTGGGCTTGGTTTAAAGTTTTCAAAGACTCTTTCAGCGGCGTGGCTTAGCCCTAAACTTTTATTTTCATAAAGTCATGTCTTGCAAACCATTCTAGATATTGAAATGAAATTTGATAGACAGATGCTGGTCATAAATATCTTAAATTTTGCCGAAAGTGGGCGGAATAAAAAAAGTGGACGTGTCATTTTTCAATAATTGAAAATTTTGATTCATTTGATAACGGCACTAACGATTTTCATAAAAATTTTAAAGATAGTACCACTGAAGGAAATCATCATAACAAGTCATGTCAATATACTGGGAAAACAACGCAGTGAAATTTCACATGGTAGATAAACTTGCTATAAGGTATCTCATGGCACCTCCCATTTAAGCAAAAAACGTTATATATTATCTTTAGTGTGCTATGGAAGTAACATTTTTTAAATTTGTCGTTAGCTATAAGCTTTGAAATTATATGAATTTTGACGGGGATGCATCAGTATGCGTGGCACCTCCCATACATATAAAAAACATGTAATGTTACATTAAGTGTACCACATTGGTGATCTTAATAAAATTTGGTACAGAAATGTCGATTACTACAATGTTTGAAGTTAAATGGATTTCGAAGGGATTTCTTTAAAGGGCGTGGCACCTGCCATACATACGAAAATCGTTTAATGTTATATTTAGTGAACTGTGGGAGTAATTTTCTTTTAATTTGGTGTAGAGATGTCAGTTACTATAAGCTTTGAAATTTTTTGTTCCAATCGATAGAGAAAGCTCGAAATATAGTTTTGTACATCACTAAAGGTGGCTCCGGATCCTGGAAAGGACCATTTTTAACCCATTCTCTCGAAAAGTTTTTTGTTTCAATAATCTTTTAATAATAGTGGTGTATTATTATTATTATTATAGTGATCATTTTTAGTATTTGACCACTTACTGCGTCCTGTAATGATATTTTCCTTATCCTTTGCATTATCCCGGAAGAGGTCTGTCTATAAGTGACTAATCATCGAGGCAGTTCACGCCCAGTCACTTTGGGTCACTAAGGTGTGTGAAAATCGCGATTATGTGGTTTGCGTGCGATTTTTGTAGAATTATACTATAACACCTATAACCAACGTTGGTGTGAAAACTTATCGCAAAAAAAAACTTACGTTTTGCGGAGCGTGCGATTTTTTTGAACGACAAAGGCACTTTTCATTCGCATATTTGGCAAAATTTAATCAATACGAGTTGTACATCGCATTGAAACAATTTATATAACCATACATAGAGTGTTTCCCAACGAAATGTAATGAACAAGTTTCCAACGAAAAATTATAATCAAAACTTGGTTTTACAGTAAATAAAATACTTTGACTAATTCTTATTTAAAATTTTGACCGATCAATGGTATCCAGGTACTATTATGTTATATGTCAATGGCGAATCATATCATTCTCACAATTGTTTTGGTAAAGTGACAAAATATGGCCAACATGAGACGTAATGTTTGTCAACTGACTTATATGGATACAGTATTAAGACACAAGAGACATGCGGTCTCTTTATCATGATTTTCTATCTTCTTCTAGCAAAAAATTACAAAACGAAATTTCGCTACAAAGGCGAAGTAGTTTATTAATTTTGGTACAAAGCTATTTTAAAAACATCACTGTCTTGCAAGCTGGAATTTTGTCTTAACAAAACAGTGACAACTGCAGTAGCAGCAACTTCAACAAAATCAGCTACCTATTGTCAATAAAGGATATTTTTTATAATAATAATAATAGAGTTTAGCTTCTACAGCTATTAGCTATTATGGAAATGAAAAAATTATACATGCAATTAATTTGTTATATTTTTAAAATTTTTTCTTAGCTTTATCGCACATTCTCAACATACCCACTCAGACCATATGTACAAAAGCACACAACTGCATGAATGCAATTGTATGGATTTGTTGATATGGTCTAAGGAATAAATGTTAGAAAAAATTTCCCCATCATGCTGTGGGGCTCGGAAACACACAAACATAAAAACCAACAACCATTAAGCTACAAAATTAACTATATTTATTTTTCAATCTAAGCTTGAGTTGACCTTTTGACAAGCTAATATTATATACATCGCAATTGTTAAAGAGAGAAGTCATGCGATTCAAAGGAGCTGTAGCCATATAATTAGTTCTACTGACTGGTTGGTGAAATATTTGAAGTTCGTTTCTATAACTCGTATCGATCGCAGTTACCGACTCGTATTATCGATTTGACGTCACTCTCACTGTACTGTTTCTGTAATGATTTGAATTGACTTCTGTCTTGATGAGTTGTCACATTCTCTGATTTTTTTTCAACAGAACCTTTTAAAAAAGTGTTTCTGCAAAAAATGTGAATCGATTTAAAATGTCACTTATGTCACGGACTCTGCTGTAAGTGAGAATTTACGATTCTAATAAATGTCAGCAATGTTGTGTAAGTATGAAGTAGCAAGTACTCAAAATAATTTTCTTAAGCCGGGTACTTTCTCTGCAGTTGAATTTTTGAATTAGTAGTCTTTTTGTTTATTTTAGAACGTTTTAGTTTTCAAGATAACGTGTTTTAAAACTAAAACGTATCTACGTAACAGTCAAGAATTTAAGCAAAAGAATCTTTGTTAAAGCAACACAAAAGTACCCGGTTGGAAACCGGGTTTACTTTTCGTTTCACATCACTAAAGTCAAATTAATATTGTTCGTTTAAATAATTCAAAATTAAAAAGTTTAAAATAAAAATCGCCATATTGCCTAGATTACAATGTATTTGATTTTATTTGTAATTGTATTTCATGTTGTATTGGATTTTATTTTTTTCAGCTTCAAAACATTCGCTTTTTATGATTTAATTATTTATTTTTTTCTAACATAAAATATTGGCGCACATAAAAGTAAACAAACGCAAACGAACAGATGTTTGTCATTTGATTCAATTTCGCAACGTTTCTTCTCGGTTTGTGTGTTTTTTTGCATCACGTATAGAATGTTTAACGATTTGAATGTTCAGAAACATCAGTTGTCACGAAAACTGTAACTCAAAATCGAAACAATGCTGCGTCACACAAATCGGTAACTTGCAAAGTTTTTTACAGAAACGAGCTACTGATATGAGTTACGATTACTCCTACGATTGAAGCCTTTGAGGTTAAACCAAAGAAAATTTTTTTTTGAATTCGGTCTACTCTATCTACGACGCACAGCTGTATAATATAAAGTTACTGTTACTAAAGGGCTATCAAATTATTTTGCCCATCGCTTTATAAAACCAAGCAATGACGAGGCCTTCTTACAGATTGTGTTAATGTGTTCAAACTTCAAATGATTTCAGGTCAGACTGAAGGGCAAAGGTATCATCATCTACCTTCACAGTCCTGTAAATTTTCATATCATCAGCATATATAAGCAGATGAGAGTTTTTGTTTACATGAGTTACCAGTGCCCGATTTACAAATCATGGGGCCCATGGGCACAAGAGTGGTGGGTGCCTATCTGGACTGAAAAAACGAAACCGAAGTAGCTGAATAGACCCTATCGAAGACTCGTTTATGAGATTTAACTTTTCAAAAATTGTAAAAATTTTTATTAATAAAAAATTTGGGTTATTAAAAAAGCTGAAACTTAAAAGTTAAAATATATATTTAAAATTAAAAAACATTTACATAAAAAATAATTATAAAAACACTTTTCTTGCTTTCGGTTACTTCGTACCCTGGGCCTTTTTTTTATTTGTAGCTTGAGTCATTCCTTCAATAATTTATTTTTACTAGCGTCATACCTCGCTCGCTAACTCTCGCTCGTTATTTTTATATTGGTGGGGGCCCAGGGGCATCAGTATTCATATATTCAAAAATGTGACATCAAAGCTATACACATCAGTTGAAAAAGATTTTTTAAACATATTAGCAAGTAACCCAGCTATAATTTGGGGATCCATCCGACCTACGAGGAATCATTAACATACCTCAGAGTGTATGGCACAAACAAAGATATACCCGAAAAATTTCTTCATAAAAAAAATTTTACGCAGTCATCTAAAACATTGTGATGAAAAAATCCAACCAAATGTTAAATCTATCATTTAGGATATTATTCAATTTCAAGAAGTCAGCTTTCTTGAAATTGAATTCATAAAATCTACTAGAAGAATTGGCTAAAATTATGTTACCTCTATCTGATTGGTACAAGACACTCACAGGTGAATGGTACCCACCAATCGCAGATAAAGCATGAGGAGCATTTTGTACAACAACATTGCAACTGTCTGTAGTCAAGACTAAGTCCTGTTGTCGATTGTTGGAGTTTGGAATAGAAATATCTCCTTGTAAATTGCATAGGATATCGTCAGCAAAAATTATTTTGGCAACAAATAATGCTGAGAACACCAACAGTAATTTCCACTTCTCGACTGGATAAAGTTTCTCCCGCAGTTATCAATCTATGCTCCTATGCAGCTCTGGAAGCTAAGCTAAATTCTTTCAAAGAGAGAATCGTTGAGCAACTAAAAGAACGATTAAAGTGTATGGAAGAACATGTTCTTGAAAGGTTCGGAGTGATAACAGCTGAGTTGTCGAATATAAAAGTAACATTTAAAAATGTGATAGTGCGAGTAACAGCTGTTTAAGCTGTGTGCAGCGAAATTGGTTCGATAAAGACTGATATTGCGAGCCTCAAAGAAAAAACGGACAACTACAACTCTGATGCTGTCTCAACTTCGCTCAATAAAGAGATAGCTGATCTAAAGCAAACAGTGAGCAAGTTTGAGGATGATGTTGTTACAACAGATGTAGTGATACATGGTATATGGCTAACTCCGAATGAGAATCTACCTGCTTAGCAATATTTGTAATGTGGTTGGATGTGATGGGGCAATGCTACGAGATTCTTTTCGATTAAAAACAAACGCTTACAACAATAATCCTATAATATTTGCAAAACTAGTATCAGCTTCTAACTAATGCTTAATTTTTTTTCTGATTTACCAATGTTTGAAGCTGTTTTTCGATGTTTGTGCTTTGATTAATTCATCTGACATAACTAGTGGTGCTAATGATAATTGCATGCTGCTTGAGAATTTATTATGTAAGCAGTATGAGGGGTTGAGAGTTGCGAACTTTAATGCCAGGAGCTTAAATAGCCTGAAATTGGATTGTGCTAAATGCATTTTTGATAATTCGGCCCTTGATGTGTTATGTGTTACTGAAACATGGTTTAAATCTGACGTACCTGGTTCTCATTATGATTTTAATGGAATTTAAGTTGTTTAGAAGTGATAGATTCGGTAGAAGGGATGGTGGTATCGCGATTTACTGTAGATCTAGTTTAAATGTTCGGTTTGTGAATAACAATGATGTTTTGTGTGAGGTTTTAAATGTTGAGATCTGGGACAGTAGCGTTAAAATCCTAGTCTCGTGTCTCTAAAACTCTAATAGGAATTAATGTCTTGATGCTTTTTTTACTAACCTTAGTAAAAGGCTTATCGACTATGATTTTTTGATTGTTTCCGGTGATTTTAATGTGAATTTAATGTTAAATAATAGATAATGTTGTAGAAACTGTTTGCCACAATTTCACTTCCTGTGGGTTTCAACGTATTAACTCATGTTTCCCTACACGTTTTTCTAATGATCCTTTACTAAGTCTCTTAGATGTGTTTCTGGTGTCTCATATCTCTCGTGTTGTAAAGTATGATCAGTTGTCTTTCCTGTCTGACCATGATTTAATATTTTTGCTGCTTGAATTTTAATATTGGCTCTTTCCCCCCTCCGTTAAGTTTTAAATTCCGGGATCCAACCCTATTCTTAATATATATTAACTCTATTTTTAAACAAAAGATGGCAGGCAAGGTAACTGCGTTCGCTGACGACCTAGGGATAGTGTACACTGCTGCAAGTCCTTTAAGGCTAGCGGTTGATATAAATAATGACCTCGAAGTTTTAAGAAATTCGATCACAGCTCATCATATGATTGTCAGTAGTAAAACTAAAATGATTTTTCCTAGTCTTGTTGCCAAGTCTCTGCCCGATATTGATTTTGTGTTTCACTCTTCAACTTGTGAGAGATTTAAATATATTAATAATCGTTTGTCCCATTCAAATGCCATCTGTTATGATTTTAATTTTCCTTGCGATGTTAGTTTTTTTCGCATTGAAATAGTTCGTCAATTTAAATACTTGGGTATAATAATTGATGATAATGTGAATTGGTGCAAACATATTCAGCATCTGAAAACATATTTTCGTTCGACGCTGCGAAACTTTTAGTCTTTAAAAAGGTTTTGCTCAATTAAAACGTTAAAATTATTCTATTATGGAACTTTTCAATCTAAACTTCAATATGGAGTTAGTTGTTATGGTGGAGCTTATCAAAATAAATTGCGGCAATTTCTCACTTTGCAAAAGTGTGTAGTTAGAAAAATCTGTGGTAAAAGCCGTCGGCATCATTCTATGGTACTTTTCAGACTCACAAGATTACTTCCTCTTAGGCATCTTCTCTATTTGAAAGTTTTAAAAATATTCTTCATCAGAAGTGGATATCTTAACAGCAGGAATTCTGATAATTACAATTTAAGAGCAAACCAGAGTCTGATGGTCCATGTTCCAACATTTCGTACAACAAATTATCGTAATAGCTACTCCATACTATCCTGTAGACTTTTCAATAAACTTCCGGAAAGTATTAAATCATTGAGAACACTTTCAACTTTTCTGAAAGAGGTAAAGCTATGGCTTTTTATAAAAACCTTTATGAAATTGAAGCACTGTTGCAATATGTTCCTTAAGGCAGGTTTTCACCTTGTGGACCCGAAAAATTCACTTTTTTTAGGAATTTTTTTTGAGAAAACGGTTAAAGATATAACGCTGAAAATTTTGTCTGAATCGGAACATATATTTATTCAGAGAATACAATTTTCGAAATTGAAAAAATCAAAAAAGGGGGGGGGAGGGGCGCCCATCAGTGGCGGCATGTGTTTCGCTGCCGGAAGTGATTGGCTCAAAACCCGTGATCTGAAATACAAAAACCGAACACATTCTTAATTTGTATCGTATCATCTATTGAATGAACTACGATCATGAAAAAACAATCAAAATTCCAAAAGTTATGAGGTTTTGAAAAAAAAATTACGATTTTCGCATTTTTTTCTTCACTAATTATTGTTTTAAATAAACAATTTTCAATATTTTTGGCTGATCGTAGTTCGTTTATTAGAAAAAACCCTAACGAACATTTTAAAAAAAATTTGGTGACGATTGGTTCATTGTAGCGTCTTCAATCACTTCCGTTAGGTCCGAAAACGTGGTTATGAGAAAAACGCGTTTAAAGTTTTGGCTTTGTCAGTGTGTACATGTCGGTGCTCGACAGTGCTCTATGTAACGGGCTATAGCTTTCGTAATTTTTCAGATTTTGAACTGAAATTTCTAGAGCACATTTTTGGAACATGTATCTACACGATAAGGCAAAAAAAAATCGATTTTTTTCCCCACAAGGTGAAAACCTGCCTTAAGTCAGTAACTTGCACTAAATTTCCTGATATCTTACAGCATTTCATTTTCTTTTTTGCGTTGAGATTCATTTAAATTTTTGTATATTTTTTATCTCTCCTTTTTATGTAAACTGATAGCCCTAAAAGTATGTTTGTATTTACCATTTTCTCTTTGCCATTCTTTTTTTTTATTTAATCATTTATTTTTTTATTGTTAATTTTTACCTTGATTTCCTTACTGTTGAACTACCACCAGTGGGGTAAGTCGTAATTACCTCAAAATGTAAATGTATATTAATAAAGTGGCATTTAAAACTGCTCTGTTTTGTTTATGAGCAAAAAATGCTTCTGCTATTCACATAAATTACAATATATGTACCATAATATAAAAAATTGTAAGACTAGGTTTAATAATTTATTTGTAACAATATGAAAATAAAAATTTCTAAAATGTGAATATAATAATAAAAAAAAAAAAAATTTTTTGGTGTTATGAATCGGTTGATGATAAGCTGATCGTCTATATGAGCAATGTGACCCATGTTTTTGACCGATATGTACACATACGTACAGTTCGTTCCTTGAATCCCAGTTGCCCATGGTTTACAAATCGATCTTTGGCTGCCATTAAATAAAATACAAACTAAATGGAGAAAAAATCGTACGCCAGAAAATTGGGAGCTTTTTCGTAGAACCCATAATGGAGTAGCTTTTATACTGAGGCAAGATAAAAATAATTTTTTTAGTAGCAAACTTAACCATTACGTAACCTAAAGCAATTGTGGAATAATATTCGTAAGTATAAGGTGTTCACCAGAAACACAACTCAATGCAACTTGAACCATAGTGAATTAAACGACCTTTCCCTTGATTCCTGTCCCTCTGGGACAGTGATGTTACCAGATTCGCATACATTTCTCCCTTGCATGATTTTTACTTTTCTGCTGTGCATGAGAATACAGTGGCTATATGTGTTTTGAAAATTACTTCGAATGCAGTTGGAAATGATGGCATTTCTAGTAGGTTTGTTAAATTAATTCTACCATTCATCTTATCGCCTTTGACCCATATTATAAACCACTGTCTTACATGTTCCTGTTTTCCTGATCTATGGAAAGTTCATACTATTACACCAATATCCAAAACCACGGTTGCCTCTATCCGGAGTGATTATCGCCGTATCAGTATTTTATCTTCTTTGGGAAAAGTATGAGTTGTCACCTCCTCTCCAGTCCGGTTTTAGAATGTTTGCATAAGAATTAGCTGGTGTAAAATGGTTGGCAAAAAATTGCCCACGGGGGGGGCGGAAGCGGCAGAGGTAAATACATTTTTAATGTGATTGCTGGCAGATTGTTTTTGTAAAGTTACACTTTGATTTAGGCTTTGATATACAGGATAGCCTCTATGACAGGAGTATCGTTTCCATTGCAATTGCTTCATTTTTTGGAGATTGGCTTTTTTTGTAAATAAAGAGTTATGGTGGACTCACCTTATGCGACACATATAGTACCGAGATTACAATATGTTTTAGTATGGCCATACTTTCGGCAGTTTGCGCATTGGACATTACGTTTGTGGAGCTCTTCAACAGAAATTTTTCTGTGCAATAGACATTGCAATTTGTATTTTCATGCTTTTGAAGCTTAGAAGTATCAGGGAAGAAGTCTACTTCGAACATACATAGGTTGTGGAACCTTAACTTTATTTACAATGTTTATAACAGCTCTGGTAAGTAAACCTTATTCTTCGAGCCCATGTCTGAATATAGCGGCTCTGCGTTATATTCATGTTGCCGAGGTAAGGTTGCTATGCAGCTGCTTACTTTACTTTTATCTGAGTAAGTAAGATTAGTTTTTTGTTCACTTGAATGTGTGCCTACAGACATTATTCGCGTAACCAAAATAAACGATAACGTAGGTTTTACAGATGTACTAGTTGTTGGCTAAAACTGTTGTGCTTTTTAGTGCTGGTGAGATATAAGGAGTTTAACATTGTGATACCATGAGAGAGAAGAGGACAGCACATGTTCTGCAGATTTCAAATCTGTTGGCTTTGAATTTTTGTATGTACTCAGAGAAGAGTTTTGAAAAAACAGCGGATACGCATAACTCGAAAGAGTGCTTGAAATAGATAGAGCGAGAAGAATATGCTTAGTTGCTGTTAAATTGTTGTTGGAGGCAATCGAGCTCGTAGAAACGCACTCACTGGAAAGAGAGTGACGTCGCTGCATCGGCATTAAACACTGACTTGCTTGATTTGTTTATTTTCGGCTGAAAAAATTTTTTTTTCTATTTTATTTTTGAGCTGAAGTCTGCACACTCATAAAAAAATCAATGCAAAGTGTATGAATTGTATTGGAACTTACTTCCGCAAGCGTTTTCAAGAGTCTTAGATTTTGAATTACTTTTTACCAGGGTTTAAAAAACTACCAGCAAAATAGCAACAGCACTGAAAAATATGCTGCCGCTGTGTTGCGAAAGCTATTTTTTGAACAGAAAGCATTTTTGGCGTTGCTTTACTGCGCACTTTTCAACAGCTAAGCTACAGTACAGCTGAAATCGATTTTTCGTTCATCTGTGCTATTGCTTTGCTGCGCAAATTGAAACAGTTCAGTCGCAGCAGAGCTAAAAGTTTTTTGTTTGTATAGATGTGCTGCACCTTTGACTGCAGAAGAACGACAGTCATGAAAACAGCACAGTACAAAACCGATTCATGTAACTGCTGCTGTTGCTGCTCGTAGGCTGTCGTCAGCTGCCGAAGGCTGTTTAATTTGGAAACTGAGTGAAATCGATGAATATACGAAACTTAGATGTTTAGTAAGTGATTGCCATTGATATTTTTTAAATATAATTTTTTTTAATTATTTCGATCATGTCCTTGCGTAATACTACTTCTAACACTATTGGGGAATATTTCGAGAATAAGAACGAAATTGGAAATCCGGTGTGTAATTTATGCAAATTCGTATTAAAAAATACCAGGATTTATAATTTAAAACATCACTTGTTCAAACTACACAAAATTGACTTACTTCTAACAGGTTACCATAGAACGAGCTTTTCTTTCATTAAAGATTAAAGATATATATTAATGGAGCTAAACCTAACATTTTTGAACGAAGCCATCAACAATTTTCCGCTATTCGAAGAAGTGATTTCAGAGCATCTTCAAGCCTAACACCCACATAATCATTTTATTAACATAACTTTATTTTTGATAATTTATATGATAGCATATCTATTATAGATTTATATTTTACGTGCCTTTGATTTCAATAAATAGGTAGATACTTAAAATATTTATTGCGTATTGTTTGTTCTCCTTTTTCTTGCTTTTGAAAAGGCTTTCAGCAATAACAACAGCAAACACAACAGTCGAACTTCGGTTTTTTGCCGTGTCTGTCGCTTTGCTTTCGTGCTGCGCAAATTTTCGCAGCACAGTAACGGTCGAACTGTAGCTTCTTTCATTCTGCGATCGCTTTGCTGTCGGGCTGCTACATTTTTCGCAGTAGAGCGACAGTCCAGCTTCGGATATTTTTATTGGCATGGCTGTGCTGTCGTGTTTGTAAATTTTCGTAGTCGAAGGAAATAACTTAACAAAATTATTGCCTTTTCAAAAGCTGGTTATACACCATCTGCACAGCTGACTTACCTACAAATGATGATGTTCATATTCGATGATGGGCACAAGTTCTTCTGCAAGTTCTAGCAAGAGCGTAATTGAGTGTAACGAGATCAAACTTTGTGTACGTATACAAATGTGAACGCACAAAAGCGCCTCAGTTCTACTTCAACAACCAACGAAGCAGGACCTGCGACAGATAATTGCTAGCAAGCGTATTTTTTTGAAGCGTTTTATGATACACCCAAAAAATATTGACTTGTTTACAATCTATGACTTGCATTTTCAAAATGAATTTAAAAGGCTTCAATGTGACACCTCCCTTCACCTTGAGCGCGGTCTGAAATTTTGTTGAAAAATCGATAAAATTATTTATCCGATTTTAAAAAGTAAAATGTGACTATATTCCATGTTTAGCACAACATATTTTTGCGAAGCAACTTATTCTTCTATTGTATTTACTAAAAATAACCACAGAATTTTATTAACTAATGAGTATCTAGAGCACTCATTACGAATAAAAGTCTCTAGTTTTGAAATTGATTTCGATAAACTAATAAAATATTCAAAAGCTTAATTAATTTTTATATTTTCTAACAATAAAACAAATATTTACCAATTTTCTGATACCATAGTGGCCACTTAATACAACAATACGTTTTTTAATTTGATTAGAACCGAATAAGTATAAGTATTCATATCAGCGCACGATGACATTTTTTTTTTTTTCAGTGCAATAACAACAGCAAACACTACAGTCGAACTTCGGTTTTTTGCCGTGACTGTCGCTTTGCTTTCGTGCTGCGCAAATTTTCGCAGCACAGTAACGGTCGAACTGTAGCTTCTTTCATTCTGCGATCGCTTTGCTGTCGGGCTGCTACATTTTTCGCAGTAGAGCGACAGTCCAGCTTCGGATTTTTTGTTAATGGCATGACTGTGCTGTCGTGTTTGAAAATTTTCGGAGTCAAAGCATAGCCGAAGGAAATAACTTAACAAAATGACAGCATTTTCAAACGCGGCTTTTTACCACTCGAATAATTAAATGGGCACGAAGCCGATGGAAAACACGTCCGTCAAATTGATCAGAGCAGAATGACATGAAAACAATGAAAATATACCGATTTTCTGCTTTTAAGTTGCAAAATTGTGCCCTTTTTTTCACCGCCAATCCCGTGATACATCAGTTTTAATGTAAAATACCGTAAACCGCATATCTTAATCTTATTTCAAAACCAAGATATCTGCATTTTTCTAAATTACCAGACCTGACATTCTTGGAATCGGAGTTGGAAGTTTTAGGTATTTTAGTTGTGTGGGAGGTGGCACCCACTGTTCTCAAATCACGCTCACGTTTTTGATATGGCTGAAAATACGGACAAAATAAGCCCGAAGCAGATTTTTTTCCAGTCTTATATTATAGAATCAAGCTTGAACAAAATTCTCCCATAATTTAAGCTTCCTATAACAAACCTGTGAACAGCACAAACAGTTTGTTTCCTATTACATTGATATGGAAAAAACGACATTGATTTTTCTGCTTTTCGTTAGGCAAACAATATACAACTTTTATTATAAACACCCTAATAAGTATATATAATTTAAAAATGAGAATATTACTAAGAGACATCACAACTTATCAAGAAAAGAAGACGGATCCCACAACAACTTTACAAAAGAAGAGCAATGACATAATGGAGACATTGCTCAAAAACGAACTGATAACCCAAGCGGAAAAATTTAAGATGACTACAAGTGCAGCAACAGCACCAAGGATATATGGACTACCAAAAATACACAAAGAAGACATGCCACTAAGACCAATATGTTCGTCCGTAAATTCACCGTCCTACAATTTATGTCAGTATATAGTTAAGATTTTGAATAATATAACTAAAAACTCAATTTACAATGTTAAAGACGCAGTAGACTTTAAAAATAGACTAAAGAATTGTTGTATACTTGACGATGAAACAATAGTTTCATTTGACGTAGTCTCACTATTTCCTAGTATACCGGTTGACTTAGCACTTAACATTATAAACAGAAAATGGACAATTATTAAACAATATACAAAAATGACTAAAAATATGTTTATAGACATTCTAAAATTCTGCATCAAAGACAATAGATATTTTAAATATGACGGAAGAGTTTTCCTACAGTTAAAAGGAATGCCAATGGGGTCCCCTGCATCACCAATAGTAGCTGACATTGTATTAGAAGAATTACTTGACAAATCTCTAGAAGAAGTTGACACTAAACCAAGAATAATGACTAAATATGTAGATGACTTATTCGTCATAGTTAAAATTGATAAAATTCAAGAAACGTTAGATAAACTCAACTCATACCACAGACGAATAAAATTCACAATAGAAAAAGAAGATAATGGAAAACTTCCATATTTAGACGCACTGGTAATTAGAAAAGATAATACCATTAAAATTGACTGGTATCAAAAACCTACGGCTACTGGACGACTAATTAGTTTTTATTCTAGACACCCAAAAAAGACAATAATTAACACTGCGAAAAATTTCATCAGACGAATATTCAGCATTAGCGACAAAGAATTTTACAAGGACAATGAGACAAAAGTGCTGACTATTGGTAAAAACGACTTTCCGATTTGGACGTCGAAAAGACTTTTAAAAGAATATAAAGACAAACAAAGAGATACGGGAAAAATTAACGACTTATTGAAAATGTTTAAGTCATTGACATATTTACCAGGCTATTCCGAAAAATTTAAGAAATCAGACATGTACAATAAAGACGAATACAGAATTGCATTTAAGACCCACAACACATTACAGCAGCTATTCAGCCAAACAAAATGTAAAATTGACAAAAATGACAAATCGAATTTGATTTATAAAATTTCGTGCGCAGGTGACGGATCCAATGTATGCAATAAAGTATATGTTGGAACAACTAAGACAAAATTACGGACAAGAATAGCAGGGCACAAATCTGACCAAAAATCACATGACAAGACAACAGAACAAAAAACTGCACTTGCAGCCCACTGTAGCAATACCGGACACTCTCCAAATTTTGACGATACACAAATACTGCAACAAGAAAATAATTACGCGCGGAGATTTACTCTCGAGATGCTACACATAATTAATACACCTACACAACAAAGAATCAACTATAAAACTGACACTGACAACTGCGCTCATATTTACAGGCATTTGGTAAAAAGTAAAAGGCAGAGCTAAAAACATGACAAGAGCAAAACAACATAATTGCAATCAAAACATTGGACAACTGAAAGGCTGAGAAACAAGAAGTGCAATATTATAAGTGCAATATTTTTTTCAAAGTTTTTCGTTGTTCAGTGTGTAATTGTATTTTTGTTTGTTGTGTTTTTGACAATAATGTTTATTTTTTAGTTTTTTAATTTTTATAAAAATTGTGTAAGTGATTCTTATTTATTTTATTGTTAGTGCATATTGTTTTTATTAAATGTAATTTTTATTTTTTAGTCCTTGAGAATGAACTCCGACGGAATTCGAAATATTGGAATGAATAAATAACTTAAAAAATTGACCTGAAGCCCGCTTATTTACTTATAAATTAAAAATTAAAGAGGTCATAAAAATTTACGATAATATAATTTAAAAACATATACATTATAATAGATTTTGAGCCCGAGGATTATCTTTATTTATGGGAAATTTGGAACACATAAAATAATCGAAATAATTTTCAGGTTAAACACTATATCTATAATTGTAGCTGTTTACAAACAAAATAAAAAAGAAATATAATAAAGTGTGAAAAGGTAAACAATGCAAGAATTAAAATATATAAATGTGGATAATAAGCAGGTGCTGCTACAAACAAGCAACAAAAAATAATCGAAAATACTATACAATTTGATAATTGGTAAATGAATAATAAAAGTTTACTTTTTTTGTAAAACATAAAAAAGTTCAAGTCATTAAACAAATCAAAAATTATAAAAAATATAAAATTCATAACTATAAATGGCATAGTAAGATTATCCTTATGCAAAAGGGGAAACATACTGTAGGTTGCTATTTGCAGAAACCAGATAGACAGAAATGGTTCCTCACTGTATAAACCCAAAACAGGTAAGGCTACTAACAGAATTGACTTTTCGTGAACCTTTATTTAAAATAAATATAAAAAAGTGTATAAAATTAATATATATGCACAATGTAAATACAGATTAAATTTACCTGGTAAGAAAACAAATAAAAACATAGAGCAGTGTTATATAACGAATGTATAAAGTGTCGCCTAGTTGGTTTTTGAAAAAGATTTGAGATGCTTGGAGCAATTGATATCAAAGTAGTAACAAGACAAACAGATGCCATTTGTTGATTTGTTAGAAGTCGTCTGCAAAAATATTAGATATTAGTACGTTGATATACAAGAAAATAAATGTTTAAGCTTACATGAAATAAATAAATAAATTATACAGGAGACATTAACATAACGTCCTATTATGTACGTATTAACTTACCAAATTGCAGCTTTGTAGTGCAAGGGGACGCACAGTGAAATTTTGTGGCAGTAAAAAGGATTGAAAAATTTTCTAAGACAATCGTCAGGAAATACTTAGGGAATGAAAAAAACCAAATAAAAAAATTTAAGTATATATTGAGTTTAGTGACACAGTGGGCCTTAACATTGTACATCAAAAATGTCCTATAAGACTTGCTATAAAAGCAATTGTTAGATAGTACGCTCTAGTTAACTTGTTTCAAACGAAATGCAATAATGTACCATATTGCAGAATAAACAATTTTTCCACTTTATAGAAAGCAATTTCTTTTCGTCGCCTTTATGTGAATTGTGCGACTTTTTTGAAAATTGGCAATGCACTTACTTTTAGAAGGAACAAAATATATTGACTTCTGCGAAATGTTCTTAGTTATTTATTTTCTGTCGGAATTTCTCAAAATTGCGTATTGGCAAAAGTTCATAGATTATACTTTTCAAAAACTGTTTGTTTAAGGAGAAATTTTGCAAACTTTACAGAAAAAAAATACGCATCTCCAGATTTCGTTAATTTTTATATATATATATTTATTTAGTATATACTTAGTTACCTAAAATCTAAAGTTTCAGCTGCTTTTTTTCGCAACTTTTTTTTATGATTATTTCTCTACTGCAACACTTGAAGGAAAAAATATTTTTATATCCTCACATTACACAACGCTTCACAATAATTTTAACAATTGTAAATGCTCACAATGTAAAGGAAGTTTCTGTAATTTGGAAAGAAGTTTCTTTAAGTAGGGGGAACAGGACAGGGATATTTTTTCTCTCTTTATCACCCTTGAGGTAAAAGATATAAACTCCAATACTTTCCAAAAACAGAACAGATAAGCTTTTGAAACGGTTTTTCTCCAATTAAGGATTGTCTCAGAAAAAACTTGCGCTTTGTTTTTAGTTATAAAAAAATACCCAGTAATTTTTTCGTTTTTTATTAATAATGGCTAGTTTTTTTTTTTATAAAAATTTCTTACTTTTTTTCGTAAGGCCCGACAGTATGGACGATCTGCTATTTTTGGTACGAAATTGATCTTTTTACTTGCATACCTTTCCATCGTAGCTTTAGAGTAATGAGCGGTTGCTAAATCTGGTCAGAACATCACGGTACCCTCATGTGCACGAATAAATGGTAAAAGACGTTTTTCGAGGCACTCGTCTATATAAATTTTTGAATTGATTGTGCCTTGCGTAACAAAAAATCTGCTTCTGAGACCACAAGTGCATATGGCCTACCAAACCATATATTGCTTCGGAAATTTCGAAATTTTTTTCTTTAAATATACTAGACACATGCCCCTTTTTTGGTGATGTATAATATTTGTGCCCAGGTATCTGCTTAAAATTTGCTTTAACGTAAGTTTCGTCGTTAATAACACAGCAATCAAATTTAGTCAGGTACCTTTCATACCTTTTTCGATCTCGCATCTGAGCCATCAACTGCTTTTCTTTAGAACGGTCTGGTACTTTTTGAAGTCTATATGTCTTTAGCTTACTTTTCTCCTTTATTCTTTGTGCAGTAGATTTTGATGTACCTGCTCTAGCCGCCATATCTCGCACTGAGGTGTTGGGATTCTGCTTAAAAAGGCCCTTCACCTTCGCCGCTACCTTTGTATTAGAAAATTTTGGTTTTTTGCCTGACCTTTTTTCCGAGAAACAGGTAGACCTTTTGTATATTTAAAAATAACCGTAAAGACACTTATTTCTGATGCAGCAACTATTTTTGCTATAGCTGAATATTTTAACTCTGGATTTTGCAGGTATGTGGACAAAATCAGTTCGCGGACTTTTTGTTGCTTGTTAGATATCTTTGTCGTTAAAAGTGCTATCTTCAAGTGTTATATTCGTACATCATATTAAACGTCACTTTATATAGAAAAAATATTGTGTCTTTTTAGACCTATAAGATTACCAGGTAGAGTATAATACAAAATATAAAAAGCGCAATTTTTTTTCTGGGACAGTCCTTACTTGTAAATTATAAAATATGTCTCAAAATTTGTAACATTGCGAAATCAGCATTGCTAATTTAATGGAAATTGATGCTCATTTTGAAAAACAGGTCTCAACCACATCCCACCTTTGTATGGGAGGTAGGCGTGTCCGCGAACAGATTTTTTTCATATTCACAAATTTTTGATATTTTCACATTAAAAACATTGTGCCATGAATACTACAAAGTGTGAGGCTTCCTCATGCAGAGTGGAATATGCCGATTTTATGACAATGTCAGCAGGACAACGATTCCATTCGTGCTATGAAGTGGCCAGCACAACCTCCAGACCTTGACCTTGACCCAATCGAGAGTCTCTGGAAAAGTCAATAAAAGAATCAAAAGAGAAAGTGTGGGAGGAGATAAGAAAACACTTTTTGGTGCTTTGACAGAGGTTTGGCTTGCTTTTGAAAAATCAACAATAGGCAGCCTTATTGCTTCCATGCCAATGAGGTGACCAACCGTTCTTAAAAACCTGGGATATTCTACAAAATATTGATCGCAGTGTTCAGTTCAATATGTTTTGTCGCGTGAATTTTTGACTTATTTTGGTTTTTTTTCATGACAAAGTTTGAATTTTGAATAAGATGTAAATTAAATCGTATTGCTTTTAAGAATAGTGCATATATTTTGATTTTAAATGAATTTTTCAACTTTGACAATTCAAGACGCTTAAGAAGTTTAATAAAATTGTGTATTCAGTTCAATATGTTTTGTCCGACACTGTATACCCCAGCCCATTTTGGAAAAAGTTGCTGCGATTTGGAGTTTGGGCTAGATTTTAAATTTGCAAAGGTTCTTAAAGAGACGTGGCACAGCCCTAAGTTTTAACTTTAATAACGTCATAGCTCGTGAACCGAGCAAGATATTGTGATGAAATTTGGTACACGCATACAGATCAGATGTCTTGAATTGTGCTTTAAGTGAGCCGAATTGGGAGACTGGGCGTGACACTTTTAAGCAATTGAAAATTTTGATTTCGTATAACTCAAAATTGGCACATACGATTTTCATAAAAATTTTATAGATGATACCACTGAAAGCAGTCATCAATACAAGCCACGTCAGCATACTGAAAAAACTTGTTGAAGGGCGTGACACAGCCCACAATATTTATAAACGTTATAATAAAGTAACTAACAACGTAGGCGTTATGAAATTTGATATGGCAGATATACTTGCTAAAATGTATCTTGTTATAAAATGTTGGTACAACAGTGCCAGTGGGCGTGGCACCTGCAATATAAGAAAAAAACTTTTAATGTTATAGATAGTGTAAAACTTGGTGTATAGATGTCAGTTACTATAAGCTTTAAAATTGAATGAATTTCGACGGGATTGCATCACTGGGCGTGGCACCTCCCATGTAAACATAAAATTGTAAGCGCTATTTCCAAGGAACTGTTGCAGCAATTGGTATGAAATTTCATGTAGGTGCTTTACTTGCTACAAGGTATGTTTGACTTAAAATTAAAATTCGCTAAGTGGCACATCTATCGATATATGTGAACAGTCATAGTGAAATTTGGTTAAAGAGGTTTGTTTATGAAAGCTATTTCTGGATAAAAAACGGACTGAATTGTATCAGTAGGTGTGTCACCGCCCTGAGTTTTAAGACTAATAACGGCATATATTGGAAACTATACAAGCTATTGTGCTACAATTTTGTATTAGTTTGTCAATAACGAATATAATTTTTCGATCGAAAAGTTGGCAAAATTGGAGAAATGGGTATGGCATATTTCGTCTTTTTCATTTCTATTCTATTTTTTTCAACATTTTCCATATTCTTTTGAATTTTTTAACCTTTTAACTTTTTCCAATACTCCTATATGTATTATTCCCATTTTTTTATGCCTCATTCAACTTTATTCGACACTGTCTTTATTTATACGACTTTTTCATCAATTTTGAATTTTTTCAACTTCTTGCAATTTTTTTTTGAGTTTTTTAACCGCTTTCAACACTTTTCAGCATTTTCCATATTTCTTAGACCCATTCAACTTTCTTCCATATTTTTTAGACTTTTTCAGTTTTTTCAACTATTTCAACACTTTCAACCTATTTGAACGTTTATGCATTATTTTCGACTTATTCAACCTCTTGAACCTTTTCGACGTCTTTTTAACATTTAAACATTTAGCCGACAATAAAGAAACATTGGTTTTGAAATTTTTTCATATTTGGTTTAGTTGTAATTTTAGAAGGTGGAAACACTTAATTTTTTATTTAATAAGGCTTAGTGGTCAAGTTATGGACTTCTTTAAATTGACGTAATATGAAGAATGGATGTTTCGCAAGCTATTTTTCGAATTTAACAAATTTTCAATAAAATAATAAACAATATGGTCTTTATAGGAAATTTACTGCTCTTTTCAATTATGAAATCAGATTTGAAATTTGTCTCACTTTGTTTGGTAACTGGACTTTGCTTAAGTACTTTAATTTTTTTTTCCTTCCGGTATTCTATAGGTAAAAAAAAATTAAAATTCGAATTTGACTAAAAAATTAAAAAGAGCAACGTTTTAACTAGTTAGAAAAATATTGTTTATATTTTATTATAAATTCATTAATTCCAATAACAGCGTTCAAAAATGACGGCCTTCAAACTTCGTCAATTCTGCAGACTCATAACTCGGAAATTAAGCTTAAAAAAAATTGTGTGTACACATTTATGTCTACTAGAAGTATAACTGACCGAAATTTAAAAAAAAATTCACGATCCTACTGCATTTTCTTTGTCGGGTTTGCATGAAAACATGTGTATTATAATAAGTATTTACAACCTCTTCGGGACTCTAAAATCTTAGGTGGCCTGAAAATAGGTTTCACCGAACACTACTACTGTTAATTACTGCAACTGCGGTAGGTGAGAATGTGATAACACGTTGGAGCAGTGTCTCGGCGACATGTTCATAACAACCCGTCCAAAGTCGCAGTTGTTGATTATCGCTTCCCTCCAGATATATTTACAGCCAAGACGAGCGAAGTCCTGGTTGGTGCGGTAGCAGAGAAGAGCTAGGTCCCTGCCTACAACCATGGAGGTAGATAACGAATGGGTCGTGATAGCCGAGACGGGCTAGGTCCCGGTGCGCCTGTTGAAATTATTTTCAGTCCTTTGTCATTTATTCGTAGAGTTTGTCTCTTCGCACATACTCTCATTCTAACAGCCCCGTCATGGTTGGATCTCGCCGTTTTAGTCGACGACCAAAAATTGACTTCATGATTGGCGACATTGGCTAAGTGTCTTCCCGATAATGTCTTCCAAACTTTTTGTTTTTACATGGTTGACGACAGTCTCTTATAGTTGTATCATGACAAAATGGAAAGTGCACGATAATAACAAAATATTTACAATTCATACCAAAAATATGTATTTGATCAGAAAGTACACATGGCGCAGCTATTTATCTACGTTCAACATCTCGGTATGGAGTGACTCTGGTAAAACTTTTCTGCGGAAAGTCTCGCGTAGCACCCCTCAAAAACAAACTTTGCCACGACTTGAATTATGAAAGCAGAACTGACTACTGGAGAGTGGTAGGTTACACACTACGCTTTACCAATGCTATTAAGTACAGTCCTGGATCATCCTCTAAACAAGAGTCAAGAGCTAAATGCCGCGGTGAAGCCCATCGTTAAAACAATACAACAATCAGAGTTCATTGAAGAGATAAAACAACTAAAAAATTACAAGGCCATCTGCAAGTCCAGCTCACTTACTACCTTGACACCTTTCCTGGATAAAGATGGTATATTACGCGTCTGTGGTCGTCTTCAATCTACTAAGCTTGCATATGACGCTAAATATCCCACGCTGTTACCATATAATGACCCATTGGTGATACTTTTATTCAAAATGGAACACTACGACAACAAGCATTGTGGACCACAAGCCTTACTTGCAACCATGAGACACAGATTTTGGCCGATGAACTAAAAGCACGAGGAGTAATCAACATAATCTGTAATGTGGCACATTCACTGCTTGGACTATTGGATTCTGACAAAGCAGAAGAAATATCCAGGACGATTGATAAGGTCAATAACTATGAGGTGCATTTACTGACCATGTTAAGAAATCAAACCTCCATCATAAATTCTACAATATATAACTGATAGTTCATCAAGTACTCCTTCTACAATGGACTATTCATTTGTTGATTCATAGACTAATTCCTTTTTCAATTTAAAATTCTTTATTAATTAAAACTTTTTAAATATGTGACTTATAAATTTGAGTGTCTTTTTATGAATGACCTTGAACATGAAAAATGGTTTCTGTCTTAGGCAGTCCAGTAAGCGATGTATTTTGCAGTGTCAGCAAAAGTAGTTAGATACTGCGCGCAGGTTGGGTTATCTGATCCCGACAGTTATGCAAACAAATAAAATAAAACCAAATGGTAAAAACAGCGGATGTGCAGCGTAAGTATAAATTGTTGATCCAACCGTCTACGGTGCGCCGTATACCACGGTGTGCCGTATGATATTTTATAAAGATGCGGTTGATTCTCGTATGCCGGTAACTAGAGATGAGGTTGATAGCATAGTGCCGTTAACTCCTCCCCTTGTTAGATTCGAAACATCCTCGTTTCGACTTTCGATTTTCGCAATAAAGTCTTTTATGTCTTTTTCGACATCTGCTTTCTGTCCCAATCACCAATGTCGTATTATACAGATCGTTGATATTATTGCTGCTATGATAAGTATTGCCATTGTAGTGAAAGAAATATACTTTTTCTGGACCTGTTCGTTCAAGGTAGCGATGTGGTTGGTGTTGTCCAAATGCATTCTATGAAGATATGGTAGTGACAATTTTACTCTGTGTTTCAAGTAAGTTACGTCTAACGTTTTTAGCGGTTATAGATTGTTTCATTAATTCTTATGGTACCAGAGAAGGTTAATAGGAATGTTCCCGAAATATTCATATCTTGTCCTTCCGATATAGTGGTATTTACTTCGTTTAGAATAATGTTGTCTTCGGATATTTCTTGCACCGGTGGGAGGTGATGGGCACTTTCCGTTGGGCAGGATGCTGTGTTGTTGTTGAGAAGTTGCGATAAGCATGGTGAAACGGTTGGTCGGCATATGTGAGCGACTGTAATGTTCATATATTCTTTAATTGGTTCTATGACTCCAGCGCAGTTTGCTGCTTCGTCTACATCCAACTTTATAATTAAATTGCTATGGCTTACTGGAAATACCTTTACATAGTTACATAACTTTAACGCCGATCCAATAAAGTCAATAGATCTTGCGAATCTTCTGGTTATCAAGAGTGTACTCATAATTCGGCTAATTTCACTTAATTGTTCGGTTACAATTTTCTTACGTCTTGAGCTGTCAACAAGTTGGTTAAGGGCAGGGTAGGGTTTTTTCTGAATGAACAATATGTCGAGAATATTATATACAAATTTTAAGTTAATCCGAGTAAAACTAACGGAGTTATACCGTTTCAAATGACCGGTCGTGGTACCTGATAACACCAATTGTAAAAAACTTTAAATCGATTTTCCCAAAAACGTAATTTTTGAAGTTCGTGAACATCAGAACTCAAAATCTACTGAACCGATCCTTTTGAAAATTTGAACATTACTTCTTCACATAAATCAACAGGTAATCATCTTTCATCTTTTCTATTTTTTAATAACAAATTAACCGCGATTTTTTGAGCTAAAATCGCGTTTTCCACTTCGAAGTGCTGTAAAAAATAGAAAAAAAAACTCTTCCTGATTACCTCGAGAAATACATCACCTTTAAAATGCATATCAATTTTTTTGTTTCAGATAATCCGGTAACGACTTATAATGTTCACTGCAAGACCACTTTTTTTCGAGGCGCCTCTGGAGATTCACCGTCACCGGCTTATTTATCAATATTTTTCTTTGAAAATTTTTTCTGACATACTTTCAAAGTTGTACAATAATATGTAATAAAATTTAATAAGATTATATTATTGATGTCGCCGCAAAAAAATCATAAAAACATGCGTTTTTCTCGCCTTTAAAACCCTACCCCGCCGTTAATGGTCTCCTCTGTAAGGTCGATTATTTCCTGGTAAAGCGATAGGTTAGTTTCATGTACCAAATAGGTGAAGTCGCTATAAATCGCTGTTTTCCCATTTGTAACTGCTATAAAATGTGCTGGCGTGTAATCGAGTAGTCTGGTGGAGGCCATTTGGCGAAGACAAAGTAGTCTGTGGAGAGAGAGAGGTTTTTTTTAAAGAGTTATTTCGAGGGCATATTAAAGGAGGTTGTTTTTATGTACTTTTCGTCCCTTAATCAGGACTGTAGTTCCTAGGTCCTTCTGCACTGTCCCTTCTATAAATATTTTATCGAACTTATTTCCTAAACGCCTATTTCTACGTATGAATACCCTATCTCCTGGGTTGAAGATCATATTGGTACTGTCTTTGTTGCTATTGTTTACTAACTTTGCCTGTGCCAAAGTCAATTTTTGTTTGATAATTTTCAGGTTTTCTACCGAATAGTCCTGCAGTATGTCAACTGGTGCACGACCCGTGACTGTATGAATGGTGTTATTATATCTGACTGTTGACAGATGTATTAATTCAGTCATATCCGCTAGGCTATATTTTTCCCTCAGGCAACGCGCTATTTCCAAAAGGGTTCTGTGGAACCTCTTTATCTGTCCATAGCTTTTGCTATGATCTCCGAGCAATGTGGTTATTATATTGGATTGAAATGATTTTTCACTATCGGAAATTAGAAGTTTTGTTCCCTTAAACCTGGATAATATCATCATTAGGGCGAATTTTATATCAATTGAAGATCGGGAAGTGATCGGAATGGTAAAAGCAAATTTAGAGAATTTATCCACGCATGTGAGAAAATGTGGTTTGTTGGTTATTAGGATATCTATGTGCAGAATTTCTCCGGAGAAATTCGGAATTGGTGTTTTCGCGATTGCAATTTTCTGTGGTTTTCTTTGGTGTTTGTTTTCAAGGCAAATTCGACAATTTACTACCATGCTTTTCAGTAACTTCTTAATTCCTGGAAAGTAGAATTCCCTATTTGCTGGAAATTTTCTTGGAGCGATCTATGTGCTCTATTATGTTCTGTAGTTGCTATTTCTAATTGGTCATCTTTGGTAGTGACGTCTATTGCCAAGTGTTTGGTATGGACAAGTTTTACGGAAGGGAAGGAGGTGAGCAGTCAGTTTTGTATCTGTGCCACCATTTGTAAATCACAGAGTATTGCGTTAACATTGTTGTAGTTTATGCTGTCTTGGAGGTATTTGAAGAGAGTGTCGATGCTAGCGAAGTTTATTGTATGGCGGATAAATTTTTGAAAAAATATATTTCTGCCCCTATAACTGTGTTCTGATCTTGCTACAAGAAACTGGTTTTTAAATTGATTCAGTGGAAAGTTGATAGTTTTAATAGCTTGTGTCGAAGAAATTTTACTGTTTGCTGTCATTTCGCTTGAAGTTTGTGAGATATTATGAATGTACTGCCTTGAAAGAGCGTCGGCTACTTTATTTTCTTTACCCGGTTTATAGTGGAACCTGGGTGCGAATTCCTCTATAAATGCGCGCCATCTTTAGATTTTCGAGTTTGGGTTGCGATCTGAGATTGCGAAGGTAAGTGGCTGATGATCCGTAAAAATGTTTATGATCGTAATACCATAGAGGTAGTGTCTCAAGTTTTGTAGAGCCCTAAATATGGCAAGTAATTCTCTTTCGTTGGTAGCGTAATTTTCTTCCGCCTTTGAAAGTGTGCGAGAAATCATTGTAATTGGCTTTCCCTCTTGCGACAATACCGCGTCGGTGGTCAATTCGAAATGTTTAGTGTAACCTGGGTGAGTGAGAAGCACGTCTACTGAACTTAAAATTGTCTTAAGTTAAGTCAAAGCTATTAATGCCATCCGTATCTAATTTTATCCCTAAGTTTTTTGATTGTCGAATTCCTTTATTTCCGTTATCTCCTCGAAGATATTTGGTAAGGGGTTTTGCGATTTCGGCGTATCCCCTTATAAATTTTCTATAATAGCCGGAGAGACCTAGGAATGAGCGTAAGGCTCTCAATGTTTTTGGCATCTCATAGTTGAGGATAGCATTTACCTTGTCCGGACACGTCTTAATTCCTTTTCCTGATACTGTAAAACCTAAGAATTCTACTTCTGTTTTAAAGAATTTTGTCTTTTCGTATGAAACTCGCATTCCTGCTCTTTCTAATTTTTTAATATTTGATCTATATGAGCTAAATGTGAATCCTCATCTGAAGAGTAGATGATTATGTCATCCATATAGACGTGGCAAATTTTTCCGATATCGGCTCTTAGAATGTCGTCGATTGCCCGTTGAAAAATGCTGGGTGCATTCTTCAGGATGAATGGGAGACGACAAAATTCGCATTTGCCGTTGTTGATGCTGAAAGCAGTTTTTTGTCTATCCTGCTCCGCTAAATTAATTTGGTGGAAACCAGATTTCGAATCAAATCTTGTGAAAAATTTTGAGTTATTTAAATTTGCCCGAATTACTGAAGTTTCCGGTATGGGGTATCTATCTGGTATAGTATTTTCGTTGATTTTTCTGAAATCTATGACCATGCGTAATTTTTGATGCATATTTTCGTCCAGTCCTTTTTTATTAACAACATGTACTGGAGAGTTATAGGGTGAATTTGATTTTCTTATTATCTGGCAAGAGCGATTTTATAACTTCATTGATAAATGAGGCAGCAGAAATCGGATAGGGGTAACTTCTAGTATAGATTGGTTGCTCACTTTTCGTTTCTATAGTACCATGCACATTAGTATTATACGGTAACGCCCTATCAGGATCTGCAAAGGCGTTTGAGTTCTCTTGGATTATCGAATGTAACTTGTCACGAATTAATTCCGATTCTATACCTTGCGCTAATGTCACAGTGTTTACTTCTTGAAAATTTTGATGAATTAGAGTTTCTTTTTCTAATTTGTGGTGGAGAATACCATTTTTAATGTCCAATATCACCCCTATTTCTTTTAAAATATCGTATCCTATTATGCCGTGGAGATTTTTAAGGGCGGGTTGTACAAAAAATGTTGCAGTTTTATTCAAAATGTTAATAAGACACTTTTCATTAATAATATTCACTCCGTTCACTGAGCTGACTTTAAATTGGTATTCAACTTTTTTTATGTTTTTAAGGGAAGGTAGAGGTTTGATGTAATTTTTAGAGTCAACGAGTATTCGTAGCTCTTGACCGTTCATCGTGTTCTTAACGATGAATGGTAAGAGCGAGGTTATTGTAAAAAATTAATTTCTTCGTTTTCAGCCGCATACTGATTTTGATCATCCTCGAATTCGTATATGGACCCCTCGATTCCGCGTTCCTCTAAAGGTTCGCTTAGTAGTTGATTTATCTTGTGGATATTCCCCTGTTGCCCAAATGACGTACGTCTAATCGTACTAACCTGTTCTCTTAAAGGTCTATTGGCAACAGCATTTTGCTGCTGTTGAGACATTCTATTGCTGGCGACTCTCCGCAATACCGAAGAACTTGGGTCAACTTCCATCGGAGTTAAGTTTTGATTTGGATTTTGGTTTAAATATCTGGGTTTATACGAGGGGTGGGAATATTTTCCCAAAGTTTGTTGTTGCTGGTGATTTCGAGTTTTTATAATGTCACCGGTAGCGAAGGTTTTGGCGAATTCTTGACTTTTTTGATTTGACTCTAGTTCTTGAGTACTTGCTAGAGCTGACGGAAGATCGGTTGGCCTGGCCGAAAATAAAATATCGCATAATGGCCGGCGTAATCCAGAAATGAAATCGCATAGTGCATTTTCTCTGGCACGATCGTTTAGTGCCTTAATGATTAGCTCATTATTACTGTTCAACAATTTATTTTTATTTATAATTAAAGTCAGTTTCTTATCCACGCTATCGTAATATTCTGCGAGGGACTGATTTCCTTGACGCAAAATGCCAAGTTCGCTCTCTAAGACGTGGATGGGTCTTTGGTCAGCATATGCTTGATCTAGCCTAGCAGTTATAGCCTTAAAATTAAGAACCGTATTAAAGGCAGATAGTGTGGCATAAGCTGATCCACCTATTTTGTTTCGCAGTATCCCCGTAGCAATATAATGGTTTTCCGAACCTTCAACGTAATAATTCATAGAAAAATCTGCGGCCTCGCGTCCGGTAGGGTATGCAGAGGGATCACCCTTATACTCTGGTATGGATTTAATAAGATCGAGAGTGGTGTTATTATTGGGGACACCTTGCCGAATGGTAACTGGTTGCAACACTTCCACAGAAGGTGGTTGTAACTGTCTTAATGCATCCGTTACTGTCGTAATCCGTTCGGTGAACCGTCCGTTTAATGTCTCTAAAGCCGCACTCACAATTGTCAATACCTGTTCCCTGGTTACGCTACTCATTTTCGAAAAATTGCTATTCACTAATAATTATCCGAAACAAAATCTTTCTTCGATATATTGTATTAAAAAAAAACATTTCTACACGCAAATGTATTTTTTTGGAAACACAGATTGATAATAATATTTAAAAAAATATGTACAATCCCTGTAATATGCAAATTAACTTGTATTTGTAACACACAAGTTTGATTCAGAAAATTTGTAACATGCAGATTAATGTGGAATCTGTAACACGCAGACTCGATTTTTGTATTTGCTCAAACATAAAGTCAAAATACCATGTCGGATCTCAAGCTTATAGTTGTGAATTCAATCTGTGTAACAACGTTACAATGTCAGCTTGGAACTTAGTGAAAATAAGTAACAATCATATTTGTACACAATTACGTAGTAAAAATAACTGGATATTTGGGTCTCTACAGACTGTTCAAATGAGCACTCCCAGTTGAACTTACTGAATCTGGACTCATATCATTTGATGAAAATTGTGTAGTAAGGAACAATCTAGTCTTCATTCAAGGAACTCAATTCACTACCAGTTTACTGAGTTCTTCGTACACCAGATGTGGAAATATCTCTATATTGACCAGTTCTGATGAAAGAACATTTACATCAATATAAGCATTTAACAACACACATTTAGACTTACTTAGAAACCTTCAAGAACCACTTTCGGCACTCCAAGAAGAATGGCTCAACACTTCCTACTACAGTTATTTCATCACCATGTCATCAGCTACTTGGCACTTCTCTTATCTTCTACCTTAGTAGCTATAATTGTTTGGCGACTACGAAAACGAATTACGTCATACCAACCAAAACATAACTGCACTCCTGTTCCACAACTTCGTCAACAACAAACGTAATATAATATTACACAAATATGAGAACACTGTTGACCAGAATATCAGTAAACACATAATTACTTATTTCTTCTTTAAGGTAATGGTTAATGCACTACGCAGTATTCACCTCATCACACCTGCATACTTTGCAGTTTTTATGTTTATTTAAATCAATTAGCTTAATTATTTAAACTATTTTTTTGTATAATTCGAACTTTTAATAATTGCACCTTTTGTTTTTGTATAATTCGCATTTTTAATAATTTGAACATTTTGCTTAATTTCTGCTTTTTATGTTACTTGCACTGTTTGTTAAGCATTTTAAAAAGATATTCTATTCATTTCATTTTTTTTTTTTGATACTTAAAAACTGACAATAAAAAACTTAAACATAATTTATTTTAGATAAGATTTTTTTTTGTGTGGTATCGTTTATATGTGGTGTTAATAAGTTACCACATAATTGCCTCCCCCCGAATGAAATTTGTAGTGTTGGTTAGCAAATTGAAGTGTACTTTTTGGTGAGTTTATCTTAGGGTGGATTTGTCTTTGCTGTTTTTGTATCTATAGAAGCAGGTTTGATTATACCTATGCTGACTGTTATGTTGTTGTTGTTTTTTTGAGTTTAATAAATGCTCTCCAAAGTGTTTTTTGATAGACTGTTAAATCTTTCAAATATCTTGGCCTGTTAGTCGACTGGAAATTAAACCGGTTAAACCATACAGTAGCCCTTAAAAAATATCTTATGGGTGCTACCAGACAGCTTTACACCTTAAAATCATTTTGTTCTATGAAACTTCTTACTTGTATATACCACGAAATTTTTCATTCCAAACTGCAATATGGTATAATCTGCTGGGGTGGAACTCATGCCAATAAAATTAGACATATTAAGCTGGCACAACACATTCGTCACACTCAAGTGTGAATGTGGTAATAAAAAAACACACATTAATCACTATTTTATTACCAAAAAAAAAATTTTATCGCCAAAATATTTTTTGAGATACAGAGTGTGTGCCACCAAGATTGACAAGCCAACACACACCGGTGATTAAATGTTTTTCAAAATGACTCCAGATGCAAAAGTAAATTATCAAAATTTTTTCTAAGACTTCTAATATTTTGATAAATAATATAAAAGCTATTTGGATTCTTTGGCTTAGGTGATATATCACTAAAACTTAATTCATTACAGTGCGTAAAAGGTAGATTGAATAAATTAACTTGAGGATTACCAATATCCATATTTTAAAAATAAAAAAAAACTATTAAGTCATAACCGTTCACAATGTAATTTAAATTTCTTCTCATTTGATTTAATAACCAGCACCTTTTCTCCCTCCCTTTTACGCAATAAAATTTTACCATTGTTGGTCCAAAGAAATTTAAATTTTTTTCTACTTTAAGTTTTTGAGCTTCATTTAAAAGAGCTCTAGACTTCAGGGTAAGACTATCATTTATAAAAATATCAGATACACGCTCACAGTTAAATATCTCAGTATTCAGATTCTTTCTACATTTCCAGTGTAGGAACAGCCGATTCGGAACTCCTGGATTTCTTGATCTGCTTTACATAGCAGTCATCAATCTGCGTCTCTGTTATGTTCATGTTCAAGCCGTCAGAAAAAATTTTTAGTGCACAATCAAGAGCATTTTCGTTACTGACATTTGGAACACCAACAATTTCCACACACTTGTCTCTTTTTCTTTGTTGAAAAAAGTCCACTTCTTCTTGCAGATTATTTACTTTCTCTTCAAGTATTTTTTTGTCTTCTTGAAGAGAACGTATGAGAGCAAGAGTGTTTGTTTTGTCACATGATATGTTGTATATTGTTGTATATTGTTGTTGTAGTGTTAACCGTTGCTGTTGATTAATCAGTAACTGCGGTTGTTGATGTTGTACAGTCAGCTGTAGAGTATTTGTTAAATTTGAGTCTGACGGCAGACGGAAGAGCAGCAGTAGCAACAATTGGAGGAGAGCATAAGCAAATAGATAAACGTATTCCGCTTAAACAGGCATTGCATTTATATGCAGAATTATTACTTTCCAAAAATTCGATATCACTGGGTAGGATGTCAATGCAATTAACATGAAACAACTCATTACAAACTGAACACTGAATCTTAGGTTGATGGCGTTTCACCTTTAGTTTGCAGGTACACGGCATTTCAGAAATTAAATTTTTCAAATATAGAATTATTTAATAACAACTGGAGCGAAGATCACAGCACGTATTGACCCCACGACGATACGAACTTACTATCATATTGGTCTTTGCGAAAAGACTGCAAGTTCCATGTTATAATTCTTAATATGATGCCCAAATACTAGTTCTTTTAGTACTTCATTGATAAATCGCCCGAATGTTTGAGCTGATTTTCTTCAACCAAAATCTGTTCCTTAAGAATTCAAACATACCAAATGGTGTAGTAATCGCGGTTTTATGTATGTATTTGGTGGCCATTGGAATTTGGTGGTACGTTCTTATTAAGTCTAATTTCGAAAATATGTTTTTGCTATGTAGGTCAATATATAAGTCTTGAATGTGTGGTAGAGGGTAATGGTCTGGGACTGTAATCGCATTTAATCTTCTATAGTCACCACAGAGTCTCCAGTGATTTGCATCTTTCTTTTTACAAGATGTAGTGGGTCCTTCTGTAGTGATGTGGTGTGTTGACTGGTTTGTTGTAATCGTGTTCTGCTGTTAATGATGTATAGTTTTTGAGTTTGTTTGTTTACTTGTTGTACAGTGTAATTAATTTTGGTAGTGAAGTTTCGGTGAATGCAGTGATCGTATTAACGGATAGATTTCTTAGTGGATCGATCAGTTTCTTGTGTTTCAGGTCTATTAAGAGTCCATATTTCGCTAGGAAATCTGCTCCTATGATGGGTCTTCAAATGTCTGAAAATATAAATGTAAATGGGAATTCGAGACACGTGGTGTTTTAGCATAGAAAGGGGAGACAGAAGATTGGAAATGAGGTTAAGCGGTGTTTTTTTTTATGAATGTAATTTTAATTGTTCTGGCGCAACGATAAGAATGAAAGTGATCTTGAAGTAAGTGTATGCCTTTGAACTTCATTGCATTTCGTTTATTGATGCTTTGCTGACATAATTTTTTTATTTTTTATTTATTTCATCTACTGGACTATGTCCCTAATGTAATTAATCTTACATTAATTGTGTAAAAATTACAATGGTGAGCGACTAACTTGCATAGCGACAAGCATCCAGAAATCGGCTCCTTGCAGTCATAATTTGTTTTATAAAAGTCAGTGTAGAACAGATCCCATTTCTTACTTTACCGTCAAGCAAGTCTTTTATAAATAGAACACTTTGGACACTCCGTCTTGCAGATAAGTTTTGAATACCTATCAATTGACAACGAGTTTTGTAGACCGGCATGCTATCATAACAAAAAAATATGATGTAAAGGAAACTTAGTGAATCTTTTTTATACTTGTTCAATTTTGCTTATCCCATATTCATAGTATGGGCTTCAAACTGTAATACAGTACTCAAGCAGAGATCTGACTAAGTACACATAAATTGGTTTTAGTGTGAAAGGATTTTAAATTTTTTAGAATTTCTTCTCAAAAAACCAAATTGGGAGTTCGCCTTGGGAACAATACAATACAAAAAGCTAACACTAACTACAACTAAATGATAACTTTGTATCAAAAAGAATGCCCAAGTCTTTGAATAATGCGACTCTTTGAAAATATCTATTACTATCGTAGACATAAGTTTGTACAATGGGTAGTTGCATGCGGGAATACGTCATTACTTTTGCATTTAGTAAAATTAAATATCAGTCCTTTATTGTAACACCAGGAAATAAGTGTATCGATACCAGTCTAAAACTTGGCGCAGCCACTTAAATTTTTGACAGTCATAAAAATTTTTATGTCATCTGCATACAGTAAACATTCACAATGTTTAAAATAGATATATCGAAATGAACGAAAGAGTAAGCAACTACCTTGAGGAACTCCAGATATTGCATCGATTTCTTTAGGGAAATGCTCATTTACCTTCACAATCAACTTTCTATTACATAAAAAAGAGCGTGGAGGGTAATCATTGATTCCATATTACTAACAATATGTTACATTAAAACAGATGGCACGAAAGTCGGTCAATGTCGTTTTTCATTGGTTTCATTGCATTTATTTACGCTAAAGCAGATCAGAGAAAAACGAATGACGCGTTTAAGTCACACTGAATACTGGGAAATTTAGGTTTTCCAAAAATTAGATGCAAGAATGCAAGAATTTTGTATAAATAGTTAGAATTAAGATCATCAATAATCATAAAATAATGAGAAGTTAAAAAAAACACAATAAATACTACAGTTAAAAATAAAAGGCTTAAGTTTATTTTTTTTTACATGATCAAAGCGGCTTTTTAGCCTTATACATTGACGTAACACACGCTTTAAATGTGCAAAGCAGCTATGAATTTTCCATAGGACATTCCCTGTTAGAATAGGAACCTAATAGCACAAATAATAGACCGTACATTACAAACGTAATAGGGTAGAACGAAAGCCCAATTTCTCTAATTTTGAGATGAGGGATTCATGATCAAAGCCAGGGGTGGCCAAATGGTTGCCCGCAGCCTACTGGTCGACCGCGTATCAATTCCTAGTCGCCTGCCTGTCTAATGCGGCGAAGCAACACTTACTTTGTTCGGTTTCATAAAATAAAATTTTTTCGTGTTTAATTTAGAAAAGTGTATCAATTTTCTTCGCTTTCATGTCAATTATTTCATATTTAAGATAAGAAATCGTTTGAAATGTAAACTGGAAAGCACCGTTGCCCACTACAAAATATTGACAAAGCATATGATTTCTGAATGCAGCCAATAAACAATCAATCGGCAACCAGCGGATTGCTCACACAGTTGATGCCAAATGAAAATTGGTTCGGGTTTTCAATGTTAATGCTCACGGTGAGCTTGAAATACGTTATTATCGAATCACAAATTAATCCAAATTTTTTAATTGCAACTTATTCTACAGTGTCTAAGGAAACATTTCCCGTAAAAATTAAAATCGGGGACCTGCCCCTTTTGGAGAAAACCGATTTTTATCTTTTTTTCATATTTTTCAGCTTTTTATGATTTTAGCCCTTTAACTGACGTTCACTGCAAGTTTTTCTGACCTTGATTACCATTCTTAGTTTATTCTGTAATGTATAAATATTGTGTTGACGTCCAAGTACTTCAGTTTGGGCACTCCTAAAAGTCATGAAGGTCATCTATATACAATAAAACATAGTCGGTTTAGTTATCCGCTTCGTAACTTAAGAACGGCTCGGCTGGACCGATTTCATTGATCTCTGATTATTTGGATTTATCTTCGCCCCGAAAGTAACATAAGCTATAAAAAGTTTATTTAAGGTGCATATATAGGGTTTCCCTTGCACAAAAATATTTAAAAAAAAGAATTTTCACAAAGACCACGTAATCGATTCACACCAAATTTACACCACATAGCTTTTATTTCAAGAAGCATAGCTTAGGCTATAAAACTTTTATTTAGAGTGCATATTTAGGGTGACCTTTATACATATTTATGCACATAATCGCTGGTAAGTCTGTTTGTGATTGCGTAACTTCTGAACGTCTTCACCGATTGAGGTCATGTTAGCCGGGTCAGCTTGTTACACTATAAATATCCCTTATAATACAATGCGATATGCATTTTGATTTATATGGTTTTTCTGTAGACTTAGTTCACGGATTATGGTTTATGCCAATATTTAATTTATTTCGTATTTATTTTATTAGAACAATATTTTCTGTTCTATTACTAAAGATGACAAAGCTCCACAAAATTACCTTTTTTTTTTGCCCTGGATGTCTTTGCCGATTTTTATAATTCCAGGTACCCAGTTTACGAATATATTCATGAAAATACTGAATTGGTTCTAGTTTTTATGATATTGATTCTATACAACTCAAGAACGCCTGGACCGATTTTTGTGATCTCTGATTGCTGATGATATCACGTAGCGGTGATTAAAACTAGTAAAAGCATTACTATCATCAGCAATCAGATATCACAAAAATCGGTCTAGCCGTTCTTGAGTTGTATAGAATCAATATCGTAAAAACTAGAACCAAGTCAGTACTTTCATTTTTTTGCACATTTTTTGTTGATTTAATGCATTTTGTGCTTTTAGTTTTTTTTTGTGGTTTTGTACTTAAAGTACTGAACAAGAAGCTCAGTACAAAACATAGTTCCGTATATAAGTATAATGACAGCACGGCAAATTAATTAATTTGCGGTCCACACTTTGCTGGAAATGAAGGTATGTGCCTATTTTCTTCTCAGTATAACTGCAAGTTGTGTCAAAATATATAATAATAAGATAATAAAAAGCTAATTGTAAATCCTAGCAAACGTGTATTGTTTGTATTTTCTCATATAAAATCACAAATTTCGAGCAAATTGAGATTTTATTCCATTTAAATTTCAACACCTAACATATAGGAGTCCCTTAAGTCTCATCTGGATCTTAATCAACCCTACAAATTCACATTATCAAAGCTGGTTACTTTAATCAAGATTTCAATCAATCGCTAATCTAAATTCAGCTACATCGACACATCAATCATACATACATGCACTCTCATTGAATTGCTCTCCAACCAACGGCTGTCTGAAAAATATTCTAAATAAATTTATTCCTAAGACGAAAAATAGAACCTTGAAAACTGCGAAAAATAAAAAGGAGAAACTTACAAAATTACAAAAAAATCAACATAAATGGTGGTGAATTCATTACTAATGATTAGAAAAACTAGAGCTTTCATCAATTCGTGTTTTAAAGTAAAAATTGCAAAAAGTTTTAGCAAAAACAAAAAATTTGCGTTAAAAAACGTATTAATATCAACAAAAATACGTCAAAATTCATCAAAGTCCGAGTTAAAAGCAGAAACTGAAATGGTAATTAAAACAATTAATTGCTATAAAAGTAAAAAGTCAAAAAAGTGGTGAGAAAAATCCGAACGAAAAGTTTAAGGTAATGCGTTCAAGTTGTGCAATATATTTTTTGCGAAAATATTAACGAAAAAGTTAAGAACTTTTTGAATTTAATTTAAAAAAAAAATTTAGTTTGTCCTTAGAAAAGTTATATAAAATATAGAATAGTGCTAGAAAACTATATAAAATCAATTCAGAAATAATCTTCTTAAAAGTTTAAAAAATTTCAAAAAAGGTAAGAAAATTAATTAATAAAATATAAACTAAATCAAATCCTAACGTTCAAAAAAATAAGTAAAGAAATTAGTTACAAAGAAAACCAATAAAATTACATTTTGCATTTTTTCCGCCACCTTTTTTCAATACATATATACAATGCATATTTTTAAATTCTTTTGCTCGAACATCCCAGCCAACCAGAAAGAGAGCGCTCCACAAAAGAACTCCGAAAAGGTTCTTTTCCGGGATTGATTTTAAAGCTTACGGCGACAACACTCCAAAAACATACCATGTTGTGAGCTATTTAAGAGCTTTTAGCAAATGAATGCAGAGAGCCGCAGTTGCGATCGCATCGAAAGCGAAAGACACCCGCTTATGAGGATATTGGAGTGTTTTTAGAGTGATTCTTAGAATAACGGTAAGCTTTTAAACGACATTTGTTATTCGTGTGCAGCTGCAGAACTATGCTCATTTTATTGAAAGTTCTTGTGAGTTGCGGAGACAAAATGTAAAAAACAAAGTGATAGTGCTGTAATTTTTATATAAACTATATAATATATACTAGCTGACCCGGCAAAACGTTGTTCATGTCACTATCTTCAGCTCCATATCTGTCTCCATCTCCATCCCTATTCCTGTCCCTATCTCTATCTCTATCCCTATCCCTATCCTGTTTGTAATTAAGAGGGTAAAACTAACCTATCTCACTATTTCAGTTTTTTGTAATTTTCGAACCGCCCTTAACATTTAGGGGGATGAAAAATAAATGTTGTCCGATTATCAATTTTATATCTACTATATAAATATATAAATATGAATTTTGAAATATGTTAGTCTCGCAAAGGCTCGAGAATGGCTAGACCGATTTGAATAATTTTTTTTGTGTTAGGTTTGTAATTGTTCAAGGAAGGTTTATAGCAAAAAAACATTTGGAAAAATTTGAAAGAAAACTCGGAAATATGGAAAAAGTCGAAAATTTTTCAATTTTCTACTTAGATTTTCAAATTCAATTTATTTTATTTTTATGTTTGCTTTGATATTTATTTTTTTGATTGAACAAATTTTACATTTACTGTCAAAGCATAGGAATAGGGATGGGGATAGGGATGGGGTTAGGGATGGGGATAGTGATAGTGATAGCGATAGGGATGACGATCGGAATAGTTATGGGGGTATGGTAAGGGTTGAGGTAATGATGGTGATAGGGGTGGAGATAGGGATAGGGATAGGGATATAGATAGGGTTAGAGATAGAGATGGAGATATAGATAGGGATGGGGATAGAGATAGGGATGAGGATGGGGATAGTTTTGGGGGTATAGTTAGGGTTGAGGTAACGATGGGGATAGGAGTGGAAATAGGGGTGGAGATAGGGATAGGGATAGAAATTCAGATAGAGATGGGGATGGGAATAGAGGATTGGGATAGAGATAGGGATGAGGAGGAGCATAGTTATGGGATAGGGATTGGGATAAAGATAGGGATGGGAATAGAGATGAGGATGGGGATAGCTATGGAGATATGGTTAGAGTTGAAGTTACGATGGGGATGGGGGTGAAGATAGGGATGGAGATAGGGACATGAACAGAAAGGGCAGAACAACGTCTGCTGGGTACACTTGTATTAGATAATAAAATAAAAATATAACAATGATTATTGTGCTGCGGTTTTAGGTCGCGAAAAGTGTAAAGAACTGAAGCAGTTGGTACAGTAAATTATCTGAAAGACAACGCGTATAACTTAAACAATTTTATTTGTTGTATTTTATTTAATTGTTTTATTCAAAAGATTTATTTTTATTTCAGTTTAGTATGTTTTAACAAAATGGTTAGACAGCATAGTTTTATTCAAGCACTATGTGCTGTTGGTTTAATTAAAATAAGATATTATTTATTTGAGCACTACGTGCTGTTGCTTCAGTTAATTTTTTATATCTGACTCTAAATTTTTAACCTAATCCGTTGCGACCATACTCAAGAGGATTGTTGTTGTTTTTATTCATAATTTTGACTTGGGAAGCAACGCCCGAAATCAGCAGAAGTTGAACTTGACACGTAAATACCAACGTGCGGTTGGGTCGTTGATCGCGACAAAAAGCAAATGCATCAAAATGAATAATATGTTCACCTTTCTCATCGTGATACGTAAATAATGAAAAAGGGAATTTATATATAATTTTTCTTAACGTGGTACGTTAACTTATACAAGATTTGACAGATTTAAGTGAAATTGAAAACTTTTGGACACCAGTGCAATGGGAAACGTCCGATAACTGCGCCATAGAAAATGATTCAAAAAATAGTTCTCAAAGCTTAAGCTCAAAAATAGCAGAATGGGCAATTAAATTTAATATAACTACTACGGCCACCAAAATTTTCTTTTATTGACTCTCTATTAACTAATTTATTTCTTTTTAACAGATCTGAAAAATGAGATTCAAGAAATGCGGAAGGAGCACACCGCAACCTCCGCTCGTATGCTGACGGAATTAATCTCTTTCAAACAGCAACTCGGCAGCAACAACAAAATTAACTCTATTTTACCCAGTAAGCCATTTAAAGATGTTTTAAGCTTCGAAGTATTTGAAGAGAAGCCTCTAGGCTCGTCCGATATGGCTGCGCAACTGGTAATTATTTAATAGTAGTAGTATTTTGAAGAGAAATGTAACTTTTAAAAACTTACTAAGACTAAAACTAACTTGGCGAGGCGCGGGTAGTAAGCAAGCGATTCGCTACCGGTCTGTTACTAATGCTATGCGAGGTAAAGTTGCACAAATCAAAGTTTGATATATATGTACTTATTACAAAAAATGTTTATTTTAGGCCCCATAGCCGTTTTTTCTCCTTGGGGCAACGGGATTTCGACGCTGTATCCATCAAATGGTGCCAGGGTGCAACGGAACGGTTGAAGAAACCAGAAATTAAATTATAAATATAACTACTTATTATAATTAATATAATAACTAATAATAAATTCCAAAAATGTTTGTATGTACATGTGTATGTATACAGTGATATGTATAAAAATATTAAAATTAAAAGTTGTCTATTCAAAAAAAATCCTTTAAATATTGTCCAAAAATATTTGTGATTTAAAACACCAAAAAGTATAAATCCCTTTAAAAATAAGGTTCTAAAATGAATCTAACGTTTGTCAATTTTATGCTCCAAAATGAGTCTAAGAATATTTCATTTTCAGCTTCAAATTGAGTCTAAAATTTGTCCATTTTAGCTCCAAAATGATTCTTAAATATGTCAATTTTGGGCTCCGAAATGAGGCTATAAAAACAATCCAAAATTCATTTAAAAAGAGTTCCAAAACGCACTAAAATTTATTGGGTTGGACTCTTTTTGGATCCGTTTTTAAGTCTCCTTTCAGTATGTCCACTTAGAACAAAATATCGCACATTTAGGACTCTAATTAGAGCTCAATTTAGAGCGAAACGCTCCATTCCAAAACACGCAAACATTCTGACCCTTTTCAGAGTCAGATATGATTCTTAATTTTGAGCTGATACACTCATTATGAGTTCATAAAAGAGTCAGAAATATGAGTAATTCTTTCAATTCAACTTTGTTCCTCCTCATGTTATTTTATGTACTTAGTTTTTGAAGCTCTGAGTTCATTGAACTTTTTACATTAAAGTTCTAACGCTGCATTTTCTTCAACTATTATTTACATTTGCTGGCAACATTAACCAATTGTTGCTTGGTTTTTAATTTTCTATTTAATTTTTTATATCAAAAACAATTTTTTTAAAAAAATGTACCGTTTGCCTGCTATTCTGAAACTCGAAAATATAAATATTTATTGAGTGAAATCAATTTTGAATCCATTGCATACGATAAAAATTTTAAATGGTGCGATTTTGGTTCACACTATGGTCAGTCTACGGTGCGAAATTCCCAATTTTTTTCTTTCATTTCTTGCAAGTATAATGACTCGTCTATCTGGTCGTCTGTGGGTTGGGTTAATTTAAAATACTGAATAATTTGAAGATTTTTTTTTGGGTAGAAAATTTTATTTCCCTTTCCCCAAAAAAAAAAAAAATAAATAAAATCATCTTTGGAGACTTTTATGCATATGAAACGGATTTAATTTTTTGCTATATGGATTAATATGTAAGAGTAATACATTTTATTTGGAATATGCTTATATTGGTGATATAAATATATTTTTGAAAGTACATATTAATTACAAAATATAAATAAATATATAAATGTAACAAAATAGAAATATTTATAAAGAACAAGAACTAACTTAAAATCTAATAATTTTGTACCGTGTGGTATTTTTCAAAACATGTCGGTAAATGTAAAGGTACCTGGCACTGTTTGCATTGCCAAGTGGTTTCTCTTCTTATTTTATGTTTATAACATACGCGGCACCGTTTTGTCGGATGTTCTTTTGATTCTGTTGCCGGAATATTCTCCGGAAAATGTGCCCAATTTTTTGCTTGCAAACGCTGTGGGGTATTGGCACTTGAAGGACTCCCACGGGTACTATAATTTGGCAGGACCACTTGCTCCAATAATTCTTCAGCAAGTTTTAAACGAAATTGGACAATGCCTGTTTTGCTTCCACAATTGACTTTATTATATAGAACGTGTGAATTGAAAATAGCCATGTCTATTAGATAAAACGCCATTTTTTTATAACCTTTCATGCATTTTCTCATAACAGGAAAGCATGCTAGCAATTGGTCTTGTTTATCAACGCCTCCCATACCTGTATTATATTCGATTACACATGATGGTTTGATAATTTTGTCAAAATCGTCATCTTTCTTTTTTCGCTTCCCCGTCTCAACTAAATCAATATTTGAATGTTTTGTACTAAGCATGTATACATCTTTCTTATCTTTCCATCTTAGTGCTAATAAACAGTGAGATGATAACATTTTGGCCTCTCCTTTTTTTAGTTTGAGGGAAGCAAGCTCTTTTGGCATGTGTTTTCTATTCTTTCGCACAGTTCCAACTACATTCGTATCCTGTAATTTTAAAAATAATTGTGGAGACGAATACCAATTGTCCATGTATAGTGTGTATCCTTTTTTCAAAATTGGTTGTGCTACTTCTAGAACAACACTCTCAGACGCTGGTATATCAGTTCCCGGTATTTTATCTGTGCCAACATAGATTTTAAAACGAATACAATAGCCTGATGAAGACTCACAAAGTTTATAGATTTTTATTCCAAATCGCGCTCGTTTCGATGGATTGAATTGAATATAACTCAAATGTCCTTTGAACTTCATAAGAGATTCATCTAGTGATACTGCGCTCTCTGGAGTATAAAGATGATCGAATGTATTATTTAGATAATCAACTAAATTTCTGATTTTTCTAATTCTATCATTTTTATCCAACTTTTCGTTGTCTGTAAAATGAAGGAATTTTGAGATATCAAAAAATCTATCCCGTGGCATAGTGGCTGCAAAAATTGGAGTATTTATAATAGTTCTTTTTGACCAATATGAACCCAAATTAGATTTTTTTACTTGAGACATAATAATACATAATGCAATATGTCCCTTCATTTCATCCAAAGTTACTGGAAACCACTTTAGGTTTCGTTTATTTGCACCTTCTTTTGCAATTATTTGACTGGCATATCTATTCGTTTCTTCTACTATCATTTTCCAAAAGATTTCAGTAAGAACTTGGTCTAGCACTTTCAAAGGTGTAGAATTATCACCTAATTTGCGCAGGCACAAAGCATTGATTCCAGCTATTTCTTGAAATTGTTTTATATCGGCAAGATTTTCTTTTTCTTCCCAAATCCATGGTTCTTGCAATTGTTCGATAGAAGAATCACTATCGCTCGATAAAAGCCGCGCGCGTTTTCGACGTACTGGTATTACTTCACTATTGTCAGTATCACTTTCCAATTCATTGTCGTTTTCATCATTTTCATTCTCTAATTCACTGCAATCACTGTTATCATACAGATTTAATTTATCGCTTTCATAAAATGAATTTTTTAATTTAGACATCTTAGAATAGCGTATCAAAAAAAACAGGGATAAAATAATAAATGGAATTAACCTTATTTGCAACTGTAAGATGTCGAAAAAAACTTTAGGCAATTGTTTGTGATCAACGCCAACTAGCGGGGGTGTCGCAAAAATCAACGCCTACTTATCAAACTCAGATGACGAGTCAGACTCGTCCACCGTAACTTCGCCCAAGTAAACACATGACGAGTCTCACTCGTCAAATGTACTCAAAGGGTTAATAGCGAAAACATAACATTTAAGATTTTGGTACTTTGCATGCATAATTTAAGCAATGGGGGCAGCCATGATTAAACAAGAAAAAAAAAATAAACAAAGGGCGCCGCCATAATTAAAATAGTATTACACTAACAAAATACTGACCGCATAGGCAAATCAAGATCAAAACAGAAAATAGCAAAATCAATCCAAAATCAATACTACCAAATGCAAACTTACTGCATTGAAATCTATGTGCACCTGGTAGTCTAGCAGTTTGTTCAAGACACATTTGATCTTTTAGTTTGGACTGGGAAAAGGATTTTATTTTGTTATTTTACTAGTTTAAAGGTTGGGCATTATATGGATGTCACCAAACATAATAAGAATGCCAAGGCTGAATAAGTTAACTCCTTAAATTTTTCGAAAATAAACTGTTAATAAAATTGATATGCCCAAACCACTCATATAAAAAAAAATAATATATTGCATATATTATGATGGAAGGAATGCCAAGGCTGACCTACGGGGTTTTTGGAGAACATGGGTAGAAAAATTAAATAGGAAAGGATCTCAAGGTAAATAATTTCTAAGGACATTGACCCTAAAAAAACCTAGAATTATCAAATTAATAAAACCTGTAGACAATCGTCCGATTCGGGAAGTCTACAACAACAGTGTAGGGTTTCGTGAAATTCCGACTCAGGAAAGATAAGGTAACGAAGAAAAGGTAAGGAAGAAAAGGACATTATCGTTCAACGATTAACTTTGAATTAAGGACATAATTAAATCAAGTATTGTGGAAAAGTTGAGATTAAGTAAAGGAATCGAACAGACATTTTGTCACACAATTTAAAACAAAAACAAAAGATTTAAAACGAAGAAAGAGAACATAAATTTTTTCAAAAAAAAAAAGAAAATACCCTAATTTCAGCCTCAGAAGAAGGAGCAAAAGTACGTCTCTAAACCAGGATATTAGGAAATCTGACGAATCATTGTTGCGGTTTAAATTAAGGCGAATTCCAAACAAAAAAAAACGGATAAAGGAGAACAACTAAATTCATTGTCAATCTTAACAAAAAAAAAAAAAAAAAATTAAAATGTATTTAAGGTTTAATTTATCTTTTATAAAATATTAAATGCAAAAAAAAATGGGGTGCATTAAAATAGGGACGAAATAAAATGTTTAATGCAATGATATAAAAATATATATAGATATATAAAAAAATAATATTGAGTACTGAAATTAAGACATAACAAAAAGGAAAAATTAGAAAAAAAAATATAAGAAATTTAGAGTAAAATAATGTAAAAGTTATAGTTTGTAAAAGAATATAAGGGTTTAGAAAAGATTAAGGACTAAAGAAATTCAAAAAAAAGGTAAAGAGCTTAAGTAATGACTTCTCGGTTGATTTATTTAAAAATTTTCAGTTAAGAGTTTTTGAATATTTTAATTTTTGTATGAATTAAGTTTTCTTTTTGTGAGATCTGGACACATGGATAAATTTTTGTTAATTTTTTTTATGCATAATAAAACCCAATTGGTGAGCTCATTTGAGGTAGGCAGGGTGCTTCAAAAACAAAAGAAAATTATAAATTTTTATATTCAATAAAAAAAATTTTATTTTGTTAAGGTGATTGTTAACGTTAGTATAAGTAGCGTCTAGTCATATGGAATAAAATAATCTAACTTTTGTATTAGCTAACATATTTAAGATTTAGAAAAAATTTCTACCCAAATCGTTGTAAAACCTTTTTTTTCTTGTAGAAGTATTCGTTATGCTTGTAGCTATAATTTTTTTTTTTTTATTTGTGGTATACGCGCTTAAGTATTAAATTATTTTTTTTTGTTGTTGTTAAATTAGCTGAAAAAAGAAAAAAAAATGTTGATAATAAATTTATGTATTTTTCATAAGCTGATTTAAAAAAAAAAATATTGTTTTTCCTATCTTCTTTTGTGTCGGAGGTGCGAGACTTATGCGTTTTTTTTTTGTTGTTGGAGTCAATTCAAATATAAAGAAAAAAATGGAATGAGCGGTTCTTAAAAATTAAGATGTTTTGGTAAAATATAAAATTAGGGGTTGCCTGATAGGATTTTAAGGGGTAGCTGCATTCGGCATGCATTTACCACGGTTGGGAAGGGATCGCTATAGGGACGAAACACCAGTCCCCCGTGAACAATAGTAATGCGGCAGTTATTTATATTGTTGTATATAAATTTTTTTGTATTAGAGGTTGTTTTATTTTTTTTTTTTTTTGTAGCATGCGTAAGTATTAACGTATCAAAAGATATGTTTATTGTGCCTCCCACGATCGGATGTGCCAAAGTGTGAACAACCACGCCCAGGCACAAATTGAGCTTGCTATGCCGGACAGAAGACACATCCGATACGATGGCTAGGGGTAGGTAACAAAAAATTCCACGTCTTTACAATTTAGCAACCTAAGAAATTATTTCAATAATATAATTTTGTTTTCAGAAAAGTGACAAAAACAATTCAGCGAGTCGAAAGATTTTGCAAGAATTTATAAATAGCTGTAGCAAAATGTTTGAGAATAGTGAAGAATAAATTTGTGCACAAAGAAAAAAGAAGTTTACAGTAATCAAAATCAAAAAAAAATTAAGAAGATTCATTTCTTTCTTTCTCTTATTTGAAAATCAAAGCGCTTAAAAATGTTTTTCTAATTTTTTTGATTTACAATATTTCTTCATTTCTTTTTTTTTTTTTGAACAAAATTCGAGAAATCAATTTTTTTTTGCATATTAAGTTTGGTGCTTAAATTCCAGTGTGTAGTCAAAATTTGGATAAATCTATTTATCATGAATCGCGGATTGACTGTTCTCGGTTCCACTATTTCATAATTACAAATAATATCTTACATGAAAGTTTTTTAAGCGTTTTTGCAACGTACTCGCGAAATTAGTTTTTAAATTTCTATCCGTTTTTTAAGCCACAGTTATTATCGAATTATTTCTATCAAAACTATACTTTTTCATTTCATTTTTGTGGGTCATAAGCCTTTGGTTGCATTTCGATTCCAAAAGTTTTGTTTCTATTGTTCTCCATTTCACTTGAGTAAGACTAAACTTTTGCTTGGTCTTTTAGTTAGACGAAGATCCTGGTCTTATTGCTGAAAAGTTTTTCGTATCAAAAAAAAATCTATTTTTATCCGAGTGATAGCTTACTATCTCTTTTGCTTGGCTTTTTGACTTTTAGTCAAAAGAATTTCCTAGTCTATTTGTTAGAAAAATTTTTTTTTCTCATCAAAAAAATTTTTTTAATATCAAGAGACATTTTTTATTTCTAATTTGTTTAGTTTTTCTTGGACTACAACTAAGGAACTTTCATTATTCGAACAAAGATTTCGAATTCCATTACATATTTTATCGAACGTTATATTCAAAGTGTGGTCTATTTATTGCTTCTCATCTTCGTTGGCACATCTTTGATTTTCAATATGTCAGCACTCGGTAACTTCATCCTATTGACCGGCAGCTTGTTGAGTTTGAAAACAACTGTTTGGAATGCTATCTCAGGATAATGCTTCGCACGTTTTGGAAGTTCATCGGAAAGAAGTGAAGTTTATCTGGAGCAACTCTTCTTCCGAAGAGACTGGAAACGATGATGCCATGGTCGATTTAACATCAGTTCAGGAGCGTTACCGCAGGTCTTACCAAACGTAGTGTTGGAAAAATTAGTAAGCTTATAGTAACTCTTGGGAAGAGTTGAATACGTTTTTAATAAACATATACCACACTTGAAACTGTTTCCGACATCAAGTGTACTCTGAATTCCAACTCCAACATCCGTAGTACAGTATGAAAAGTAAGTACTTACCATTCTAATACAGCAAGTTCAGATTGCAAAATTTGCTTAAAAAAACAGCATACCATCCGTAACTGCCCGCAATTTTTAAGAATGAATTCAAAAGAACGAATGGCGTCGATTAAAAAGTTTCAGCTTTGCATTAACTGCCTTGCTTGTGTCCATTCTGTTAAAGATTGCAAAAGTTTGCATAATTGTTTCAAATGCTATAGGAGGCATAATACTCTGCTATATCCTGAGAACATTAAAACCAATTGCAATCGTTTAAATTCAACTCCATCACCCAATTTCACATTTCAAATCCTCAAGGTCTCATGCCGTCCAAATACAGTCCACTGAAACCGCTACTGTTTGCGATATAGTACAAACTTGTTTTAAAGTTTGAACCAAAAGTGTTCTTTTGGGTACTGCAATTGTGCATATATGTCATTTAGGCATAACATATTCCGCTCCAGCTTTCATTGATCCTGATTCCAAAGCAACTTTTGTTTCAGTAAAATTGTTCAAGCTTGTCAAGCTACCTTATTGCTCCGTACAAGCTCAAGCATCTGGACTAAATAATGCTGTTTCTGCAAAAGCTAAAAAAATATGCTCATTTTTGCTTTGATCAACAGCTGATGCTGTATTCCGAATTGAAACATCAGCTTCAGTTCTTCCACATCTTACCGGAGCTCATGATGTATCCAATGCTATCCAAGCTCGAGATGGGCTTAACACTGCCCTTGACTAAGCAGGATTCTCATTACGAAAGTGGACGGCGAATTCGCAAGATATGAAGAATTCTTACTATAGCAATATTTCTTATATTAGCAATGCAAAAACTCTAGGTATTAGATAGAACGCAAAGTCTGATGAATTATTTTTTTCAACCACAGCTCTGTGCCAAGCGGGAAGTGCTATCTCAAATTTCTAAGTTGTTTGATCCAGCAGGCTGGCTAGCTGCTTGCATTGATTTGGCAAAGATACTCATGCAACAAATCTGGCTGGGTTCATTTTATGCCGGGCAGTGCGATACAGTTCTACAGGTTTTGCGATGCATCCGAAAAAGCACACGCTGCAACTATTTATGTCTGAAATCGTTCCCAGTCAGGTTCTATTTCAACTACTTTACTGGCAGCTAAAACTAAAGTAGCTCCAGTTAAAACAATTTCGATACCGAGAGTTATGTGGTGCAGTTCTGTTAGCAGAGATGGTGGAGTCCATTATTCCGCAACTTGACGTTAAAAGGTATCGTTTATTTTTATGGACTGACTCTACCATTGTTCTAGCATGGCTGCAAAAGCCAGCATGTCAGTGGCAACCATTCGTGGCTAATCCTGTCTCGAAAATTGATCAAAGTGCAGGTCCAGCAAATTGGTTTCTTGTAAGTTCACAATCTAACCCAGCAGATCTCGCAAGTCTTGGACCCTTTATACAAGAATTTGCTAATAGCGATCTCTGGTGGCATGGTCCAAAATGGCTTATTCTTAAACCAACACTTTGGCCCAGTCCTCCTGACAATTCTGAACATGAAACAGATCTAGGAAATAAAATCATTTAAATCCAATTTCGTCTTTTTTCAAAATTCAACGATATTCTTGATCGTTTTTCATTATTTTCAAAAGCAATGCGAGGTGTTTCATCACCTTTTTTAACGTATGATGAACGTCATCCAATCATATTACTATATTACTACTCGCTTGCTTGTTCAATTTACCCATCAAATTGTAATTGGAATTGCCCAAATGCAAAATAAATATTTGTTTTTATTTAAAAGTGCAATTTTTACTTCCAATTTATTTTTTTTACAATATCTTTTTTTTTTACATTTTTTTTAATTTTCTTTAATAATTGAGAACTAACAAAAAGTTATAAATCAAAAATTCAAAAGCAACAAAGTTTTTTATTTTTTGTATAGTATTTCGTAAGTGTGTTGTAGTGAATGTGTACATGTAACAATGCAGACACTACATTATTCCCCCCATAGAATTTTATAGTATTTGCAAGTAGATTAAAGTGAACTTTTTTAACAAATTTATGTGTTGGGGAAAATGTCTGTGTAGTGTCTGTGTTAATGAAAACTGGTTTGATTCGGTCTATATTTATTGTAGTAGGGATGTTGTTTTTTTACAATTGTGAAATACTTTGGTGTTTTATCTAAAACTTTGTAAGGTTCATCGTACGGATTTTGAAGTGCACGTCGGATCGAATCATTACGAACGAGTACATATTTACAACTCTCCAATGTGTGCGGTATATACAGAGCGCGACAAAACGATAGCACAACTATATTTTTAGTGTTTTTTAGACTTCGCGTCCGTTTTTCGTACTTTATTATATAATACCAAATCGTAGGGTATTAAATGATTGAATAACAAGATTTTATAAGAAATAAAATAAAAAATTTTAACTAAAAAACCATTTCATGGTCCGACAAAACGATAGCACAAATTGTGTAATTCTAGAATATATTAAGTTAAAATAGCTAAATAAATATCTTAAAATTATTTTAATAATGAGTAGACCCCCCATTATTCTTTATTACCTCCACCATGCGGGTCGGTAATGATTTAAATAGTGTTTTTATGCTTTTTTGAGGCATTCCTTCCCAGTGGCTCAAAATGCTTTCTTTAAGCTCCTGTACTGTAGCGTACTGACGATTTTCGGCATACACCTCTCTAGCTAAGTTACCCCAACAGTTTTCAATAATATTAAGGTCAGGAGAACGAGCTGGCCATTCCAAAATATAAATATTTTTGTCCCGGAAAAACTCCTTTACTATTTTCGCTGTATGAACGCCTGCATTATCTTGTTGAAATATCATACCTCCTGTAGTAAAATTATGTCCTCGAAAAACTACTTCGTTTCCAATCAGACTAAGGTAGTCCACACTTTTCATTTTCGGGAGCACAAATTTGATTTCAGTTTTTCCTCGGTAGCCAATTCCAGCCCATATTATGACACTGCCTCCACCGTGCTGACGAAAAACTTAAAACTTCCTCTTTCTTCCTTAGATCATGATAATAGTACGACCACCCATCAGGGCCGTCCAGATTAAACTTTTTTTCGTCAGTGAAAAGCACCTGCCGCCAACGTTTTTTCCAATGAAAGTGAGCGTCCGCAAAATTCAATGGCGCTAATTTGTGTAAAAGGGTAAGGGGTAGTATACGAACCAATTTCTTGCGTTTGATATGCTGGCTGCTATTTAAAATTCTTTGTACATTTCGGACATTAGTTTTGATTCCAGCTTTTTCAGCGTTTTTTTGGGGGTAAGGTGAGAATTGGATGCTTCCCGCGAAATCGCACGCTTATCTCTATCGGAAACTGCTCTCGGCCGACCCACAAAATGATTCTGGCCATAGTTTTCTGGATCTTTTAACAGATTATAGATCACCTTTCTGCTTCTATTTAAGTTTTCCGCAATTTCTCTTATTTTCATGCCTTTTTTATGCAAGTTTATATTTCGAAAAGAAGCACCACTTATCAAAAAACATCTGCTGCGCAACTGTACAAATTCAGCTAAGGGTTTTAATATTGATAAAAAGTTTAAAGACCACCATACACGTGACAGCAATGAATCATTCTTAACGCCTGGGTAAATAAAAAAACGCTTGTTTTCATATTTCCTGCATAAAGTTAAAATAAGTTAAAGTGCTATCGTTTTGTCGCGGTCTGTACATATAGTTGACTAGAAGTATTATGATGGGATATTTTGGATTGTGAGTTTTGAACTTTCTCTTTGACTGCTGACAAAATATCTGATTCTGAGGTTGGAGATTGATTGTGGCGTACTATTAATTGTTGTGGCAATTTCAAATTTTGACCGTAAACCATTTCAGCAGGAGACGCTTTTATTTCTTTTTTCACGGCCGATCTGATGCCTAATAGAACTAGTGGAATCTCTGAATACCAGTTATTTTGGTTATTCTTTGCTATTAATGAAGTTTTTAACTGTCTATGGAATCTTTCTATTATACCATTAGCTTGTGGATGGTAAGGAGATGTCATTATCTGATGGTATGTGTGGTAACGGGTATTGGTCAGGAAGTGTTATCGCGTAAAGACGTCCACCGTAGGCACCACATGGTCTCCAGTCATTCGGTTCACGTTTCGGTACTAAGTGCAGTGGAGATGATGTTTTCAAATCAGATGGTCTACAAATGCTAGATTTAACTAAAAAGTCGAATTCTTGTTTAGCTATTTTAAATTTTGGATTTTAAATCTAGACGTCGTGGTCTTGTAAATGATAACTGTTCTTCTCTGACTATGTGACTAGGTGCAGTGTAGTCGGGTTCTGTAAATAGTGAAGGAAATTTCTTGAGTAACTGTGTAAGTTAACGCTGAAAATATTGCGACACAAGAGATAAGCATATTTAAGCTTAAATAAACAAGTTCATTGAAATATTGCAACATAAAAAACAAACATAATTTAAACAAATAAAATCCATTGAAAATGCTGACACCATGTCTGCTGTTAAATCAGCCCAAGCGATGTCGTAATATGCTTGCACTTGCGTTTGCTATGTTTGCACTGAAACCTTTCTAGCTAAAAAATTAAAACTTAAGTCGTAAAGTACCACTCAAAATCGATACTCATGATTATGAGTTCTTCTTTAAATACTTACATACACCGAATGTTAATTAATTAAGTTGTAATAGTGAATTGTAACATCTTTGAATAATTATAACGTATCTTTCGTTCATCAAATTAAATAAAAGACAAATATAAAATCAACTGGTGTTTATTTTAATCAACAAAAATATTAAGTTGTATATGTGTGAGTAGTTTTTTTCCGAAAGTTGAAATAGACGTGCCATTGGCAGCTGTCAAAGTTAGATCGGATTTTTGTTTGGAACTTTTGAATTTGGAGGATGGAAGTACAGATACTTCCGCTCCACTATCCACTAGGAAGTTTAATTTGTTTGTTGGATCATAAACGAATAGACGACGTGTTAGAATAATCGGTGCATCATCAGTCGTCGCGATAATGGATTTTTTTAGTTTTTAGAGTATTGTTGATTTGTGTTGTATTGAGTTAGCTCTACGTGTACGTGATGACTGCCTAGAGGTCGATCTACGTCGTATTGGTGTACGTGAGTGGAAATTTTGTTCGGATCTGAGGGTTTCAACTTTTAATGCCAATTTATTGCATGAATTTAGTATTTTAATGGTAGACTCTGCTAATGTCTGTACTGTCTTTGTAAGTTCATTAGTATTTTGCAGGTTAAAATTTCGCTCTCATTCATAACTTCCCATAGTTTGTCGGCTAGCTTCAGAAGCTCATCCAGTTTTGTGTGGCCTGAACCTGCAAGTGCTATGTTTAATGTTTTTGAGAGTTTTATCATCCATAATTTCAATAAAAGGTCTGGTTCTACTAAAGAACCAGCTAGCAGTAATAAGGTTTTATAAAACTGAGATGGCTTAGGGTCTCCAATCTCAGAATCGGACAGTATTTTGTCTAGCCTCTTGTTCTCACTAAGAGAATGTCGCTCGATTAAAACCTTTTTCAAATTTTCGTATTGATTATTTATCGAGGGATTTTGTATGACATCTGGTACTGTCATAATGACTTCTTGTGGGAGAGCGGTAACTATGTACTCGTATTTCGTTTTGTCCACAGTTATAAACTTTGCCTGAAATTGTATTTCAGCGTGTATGAACCACGCTTCAGGACAATTAGTCCAAAACTGTGGCAACTTCACGGAAGTCGCATGTATTTCCGTACGGACAGACGTTTCGAATGGATTTTCTAACTCTAAATTAAATAGGGGTCTGTGCACATCTCCTTCTCCTTGCTGTGTGTGGGGAGGAGAGTGTGAGATAATGTGAGAGGGGTGTGTGTGTGACATTAATTTTTATTACTATAAATGTGTATTTATAATTACTATAAAAGTGTACGTGATTTTTAGGCTGATGTTGATGATGTTGTTGTGACTGCTAGCGTTGGTGTGGAACTTGTTGTTGCTGTTCCAGTTTATATACTTGATTAAAATTGAATTTAACTTCTTGCACGGATTGTTGATGTTGAAACTGTTGATAGGGCTGCAGTGTGATATTGCGGAGAAACCAAGATATTCCACGTTTCAACCTATTGAGTTTTTTTTAACGTGTCTACGTGGGTGTTTGGGAATGCACTACTGCTCGGATTTAACCTCAATTTATCTGCTAATCGTAGGCACCACGTTTGTCGTGACCTGGCAGGATCGCCAATTTAAGTAATGCACAAGGTGCAATTGCCCAAATGCAAAATAAATATTTGTTTTTATTTAAAGGTGAAATTTTTAATTCCAATTTACTTTTTTTATATCTTTTTTTTTTAAATTTTTTAATTTTTTTCAACAATTTTTGAGAACTAACAAAAGTTATAAATTAAAAATTCAAAAGCAACAAAGCATTTTACTTTTTGTATAGTATTTCGTAAGTGTGTTGTTGTGCATGTGTAGATGTAACAATGCAGACACTACGAGGGCGCATTGATAATGATGCGGTTTTCAACAGATGGCAAGACTGTAAGCTGTCAATAAGCTTCATGCAAATTTTTGGCGCGATGTGTCATTTAGTTTTTGGATGGCAGCCATATAAGTCGGATAACTTTTAACTTTTCTTGCAAAATGGATAAAACCGATTTTCGCTCATTGATTAAACATTATTTCTTGCGTGGAAAAACCGAGAAGGAAACAAAGGAAAAGCTTGATTAATATTATGGCTCATCTGCTCCAGCGAATTCAACCGTAATTTATTGGTTTGCTGAATTTAAACGTGGTCGTACGAGCACTGAAACAATGCCATCATCAGGAAGGCCAAATGAGGTGACTACTGCGGAAATGATCAACAAAATCCATGATATTGTTTTGAATGACCGTCGAGTGAAGTTGAGAGGGATTATCGACATTGTAAACATTTCATATGAACGTGTATTCAACATCTTACATGAACATTTGCATATGAAGAAGCTATCAGCCAGATGGGTGCCGCGATTACTCACAAATGATCAAAAACAAAATAGTGTGACTACCTCAAAGCAATGTTAGGCATAACCCAGATGACTTTTGGCGTCAAATAATAACGGTTGATGAAACATAGATTCATCACTACACACCGGAAACCAAAAATCAATCAAAACAATGGGTAGAACATGGTGGAAGTGCACCGAAGAAGGCAAGGACTGTGAAATCAGCTGATAAAGTTATGGCGACTGTATTTTGGGATTCCCATGGTGTAATACTGATCGACTATATTGAAAAGAGAAAAACAATAACAGGAGCGTATTATGCTGCGCTTTTGGATCAATTGGACGATAAAATCAAGGAAAAACGACCACATTTAAAATAGAAAAAAGTGTTCTTTCTTCAAGACAACGCACCGGCACACACATCAACATTTGCAATGGCTAATTCCATGAATTACGTTACGAATTGTTGCCGTATCCACATTACAGTCCAGATTTAGTACCGAGTGACTTTTTCCTATTTCCAAACTTAAAAAAATGGCTCGCGAGAAAGAGATTCACATCAAATGATGAAGTAATCAACGAAACAAACTCATATTTTGAGGAGTTCGCAAAACCTACTATTTGGTTGGCATCAAAAAGTTAGAATATCGATTGACCAAGTATATCGAGCTAAAAGGAGACTATGTTGAAAAATAAAACTAAATTTAAAAAATAAAGTGTGTTTTCATTGTTAAACCGGATCATTATCAATCCGCCCTCAAACATATGTGTTGTGCCGCAATCAGTGATGTGTGGAAGTGTAGCTATGACCTTCCAGTTGGTGGCCCCTGGTAACAGCTCTCCACGAAGTTAAGTCTTGGCTGTAGGGCTGGCTAGCATAGCTAGGCTAGGGAATGGTAACTCCTAAATTGCCTGGGGTACCTTCGGGCCGGCACACATCGGTGTTTATCGTTAAACCATGAGTGTCTGGTACTGGTGGGTGTCTGCCCTGAAATTATTTTAGGCAGCAATTCCTCCAATCCTAGGTAGAACAGCATATGCCGAGGGATAAATGGCTAGTAGGTTATCTACTCGTTAATATGCGGACTCGGGACGTCTGGGACACTCCCGTTTCAATCTATCCTTATCCACACAGGCAGGCTCTGTGAGGATGGACTTCTTTTTCCTTGCTTGGGCTGGATCAAGGTGTTATATGATCCGTGCTGAGGATCATTCAGGTTGGGGGCCCAGTTCAAAAAAACAACAAAACAAGACAAACAAAAATTCAGAGTCCGGTGCTCGTAAAAAAACCGAAACTTATGCCACTAAAAAGGCACGGCTATAGAGCTGTTGCCTATGCGGATGATGTAGCACTAATTGCATTTGGCAAATTCCCAAATACACTATGTGAAATTCTTCAAGATGCCTTAAACATACTCGTCTCAGATGAGGCAGGTTTAGGTGTAAATCCGAACAAAACTGAACTAGTACTCTTTACTAGGAATCACAAACTTCCAATTATAGAACCACCTTCGCTTAACACGTTCCCTGCCGCGTGTACCGAAAACAGTACACGCTTAGCTTCATTTCTACGCCAACGTGTTTTTTTCAAATTAAAATTTTTTTTTCTAAATTTTAATTCCCGTTATGATTGTTTTATGTTAATTAGTGATGTTTAGAGGAATTTTTGCATCGTGTACTGATAACGGTACACGCGGCGTGGTGATTAGTCATGATAGCAAATTTCAGCATTGAGTATTTGATTGTTCGCTTTGCAGCTTGCTTTCAATAAGTATTCTTGTTATTATTGAATTATCAAAAAAAAATTAGTGAAATAATAATAGTCAATAATAAAGGAACAGTTATTTGAACTTTATATTTGGATAAAGGTATTATGAATACGCTTTATATTTAAATAAAAGCATTGAATATATTTTAGCTTATAGTTTTCCAGAATATTTCATACATTCAGTGATATATTTTCTAATTTCTACTGCCCTCCTAAAAATGGAGAGTGAGGATGAAAATATTAGGTCTGATTCTTCTGCCAGTATACCAAGTTCTTCACCAAGCGAAATTGCTTTCCGTGGTGTTCGCAATACACGTAGAATTTTATGTTTTACAGATAGTGAAGAAGACACAATTAATATTACTTATATTAATATTCAAAACGAATGGTTTGATCCTAGAGGAAATCAACCTCAGATTGAACCTTTCGATTGGGTACGAATTGCGAATTCTCGAAACTGATTGGTGCGAAGTAAAAGACTTTTTTCTACTACTGGTAACAGGAGACTTATTACAGGAGATAGCAGATCAAACAAACATATATGCATCTCAAGTATTGCAAGAACATCAATCTGTGCGATTAAGTAATTGGGTTCCAACTTCAAAAAAAGAAATTAAGAAATTTTTTGGCTTAATTATTTGGATGGGAATATGTAAATTGCCTGAAATCAGCTTATATTGGTCGAGAGACCTCTTATTTGCTGTGATATTTCCCAGCAAAGTAATGTCTCCAAATCGTTTCGAATTGCTCCTAAGAATGGTTCATTTTAGTAACAACAATGAAATCAGTATTGACCGCCTTAATAAAATAAAAATAATTATTGATACACTAAATGAAAATTTTAAGAAATATTATTATGTCCCAGAAAATGTTTGCATTGAGGAATCTATAAAACTTTTTGGCGGACGGCTCAGCTTCAGACAATATATGAAACAAAAAAGGCACAAATATGGTTTTAAGATTTTCAAATTATGTTCGAAGAATGGCTATACACATCGCTTTCAAATATACGATGGTAAAAATTCAGCCATTGCAAAGTTTACTCCAACAAACGTTGTGATGATGCTTTCTCAAGATATCATCGAAAAAGGACACGCCATTTACGTCGATAATTGGTATACTAGTTTAGATTTAGCACAACAGTTGATCAAAAAAAATACTCACCTAGTTGGAACAATTCGATCAAATCGTCGAGGTCTGGATAAAGAAGTTGTTGGTAAAAAACTTAAACCAGGGGATATTTTTGGAAAAGAACACAAAACCGGGATTACTTTGTTGAAATGGAGAGATAAGCGAGATATTTTAGCATTGTCTACAAAACATTCCATAGATACAGTGAATATAAGAGTAAAAGGACGGGCTTCCATAAAACCTGCTCTAATTGTAGACTACAATGACAACAAATCGCCTGTGGACATAAAGGGTGTTTTTTTTAGAGGTTTGTTTTTCGAATAGAGATAAAACTGGCATTTTATGGTCAAATCTGGCAACTCTAATGTCATTTATGTTCAGTTTGGTTTGCCATTTCATCATGAACAGGTTGACAAAAGAACAACGCTTGCAAATCGTGCAAATTTATTTCGAAAATAATGGTTCAGTTCGCGAAGTTTACCGCAAGCTCCGTCCATTTTATGGTCGACATAATCGTCCATCAGAGCAATTAATTCGGTTAACCATGGATCGTTTTCGCACTACGTTTACTCTATGTGATAATACGCATCCGCAGAGGCGTCGAACAGTGCGCACCGAAGAAACAATTGCCGCTGTAGAGCAAAATGTTGAAGAGGACCCGAATGAATCGATTCGCCACCGTGCACAGCAATTGGAGCTTTGTCCATCAACTTTATGGAAGATTTTGCGCAAAGATCTTGGCTTGCGACCTTACAAGATCCAGCTTGTGCAAGAATTAAAGCCGCGAGACCATGCAATGCGTCGTGATTTTGGTGTATGGGCCGAAAATGAGATTGATCTCGATGCTGATTTTCATCGCAAAATTTTGTTCAGTGATGAGGCTCATTTTTGGTTGAATGGCTACGTCAACAAGCAAAATTGCCGCATTTGGAGTGAAGAGAATCCACATGAGACCCTTGAGACGCCATTACATCCACAAAAACTGACTGTTTGGTGTGCTCTATGGGCTGGTGGAGTCATTGGGCCATACTTCTTCCGAAATAATGCTGGAGAGTCAGTTACCGTTAATGGAGACCGGTATAGAGCCATGATAACCGACTATTTTGTTCCCGAATTGGATGGCATGAATGTGGATGAGTTGTGGTTCCAACAAGACGGCGCTACATGCCACACAGCGCACGTCACAATCGATTTATTGAAGGAAACATTCGATGAGCGCATAATTTCGCGGAATGGACCTGTCAATTGGCCACCAAGATCGTGTGATTTGACACCATTGGATTATTTTCTTTGGGGATATGTGAAGTCGCTCGTCTACGCCAACAAACCAGAAACGTTAGGGGACTTGGAAGCCAACATTCGTGGCGTTATTGCCGACATACCTCTAAAAAAAACACCCTTTATCTGACCAAATGACCGCATATTATTCTCCATTACGAAAAACTTTAAAATGGTATCGAAAATTGGCTTTCGAACTTTTATTGAACATGACAGTTGTGAATGCATCGGTTTATATAATACAAAAAGCAATAATCCAATTTCATTTTTAGAATACAGAAAGAAATTAATTTTATATTTATGCAATATAGGTAATGATTCATATACTGAAGAAGATGACCATGTACCACGTTGTAGAAAACGTCATGAATTACAAAAAGACAGTAGAAAACCAGCAAAAAGAAACCGCTGCACATCATGCTATGCGAAATGTGTGAAAGATCATAATAGCGAAATCGCGCGAAATACTGTAAAAAGGGTGACGACGTTTTGTAATGATTGTCCTAATAAGCCATTCTTATGCATTCCATGTTTTAACAAAATTCATCGCTACATGAAAACGTAAATGAAGCATAGGATATACTCCACTTTGGATTTCATGTTCTTTTCTGTACTTCATTTTTATTTAATTATTCAATCTGAAATAAATATTATTTTTTGATGTTACTATGTATGCATTATTGTTTTAATATTAATAATCTCGAAAATAATATAAATTCTCTCAAAAACAAAAAAAAATAAGAATATATACAAAATTATAAAAGCGCTTACCGTGTACTGTTTTCGGTACACGCGGCGTAGAAATGACACCTAGTGAAAAACAGCTTGGCGGGGAACGTGTTAAGGACACTAGACTTGTTTTTAAAGATAGTGCAAGGTATATTGGTTTGGTATTGGATATTAAAGTAAGTTGGAAAATTAAGGTTGAAGAAATAGCTAAGAAAGCAACTGTAGCGTTTTACTCATGCAAAAAAAGGAGTAGGTGGAAGATGGGGACTATCACCTCGTGTTATTCACTCGCTCTACACAGCGGTCATTTGACCGATTCTGTTATCTGGGGTTGTGGTGGGGTGGCCTGCCTTAGACAAGGTCGCCTATTACACAAAATTGCAGAGGATTCAAAGGGCAGCTTCGATATGTATCAGTGGTGCTCTGCGGAATACACCAACTGACGCTTCGGTGGTCCTCTTTCATTTCGTTCCTCTTGACCTGCTAGGAAAACGAATGGCAGCTTGTGCTGCCATTAGACTCAGGAAAACTATTTGCTGGTCCGAGGTTAGAACAGAAACTCAACTATCCTTCATAGGTTGAGGTCTGTACCCTCCAATTTGGACTATATTCAATGATGGGCACCAACATCAATGCAAAATTTAATTTCCATGTAGTGGTACAACAACCATATGGAGAAAAAATAAGAAGAAGCATAAATAAGAAAGCAAGTGACATACGTCTTGCCTTCTTCAATGCTTGCGGTGAACTGATCTAAAACGCATTGTAAGCATAGAATAACTTATTCATGCTTTGCACTGAAAAAAAAATGTTATCGTGCGCCGAAAGCTTTTATTTGCTTTGCCTACTTTAGATGGAAATTAAATATTCAAAATACTTAAACTTATTCGGTTGTAATCAAATTAAAAAAAAAAAATTGTTGTATTAAGTGGCCGCTGTGGTATCAGAAAATTGTTAAATATTTGTTTTATTGTTAAAGAATTTAACAATGAATTAAGCTTTAAATATTTTATTAGTTTAACAAAATAAAAATCGTAATAAGTTCTCTAGCTGTTCAATAGTTAATAAATTTCATTTCTTATTTTTAATAAATACAATAGAAGAATAAGTTGCTTCGCAAAAATATGTTGAGCCAAACATGGAATATAGAATGGAATGAAGTCCAAAAGCATACTAAAATGCCGAAAAAAAGTTTCTTAAATATCTTAGAATGTTGTCTCAAAGAAAATAATTATTTTACATACGACCAAAACATATATCTACAAAATTATTGTATGCCAATGGGAAACCCAATTTCCCCCACTATTGCAGACATTGTTCTGGACGAATTGCTCAATACTACAATAACAAATCTTGGACTAAAAAATATAGAAATTCCCTTCATAGTGAAATGCGTGGACGATTGCTTTGCTATTATCAAATCCACAGATGAACAAATAATATTGGATTCAGAATGAGAAAACAATAAACAAACTAAGCTTCTTAAATTTAACAGTTTACAATAAAAACAATAACATAAACACAAATTGGTACGCTAAAGATATAGCTTCAGGCAGAATCATTAATTTTCTTTCAAACCATCCTCCACCACAAAAATACAACACAGCAAAAAACCTTATTAAAAATGCACTTAATCTAAGTGAAACGTCTTTCCATATCAACAACATTCAAAAAATCAAAATTATTTTACGAAAAAATAGCTTTCCCGCCAACATCATAAAAACACTAATAAAACAAGCAATAAATGAAATAAAAACAAAAACTAGCAATCGTTCGGAATCACCAAACAATAGAGTTGACAAAAAATATTGCTCTCTACCATATATGTATACCCTCACTAACTAACAAAGATAATATTAAAAACTTTTTCAACGATAACATAAACACGGCTTACAAAACAAATAGAACAATTAACACTCTCTTTCTAAACATAAAACCAAAACAAAAAATATCAAAAATTTTAACGTTGGATATAAAATAGAATGCAAAGGCAACAACAATGAAAACTGCAACAAAATATACATTGGACAATCTAAAAGGGATTTAAACATAAGACTAAAAGAACACAAAAATTCAATAGAACTAAACAAAACGACAACAGCTTTAGCTCAGCATATTAGCGAAAAAAACGACTTTGCTAACTTCGACTCGGTTCTTCTTGAAAGAGAAGGTAAAACAAACAGAAGACTCATGCTAGAGAGCCTGCACATAAAAAAACAGCAAGAAAAAGCCATAAACAAAAAAGAAGATGCCGAAAATGTTAGCTGCCATTATAATTTAGTTTTAGTTCGTCACAATACTCATATTAATTAACAAGTGTTTTTTAATAATTCTTTAGATTTTTTAATTTTAAAGTAAGTGCTATAACTAATTTTAAATTGTGAAACGTAAACTAATTGTATTCATTGTTAATTTTTCTTGTTTTCTTTTGTGATATATTTTTTAATAATTGTTTTCTACTTTTGTAAAACAGCGCCTTGAAGAGGTCGCCAAATAGCGACGAAACGTTGGCTATATTTAAAAAAAAAAACTAATATAATTTAAAAAAATAAAAAAGTACCAAAAAATCTGAATAAAAACTTCTTAATCACAATATAAAACTGCATTGGTCATAAATTAACTCTATTATTGTTAAATAATTGTTTTATTGTTAGAAAATTAAAAAATTAATTAAGCTTTTGAATATTTTATTACTTTATCAAAATCAATTTCAATACTAGAGACCTTTATGCGTAATAAGATCTCTAGATGTTCATTAGTTAGTAATATTTTTTGCTTATATTTAATAAATACAATAGAAAAATAAGTTGTTTTGCAAAAATATACTGTGCCAAACATGGAATATAAAGGCAAAATTTTACATTCTAAAATCGGATAAATAATTTCATCGATTTTTCACCAAAGTTTCAGCCCTCGCTCAAGGGGAAGGGAGGTGTCACATTGAAGCCTCTTCAATTCATTTTGAAAATGCAAATCATAAATTGTAATTAAGTCAACATTTTTTGGGTGTATCATAAATCACTTCAAACAAATACGCTTGCTAACAATTATCTATCGCAGGTCCTGCTTCGTTGGTTGTTAAAGTAGAACAGAGTCGCTGTTGTGCGCTCACATTTGTATAAGTACATACAATTCGATCTCGTTACACTCAATTACGCTCTTGCTATAACTTGCAGAAGAACTTGTGCCCATCATCGCTCACATTCCATCTAGGGATGAGTCGAAGGGAGAACTCTCGGAGAAAAGGGGGCATATTTAATTCGACACAGACGGCTCCAAGCTAAATAAACATGTGGGTTATGGCATTTACTCTAAGGAACTGAAGGTAAGAATTGCTGCGAGGTTACCAGATAATTGTAGCGTTTTTTAGGCGGAGCTTATAGCGATAGAGGGGGTATCATCCTGGCTGAGGATGTATTTTGTATCGGAAAAGGATACAAAGCATTTGTTTAGATAGGCAGGGTGCAATAAAATCTCTAGAATCAGTCTTACTTAACTCACTAGTGCCCCAAAAATGCTTGTCGTCTCTAAATGAGATGGCTCAACATTTTAACATTCACCTCATTGGGTGCCTGGGCATATTAACATTGACGGCAATTGCAAAGCTGATGAACTTGCTAGGCAGAGTTCCACTGCAAAAATTCCTCAAGACAAGGAAGGCCATGCTACTTGCTACCTGCAAGTTACTGCTTAAAGAAGAAATGGTAAAAAATGCTAACAACTTGCAATATAACTAGGCAAATCTGCCCAAAATGGGATGCAAGGCGTTCGTCAGATTTTAATTTCTCGCACTAAACATAGGGTCTTGTCAGTTGTTAGTCATAACTGGCCACTGCCTCATCGGCAGACATGCGAAGAGATTAGGTGTTAGGTCTTTTGAATTCTGTAGAAATTGTGGAGGTAGAGGAAAATATTAAACAGTTTTTTTGATCCTGTCCGTCAATTGCTAGAAAACGCCACAAAACCCTTGGGTCGTTTTTATTTGATGATCTGGATGACCTTAAGCATGTTAGTATAGATCAGCTAATTAGTTTCATTACGAAATCACATTTGGTGTAAATGATTCGGTTTTCGTACCTGGCTGCCACTCCTACCTAACCTAACCTAACTAATGGCAACGTTGCCTCCAGAACGGGCAGTACTGACTCGACCTATTGAGCACATTAACCTAGATTTCGCTGGGCCATTTCATGCTAAAAACTATATGGTCAGAGCTCTACGAAAGCCACACACTTAGAAGCTACAAGCACTCTCTCCACTCGTTTTCCTTGCTGCCTTTACACATGCACATGTACTCTGACAACGGACAAACATTCGAGCAATCCTACCGATATTACGGCTTTAACTCCAAGACACTTCCTCGTTGGTGGTGTTTTTGAGGCACCAATTCAACCACAAATCTTCATTGTGAACAGATGGCAAAACTCACCGCACTCCAGCTGAAAAAATTAATATCTTAAAGAACTCCACAAGCGAAACAAACCTCAAGAAAATCTAGAGGTTAACTCAATTTTAGTGATACGCGACGAAAACCTTCCTCCGTTCGACTGGCGTTTAGGTCGCAATTTTAAAGTCCACTGCGATACATATAATTTTGTTCGCGTCGCTGATATCATTACAGAACGAGGTCAAATTAATCGCGCTATCGTTAAATTGGTTCTCCTTCCAAGAATCTAGTTTCTTTTCGCTCCCCTACTCTTTAGTTCCAATCCTTCAAAATCCGTTACCATATCATCCATCATAGCACGGCATATCGTTCCCTGATTTGCTACGGCACTGGTGCGAATCCAAGTTGGTAGGCGGCTCTCCTTAATCCATGTGAAGCTGTTAGTCGCATATTCAATGAATTAGTAAACCATCTGGCCATATCCATTGCAGTAATAGGAAACGACCTAGTGTGCTCAATATTCATCCAGAATCGTTTCGACCCACACATAAAACTTGAAGCTACTTTGCAGACTTCTCATCAAATTTCTCTGAAGACGCCGTTCGAGTCCTTAGTCAGCGTCAAAGAGATATTCTCCAATATAATTTTAGCTGATCCCGACTTCGATAGATGCGCTCCTATATCACTAGTTCTGGGCGCAGATATCTATCAAAAAATAATTAAGCCTGGAGTCATTCCAAGCTCAAATGATCTGCCGGTTACCCAAAATACGATATTTGGATGGATCCTTTCCGGATCTTGCGCAAGCTAAAAACATTTTTACTTAGTATTTAACAATGAATAAAATTAAAAATACACACTTAAAAAATTAATCCACTAACTCTCAATTACAAAATTAATGAAATAACTTTCAAGAATTGAATTTGGGTAATGCAAACGTACTAAGTATTCCAATTTTATTTTTTATAGCTTTTATTTATAATAGTTTATATGGTCTAAGGAAATTTTGAAACTGAATTATTAAAACCATATGTATTTATAAATTTGTTGGTTAAAAGTTAGCCAGCAACTTTATTGCATCCATACTGCAAGGCGGGTGGCGATGTTTGATTTTCTACTCGCCAACAGATGGCATCTTGCTTTATAGATCATAAGCGGTTTTAAGTGTATTTATTCCACATGTTGGTATTACCGAAAACCTCATAATTTTGTGACCTTAAAAAACCAAAAACGGTGGCCATATACAGTAATAATAGCGCAAGTCTTGAAATTTGGCACACACGTTTTTTAAGTTAAAATGACAAAAATTTGTGAATATGAAAAAACTTGGTCAACGTACACGCCTACCTTCCATACAAAGGTGAAATGTAGTTGAGACTTTTTTCACAATATGTACTAATTTGCATTAATTTGGCAATGCTGAATTCAAAAATGTTACAAATTTTGCGATATCTTTTATAGTTTATAAGTAATTGGAGAAACACAGGTTGAAAAACAACAAACCTACAATAGTTGTGAAACTCTCATCGCCCTTTGAGCGGAACAACTTATTTAAAGCTGTCGCAGCATTTTGCAAAAACAAAAAGAGACAGCTCATTCTCAATGATATTGAGTGTGGTGGTAACGTAAGCTTTTACCTACATGAAAGCTTGACAAAAACAAATCGTTCAGTTCTGCGTTATGCGACTCAGAAGAAAAGAGATAAAAAACTCTTTGCAGTGTTCTCTGTTCGTGGGAAAGCTTATGTGAAGGTAAATCGCGAGAGTGATGCTGTGCTGGTATGCAGATACGGTGTTGATTGCGTCGCTGGACCTACAGATTAAAGTTATTCAATTAATTATTTAGAATGTTGAAATATTTTCTTCTGCCTTTGCGTATGTTCGCCTGTGTGTTATTTTTGTTTAATTTACTATTAGTATCTTTTACCTATTTAGTTTTATTGTTAGCCTTTTTTTATTTTATGTTAATTTATATTTATAAGTATTATGAGTATGAAGTTTCTAAAATTGCTCTGATGTTTCGTCTATATCTGTGTGCTTATGGATAATGGTATGAAAGGTGGTGTTGATGACAAAGCTAAGATCCTTTTGAATATTCTTTGCAAGCAATATAGTGGCCTAACAGTGGTTCACTTTAATGCAAGAAGTTTGAACTCAGCTAAATTAGATTATATTAAATATGTCTTTGATAAATCGTTAGTTGATATGATATGTGTAACTGAAACTTGGCTACACTGTGATCTGTGCGATTCCATTTTTAATTTAAATGATTACAACTTAATAAGAAACGATAGAGTGGGTAGAAAAAGAGGAGGAGTGGCAATCTATTATAAAAAGTATTTAGCTGTTGAAATTCTGAGCAAGTCGGAAGACAGTCAAGTAGAATTTTTGAATGTGGAAATAAGGTGTAAATTCTCTAAGACTCTAATATCTTGTGTCTATAATCCTAGTAAAGAGTCCAGCTTGCAATCTTTTTTTGATAGTATTGCTGATTACATAATAAGCTTCGACAATTTGATTATTTGTGGAGACTTAAATGTTAACATTTTAAGTAATGAAAAAGCTGCAATCGACATGCAAAACCTTGTACAAATTTCTGGTCTTCTGTTGTTAACAGTGTTATGCCTACCCGATTTGGAAAAAATGCTAATCCCAGTTTGTTGGATTACTTTATAGTTTCTGACCTTTCTAAGGTTTTAATTTTTGATCAGCTTAGTTTTATTTCTGACCACGATTTGATTTTCTGTACTTTGGATATACAGCTACATAATTTTCCATTTTCAAATTATGATTATTCATCATTATGCAATGATGCTCTATTAATTCCTTGGGATGAATGTCTCTTTTGTTGCAGTGTGAATGACAAGTTAACTACTTTTACGAATCACATTAAAAAATTAATGGATAAGCATTTATCAGTTCGAACCTTTAAAGTGGAAAATCCTGTCTGTCCTTGGTATTCCTCTCGCGTAAAACAAGCGTTGAAATACCGCTCCAAATGCTATGCTGCATGGAAACGGAACCAATCTGAGCAAAACTATGCAAAATTTAAAAGGGCTAGGAATGATGATATTACCATAACACGTGAATCAAAAAAGCTTTTCTGATTTAAGCAATTAGATGCATCTTTGCCTCCTAAGCGGTTATGGAACAATTTAAATAAACTTAATGTTTGTTGTAATAAAAATCAGATTTGTAATGGTGATTCAAATGCTTTAAATAGTTATTTCAGTCAAACGAATATGAACATACATCCGATGGATCCTGATCCTCCTTCAGTCAGTCTCCCTGACGCGTGTAAATTCCACTTTTCACCGGTAACTGAAATGGATGTATACATCAAGGTACGGCAAATTAGATCCAATGCAGTGGGTGAAGATGGACTGCCTATAAAGTTCATAAAAATTATTTTACCATACACATAATAAACCATTGTTTCACTACATCGACTTTTCCCAACCTCTGGAAACTTGCCACTGTAACACCAGTACCCAAAAATAAAAATGCATCTACTCCTGAGGATTTTAGACCCATTAGTGTACTTCCTGCTTTATCGAAAGAGTGTGAAAGCTTAATTGCTAAGCAAATTACTTAGTACCTTAATGATAAAAATCTTTTACACCCAATGTAACCTGGTTTCCGCAAAGGACATAGTTGCGCGACCGCAATGATGAAGGTTTTGGACGATATTCGTATCAGCTTTGATCAAAATAAGATAACGCTTTTATGTCTATTAATTTTAACAAAGGCGTTTGGCAGCATTAATCATAAGATTTTATTTAGAAAACTGGAATCGTTTGGATTTGGAGATATTAATCTGAATAATTGCTATCTGGCTGGCAGACTGCAAAGGGTTATAGTAGGAAATCAATTTTCAAGTTTTTGCTCGGTAGTGTCTGGGGTACCGCAAGATTCTATACTTGGACCTTTACTTTTTACTATGTTCTTAAATGATTTATTCTTAGTCTGCAAACACTCAGAAGTGCATGCATACGCTGATGATGTACAGCTCTATATCTCACGTAGAAGTGGTCTCGTTGAAGATTTGTGCTACTGTTTAAATGAAGATCTAGAAAATATTAACACTTAGGCAAAAGTAAATCATCTTCAGCTTAATCCTACTAAATCTAAAGTTTTGCCTATTTCCAAATGTTCAGTAAATAATTCTGATATTCAACCTATATTAATTGCAAATAATAGGATTGAACTTGTAAAAAAAGTGAAAAGTTTAGGCTTTTACTTAAATTCAAATTTGTTTGAGGTTTCCACAGTGACTTTCTCGCTACCGTATCAGGGAGCCACGGTGGAACCGAGAGCACGGCAGGGGTAAGGAACATAGAAACTGTCGTGAGCGTCAGAGTTTGGGTTCGCAAGTGTGTGCACTACTGTATTCATACACTTGAGGCCTAGAACTTGACACGCATACGGGCAAGCTAAGTTTGAGGTTTCCACAGTGACTTTCTCGCTACCGTATCAGGGAGTCACGGTAGGACCGAGAGCACGGCAGGGGTAAGGAGCATAGAAACTGTCGTGAGCGTCAGAGTTTGGGTTCGCGGGTGTGTGCACTACTGTATTCATACACTCGAGGCCTAGAACTGGACACACATACGAGCAAGCTAAACTCGAGGTTTCCGCGGTGACTCTCTTGCTACCGTATCAGTGAGTCACGGTGGAGGTTGAGAGCAGAAAGCGAAGCTAGGCAGCGCGTGGGCAGAACACTCAGTCTAACCTTTTTCTCACAAATCTCATTACAACGACGCAGTTAAAACACGACGACCAGGATACGCTGACACGACGGCAAATACGTAGATACATTTATTCACACAATTTACATATATATATATATATATTTTATAAATAATTAAATAAAACTGGAAAAAAATCACAAAAAGTTGTGCAACTCTCTCCTTTCAATAAAAGAGCCACCCCTCGCAAATCATAAATTTTTGTGACCGAACCTCTGGACTCCGGCGAGTCAAGATCCCCGGCCGAAGGTTCGTTACAATGGCGCCCGAGCAGGGACCTGGCTTCTTTAAAAAAAAAAGGAGAAAAGGAAAATATAATATATATGTTAATAATTCGAGATTACAGCAAACAAAAACAGTGTGATTACTACAGCGGGTCGAATCGTAAAAAAACAAACGCAGAAGCAGCACGTCAAAACTTAAACAACACGAGCGACAAGGATCATATGTACATAAGAGGAAAATTTTATGCTACGCCGGCGGAGACGAACCTAGAAAAAGTGCGACTTGAGTGAAAAATAAATTAAATAAAAAAAACTTTCTTTTTTAAAAAAAAAAAAAATAAACAATAATATACAGTGAAAAGAAAACCATTGAGAACATTACGTGGTTACAGAATAAAGCGCGAGGAAAATAATTAAAAAAAAAAACAAAGACTACAGTGGAATCAGACAGTGAAAATAAACTAGTGAAGAATCACTAAGTGAACTAAAACAAAAAAAAAACAAAGTGCGCAATAAAACCGTTTGAAAAAAAAATTACTAATAAAATTAGTGCAAAATGTGGAACGTGTCGTGGATCCACGTTTTAAGGAAGGATGAACTCACAACTTAATGTGAGGAGTTTGGCGTTGATATCCAGGGCACCGTGGACGAAATTAGGAAGCGTTTCAAGGCATTTTTAACTGACGAAACCCACACCCCAGTTCAATTACAGCGACTTGAAGAAATTAACAGATTTTCAGAAACTGCCGCGCGGAGTTTCAGTGGTTTTCTTTTTTTTTTTTTTAATATTTATTAATTTAGCTATATGCTATTTTATATACAATATTATTCTGCATATAATTATTAGTTATATTTTAATCTTATATATATTGACAATTCATTTTTAAAGACATATAAATTCGTTTCATTTTTCACAGAATTTGGCAAGTCATTATATGCTTTGAGGACTTTATATAATAAAAAATTTTGAGATCTTATATTTGGGAAAAAATTTATTCTAAAGTTTGACCCATTTCTTAAATTATACGGTTGAACATCAGCAACATAAACCAGTTGATCGCTTAAATATGTAGGTAACATTTTATATTTCATTTTAAAAATAAATATAAGTACATTCATAAGTACTCTTTGGTTTACTGAAAGCCATTTTAAAGTATCTAGCATACCTCTTATTGGAGCTAGTCTATTACATCTTAAGATACATCTCATGCCTTTGTTCTCTAATTTTTGTAATCTTGTTAACATAACATTTGAACCAAGAAATATGATTGTGGAACAATATTCAAAATGAGGTTTTATCATTGTGTTAAAAATTTTAATAGCAGTAGGAAAAGATAGCCTGCTTCTTATCCTCTGGAAAAAGCCTATTTTTTTTTAAATTTTTTTACATATGTAATTAATGTGTTCATTAAAATTTAAATTACTGTCAATCACATTACCTAAATATTTTATGTCTTTTACTTTTTCAATAATTTCACCATTAATTACAATATTTTTTTCAGAAAAACCATTGATCAGCATGGATTTAGTTTTTTTCGTATTAAGTTTCAGTTTATTCATTTTTAAATATGATTCCACTTTCTTCAAATCATCATTTATCTTATCTATACATTTATCCACTGTACTTGCTGCAATGTATATCAATGTATCATCGGCGAATAAACAGATTTTACAATTTGTAAGGACTTTTTCTATATCATTTATATAGATAATAAATAAAAGTGTCCCCAAAACTGCTCCTTGAGGCACCCCAAGCTTAACCGTAATCTGGTCCGATTTAAATTCTGCAACTCTCGTAATTTGCGTTCTGTTGGATAAGTAGCTTTTAAACCATTCCGATTCCGTACCCTTTATCCCGTATTGGTTCAATTTATGCAACAATATAGCTCTATCAATTGTCTCAAATGCTCTTTGGAAATCCAAAAACACTGCTACTACTGATTGTTTGTTCTGTATTTCCGTTTTCCATTGCGCTACCACTAGGTTAATCGTTGATTCACAGCTGTGCTGTCGCCTGAAGCCAGATTGATATTGTGACAACAATCGATTTCTCTCCATGTATTGCTCGAGTTGTTAATGTACAATTTTCTCCATAATTTTGCTTTCTGTAATAAGCATGTTTATTGGACGAAAATCAGCTGGCATTACTGCTTTATCAATTTTTCCAATTGGCACTACAACAGATTGTTTATAACGATCAGGAAATACTCCAATTTGCAGAGATTTATTAATTATATCCATTAAATTTGGAGAAAATCGATATCTTTTTTATTGTTCATGCTTTTAATAATTGTCCGTAAGCCTTGAAGGTTTGTTAATTCAAATTTAAAATTTGTGTAACTATTTTGCACGAGGCTATTATATTTAATCACTGGTATATTTCTATTTATTTCTTCAACACTTGTTACAAAAAATGTATTTAGTTTATTTGCTATTACTTGCTTATTTTTAATTATTTTATCACAGATATTAATTTTGTTTAAAACAGTTTTTTCTTCGTTTAACACAAAGGATTTAATTGACTGCCACATAGATTTTTGGTCGCATGCTTGGTCAATTTTCAAAGTTATGTAGTTGTTCTTTGCTGCTGTTAATTGTTTAGCATATTCATTTCTGCACTGTTTATAATACACCCAATCCGATATTAAATTTGACCAAACAGCAATATTGTACGCTCGAATTTTGTTTTGCTTCATAGCAAATAAATTAGCATTGAACACCACCGGTTGCACGACCTACCCTCTGTAATATTTTTGGTTACTATCATAGTATTAAGACTAGCTCGTATTTTATTGCTGAAATCCTCTGCCCGATTCTGAAAATCGCTGGTGTTATTTAGTTGCATGTTCATGCCGTTTATTAATAGCTCGTTCCGGAATTTTACTTCGTTAAACTTAAGAAATTTTATTATTTTCTTGTCAGAATCTCTGACGGTTGATTTCGTTTTAATATTTATGCTCAATGATTCATGATCACTTATTTTGAAATTTCTATCTTCTTTGGCCGTAATATTTTTGTTGTTAGTTATGACATAATCAATAAGAGTGGATGTTGAATTTGTTATTCTGGTTGGCTCATCCATAATTTGTTTAAATGAATTGTCCTCCAAAGAATGTTCGATATTTAGTTAACTTGAACTAGGAACACACCAGTTAATATTGAAATCACCCATTATTAAAGTATCTTTTGACAAGGAGGATAAATCTTCCATTCGCGACCTAATAAACTCACAAAATATATTTTCTGGTGATTTTTGCTTATCTGGTGACTTGTAAACCGCTGCAAGTACCAGAGTGTAGTTTTTTAACGACACTTTTATCGTGAGCCACCAAAACATTTTGTCATTAGATGTATTATTTACGATTTCCACGTCCCAGTCTTTCTTTACATAGATTAAAACTCCACCTGTATGTTTGGATGTACTGTCGCAACGCACTATTTTGTATGAATTCAGCTTTATTTCAGAGTCTTTAATAATTGATGTTAAGTGGGTTTCACTGGCACAGATAAAATCGAAGTTATTTTGAGCAACTATCACTTCTAATTGATTAAATTTTGCACGCATGCCTCCTATGTTTAGATATAAACAGTTAACACTTTCTTTTAATTGCTAGTATGATTTACGTTCAGCTTCTACTTTTAATTTTCTTTGCAAAGAACTGCAGCCGCTATCCCTAGTATCATCATCAGTCTTGATATCATGTAAATTTAATCTTTCTTTCGCGTTTACGCAGTTGATGCACTTTAAATTATTATTTTTACATTCTTTATATGTGTGCCCAACTTCACTACATTTAGCACATATTTGGTCATTTTGTTTGCAGTGTATTGCTTTATGGTTAAATCCCCAGCATTTCAAACATCTTAACACTTCTACATTTTCATAGACTGCACATCTATCCCATTCAATGTTAACTTTCTTTTGCTTCATAATTTTTTTAAGACCATTACCATCTATCTCGATTAATGCATTGTAAAATTTGTTGTTCTTATATGATTTATAAATTTTTATGCATTTGACATCATGGGATTCTAGCTCGTTTTGTTTTTTTAGAGCTTTTACAAAAACAGAGTCTTCAAGAGGAAAGATTTTACCTCACTGGCCGAATTAATCGCCTTGGCAGACGACCTGGAGTGTATCCGACAGCGAGATACGGAAAGACCAACTGGAGCCACCAACCGAGCTGAACAACATCGAATGATGGCGCAGACGGGGGAAAATTGGATCAATGTTCACACGGCCTGCCGACGCTGTGGGCAAGACAGTCACTTCGAAAGGGAGTGCCGAGGGTCTCAGCGACTTTTCTGTTGGGTTTGTGGTCGACCAGATACTAGGACCATCAACTGTTGCCGCCGAGCGGGAAACGCACACGGAGGCCGCCCACAACGACGGGAGGCGGACACTCCAAAAGGCCCCCCTCAACAAATGTAGTGCAGATATCATCAGACTGCAGACGCGTATACGCCAACGTTAGGGTTGGCGAAGAGAGGGTGTCGGCCACAATCGACACCGGGGCGACGATGAGTTTCGTACGCGAATCTTTTGCAAACAGTATACGGAACAAATCCACACAAGTGCCATATCGCGGAGAGGTCGTGCTAGCAGACGGCTCAATTCGAGTATTGGATGGTGCAATCCGAACTGAAGTTAAATATGGGGACCATCAGGATAGGTTCCAATTCATCATCATGCATGATGCCACTGAGGACATCGTACTGGGGCTCGACTTCTTAGTGCACAGCGGAGCCACCATCACCATGGGAGGTGACGCACTCACACTGGGCAAACCTCAGCCAAACCAAAGCCGTCGTCCGTCAACGAAGAATCACAGGGCAGCCCGTTGCCAGCGCACAAAATCTCAGCCGACACATCAAAAACATATACTTTTAAGCTTGAAGCACTCCAGACAACCAGACGCAGATTCGCGCCACAAATCTGACCCTCAGCCACCAGGTGTAGGCTCGGAAGAGAGTCAGCAGCAGAAACATCGGTCTAGTGACCGCCAGCGGTCATAACGGCGTACGAGACGAAGGCGGCAACGGACACAAGAAGAACCACCACGAAGTAAGATGATAGCTTCACCACCAGAGTCCTACACAGCCATCGTGAGAGAAACCTCAGTCGCTGCGAACGCGAAGCGGACAGGATTACTTACAGTGCAGCCTGCAGAGGAACAAGTAATTAAAGATTTTCTTACTGAAGAACTAAAAAAATTCAAAGAACTACAAGGCGTCACCCAAATCACTACGCACCGGATCATCATGATGGATGACAGACCTGTCAAGCAGAGATATATACCCCGAAACCCAGCGATGCAAGCGGTAATCGACGAGGAGATCAACAAACTGCAGTCCAAAGGATGCATTGAGCCGTCCCACAGCCCGTACAGTGCGCCTATTGTGCTTGTCCGGAAAAGACAGGAGCATGGCGATTGTGCATCGACTACCGCCAGCTGAATAGCAGATCAGTACCAGACGCATCCCCACTTCCCCAGATAACGCACATTTTGGATCGCCTGCGTAACGCCAAATACGTCAGCAGTCTTGATCTCAAGGATGGATACTGGCAGATTCCGATAGAGGCAGCAAGCAAGCAGTATACTGCATTTACGGTTCCAGGGCGTGGTTTCTACCAATGGAAGTTCATGCCTTTTGGCCTTCACTCAGCCACTGCCACTTTTCAGCGGGCCCTTGATAGGGTCATTGGTGCAGAAATGGAGCCGGTTGCGTTCGCTTACCTGGAGGATATTGTTGTCACCGGAGCAACCCTGGATGAACACCTACGCAACCTACGAGAAGTGTTTCGGCGATTACGGGACGCAAATCTACGAATAAATCCCGACAAGTGCGAATTTTTCCAGACCCAGATAAAATATCTCGGTCATGTGGTAAGCGGCGAGGGAATAAAAACCGACCCAGACAAGGTAGCAGCGATTCGCGAGCGAGATCCCCCACAGAACATACGCGGAGTGCGACGTTTCTTCGAGGTTGCCTCATGGTACCGACGTTTTGTGCCCGACTTTGCATCGGTGGTCCAACCCCTGACATCCTTGCTTAAAAAGAGCAAACACTGGAAGTGGGGGCAAGAGCAGCAACGCGCGTTTGAGACCCTCAAACAAAAACTCACAGAGGCCCCGGTGCTAATTTGCCCAGATTTCAGTCAGACCTTTAGCCTACAGACCGATGCCAGTGACTTGGGACTCGGAGCCGTCCTGACGCAGACCCTTGACGGGAAGGAGCAAGTGATAGCCTACGCAAGCCGAAGCCTAAACAACGCGGAAAAGAACTATTCGCCAACCGAAAAAGAATGTCTGGCAATAGTATGGGGTATTCGGAAAATGAGACCCTACTTAGAAGGTTACCAGTTCATCGTGATAACCGACCATCTATCTCTAAAATGGCTGAACTCAATCGAAAGTCCCACGGGGCGCATAGCTAGCCCTAGAGCTACAACAGTACCAGTTCACAGTCCAATACCGGAAAGGGAAGCAGAACGTGGTGGCTGATGCACTATCCCGACAACCCCAAGAAACGCTAAGGGTAGCCACAGTGAACAACACGACAGCAGACGACTGTCCCTGGTTGCGAAAAAAGAAAATTGAAGTGCGTCAACAACCCGCAAAGTTTCCCGACTACACGGAAATCGGAGGTCACCTGTACAGACATTTACCTAGCCATCCCAGTGACGAAGACTGCGCCCAATGGAAACTCTGTGTGGCTGCTCCTCTACGAAAAGAGTACTGGAAGAGAACCACGACAGCGCCAGTGCCGGACACCTAGGGATCAGGAAAACGATCGCCCGCATCGCTAACAGGTACTACTGGCCCGGGATGTTTCGAGACGTCAGCCGTTACGAAGAGGCTGCGAGCTATGCCAGCGTTACAAATCCAGTCAACAGGCTCCAGCGGGAGAGATGCTGATAACCATCCCTGAAGAGCTCTGGGCCACACTCTGCGCGGACTTCGTAGAACCCTTGCCGAGGTCAAGTCATGAAAATACTACGCTATTAGTGTTTTTTGACCGCTTCTCGAAGTGGACTGAGCTGATACCACTACGGAAAGCCACCGCGGAGGGTGTGGTAAAGGCGTTTCGAGAAAGAATACTGGCACGATATGGGGTACCAAAAGTTCTCATAACGGACAATGGCACACAGTTCACCAGCCGAGTTTTGAGAGTCTACATGGAGGAAATTGGAGTCCAGCAACGATTTACCGCACCCTACACGCCACAAGAGAACCCCACGGAGAGGGTCAATAGAACTATCAAAACGATGATAGCGCAGCTGGCCAATAACTGCCATAAGACCTGGGACGATCAACTCCCCGAAATATCCCTGGCTTATAATACCAGCGAGTCGGAAACTACAGGGTACAGTCCCGCCTTCTTGACCCAGGGTCGACAACCTCGGCTACCCCGAGCACTGTTTGATGAGGTTACCGCAGGTAAGGGCAAGTCCAGAGAAGATCCAGAGTCGGGAGCAGCGCGCCTGCGGGATATATTTGACATCGTTAAGATCAACCTAGCAAAGGCTGCCCAAAACCAAGGCCATTATAATCTTCGCCGACGCCAATGGAAGCCTACAAGCGGACAATTAGTGTGGGTCCGACAACACCACCAGTCAAAAGCTATCGAAAGTTTTGCGCCCAAACTCGCCCCAAAATATGCAGGTCCTTATACTGTGGTTGGGTTTATCTCCACAGTAATAGTACAACTGAGGAAGGAAGGGAACAAAGGAACGCGGACCGCTCACCTGAGCGAGCTGAAATCCTTTCACCCACAATAAAAAGTCCTAACTTAACTCTCTTTAATTTTTCCTCTCTCATTTACAGACGATCACATCAAGCCATGAACCACAAACCCAAATCGGAGTACGTGATCGACAAAGAGAGGTTTCGGCAGCTGCACCACACAGCAAATAGTGAGGTTCTTCAGCCGAGTTTCTTGCCGAAATTACGGATAGACAACTGCATAGTACACACCAGAGTTCCATTAAAGTTTCCAGCCGAGGTGAAGACAGAGCGTAACAGAGCGACATCAAGGCGGTCACCCTATTCACCCCTTGAGAGCCGGCGAAGGCAACAGTAGGTCAGCAAGCAACAGCAGTGGTCGCAGAAGTAGCAGTGGTTGCAGAAGTAACAGCAGTAGCAGGGATAGCAGTAGTAGCAGGGATAGCAGTAGTAGGAGGGATAGCAGAGGCAGCAGTTGTAGCAGCAGAGGCAGTAGTCGAAGCAGTGGCAGCGTAAGAAGCGGAATTAAAAGCAGTACCGACAGCGAGATTACAGGTACATTGTCAATTTCGTAGTTCGAACGTAGTGAGTAGAGTAGAGGTTCTGACTGAGTAGGAAACATAGAAACCGTCGTGAGCGTCAGAGTTTGGGTCTGCAGGTGTGTGCACTACTGTATTCATACACTTGAGGCCTAGAACTTGACACGCATACGGGCAAGCTAAGTTTGAGGTTTCCACAGTGACTTTCTCGCTACCGTATCAGGGAGTCACGGTGGAACCGAGAGCACGGCAGGGGTAAGGAGCATAGAAACTGTCGTGAGCGTCAGAGTTTGGGTTCGCGGGTGTGTGCACTACTGTATTCATACACTCGAGGCCTAGAACTGGACACACATACGAGCAAGCTAAACTCGAGGTTTCCGCGGTGACTCTCTCGCTACCGTATCAGTGAGTCACGGTGGAGGTTGAGAGCAGAAAGCGAAGCTAGGCAGAACACTCAGTCTAACCTTTTTCTCACAAATCTCATTACAACGACGCAGTTAAAACACGACGACCAGGATACGCTGACACGACGGCAAATACGTAGATACATTAATTCACACAATTTACATATATATATATATATTTTATAAATAATTAAATAAAACTGGAAAAAAATCACAAAAAGTTGTGCAACTCTCTCCTTTCGCAAATTATAAATTTTTGTGACCGAACCTCTGGACTCCGGCGAGTCAAGATCCCCGGCCGAAGGTTCGTTACAATACAAAACCTTAAGCAAATATTTTTTGAAAAGTATAATCTATGAAATTAATGCTAAAGTACTATTTTGGCAATTTTGGGAAAAACATGATAAAAAAAATTGTTAAAAATAGCAGCTGCAAGTTTGGCTCCTAATCAAACACTAATAGCTTTTGAGATATTTCATTTCAAAAAAAAACTTAAGTCAAATTTTAAAAGACTCAACACACATATGTATGTGTATATGTATTTCGCTCTTTTAATAATAGTAGATACATATGTACAATGGGTAAACTCACTTTGTACAGAAATTTTTTTATTTATGAAAATGGCTAATAAAATACAAATTTGAAAAATTAAAAAGAGAAACATATTTTTTATGACGAGACTAAATTTATTTCGCCGACGTTTCGCAGTGTTTAATTTTTTTTTTTAATTCGCCGCTCAATAGCGTTTTTTATAAATAATAGACAAATAAGTAAAAGATTTGTAATTACAAGACCAATCCTGACTTGCTGAATTTCTATATTCTACAATACCTTAAACAAAATGGAATGTCTTAAAATTTGTTTTTAATTCGACTTTTGGAAGCTCGTAGGTTCTAAAAAAATTGTTGAGATAAATTTTTATTAAATTTTATTTTAATTTATACTGAGTTCGTAGTGGCTAATATTTAACTATTATAAAACTTATATAAAAAAGAGCTGTTTTGATTTTTTAATAATCTATCTTAGGGTAGTATTTTCCTGTTAGAGGCGTGGCACAGTCTACTATTAGAAAAAAATTACTAAAATATTCTGCACTGTCTCTCTTCACAGCATTTCCAAGAAAAAAATTAAGAGATTAAGTTGTGTTATGGCAGTCAAAAAGGGATGTAATCGTTTGTAACTGCCTATTTATATTTTTTTGTTCAAAATTTTAGCTTTTTGACACCCTGCATATGGGCATTTCCATAATATCAAATGGGACCGTCGTACATTTTTAAAGTGGAATAAAAGTCAAAGTAAAACACGTTTTTTTTCTTCTGTTACTCAAAGGAATAGCTCTTTGGTAGCACTATATTTAGTGGTAAATTTGAGGGCAGACGTACTACCGGTTCCAAGATAAAGGCAATATAAGAGCCATTCGAATGGGACAAAAATGGAAGTGCTTTTCATGGCCATTTATAGAAAAGCATAAGTCAGCGAAACCTACCAACATTTTTTAACGCAACTAATTTTAAAATGTTATGGAATAATAGCACTTTTTATTAAATTTCGTTCAATCGAAAAATATTTTTTATTTTTTTTTCTTACAAAGTATAATATGAGTCGTGACGGACATGGCGAATGGGACAAATTTTTTTTTTCATTATGGTTTACTTGGAAATTTTTCATGTATTCATAATATTTCTTGATATTTATGTACGTAACAATATTTAAGATTTATACAGTAATTAAAAAATCAAATTTAATATTCAAAGTCAAATTAAATGGTCGAATCAATTTTAAGCAAGAAACAGTAATAAACGTATGTAATTAAATATTTTTCTTAAAAGAATATGCAGTCCGCGCTGCTTTAATTTGGTGGGTACCAGGGATGCTTGACACATCCTTCCATTTGTCTACTAATTGTAGTGAAAACTCCTTAATTTGCTCTGAAGAGATGTAATGAACTTGTACACCGTTAATGTTATTTTGTGCGCATTTGAAGAAAGCAACAGCATCAAGTAAAACGACATTTTTTGATTTAGTTATTTGCCAAACTTTTGTTTTAAAATTTGCTCCTACTCCATCAAATGCGCCTTTTCCATGTGAACTTGCGAAGTAAGTAGTTCCATTCCATGTATTTCCACCGGAATTCTCTTAAAAAATCAAAAAAGCTCGAAACAATGAATTTTTTTTTAAACTGCGAGCTGCTACTATATGAGAACACAAATACATTTAGAAAATTTCCATACTGACTTTGTACGAGTAACTGCTGTATGAGTTTCGTTAAAAAACAGCAAACGTCTTCCTTGTTGTGGCTTAATATATATAAGTATATATGGGTCATTCCATCTATAATGGGCCTATCATTACCCTCATGTTTTTTAAATAGGCTGAAACTTTTCTCAGTGATTGGTCTATCATGTAGTAGATATAAAAAAAATTCGATAAAATTTTTTTAACCAATATTATTGCTTAAAAAAAAGTTTCAAATTGTGTTAAAAAAAACTCGCACGTAAAACAAAAAAAAATCATTGATGAATATAAACAAACCAACACAATCCAAATAAGCTTTTATATTATTTTTAGGTAGTTGTGTATTAGTAGATGACAAAAAAACTGCAAATCTGAATAAATGAATGCCTGAACGGTTTCTATGTGGTAAAAAATTGACTTTCCAAGAAAACATCAATTTTCCAAATACTCCATCATCGATTTCAGATTTTTTAGGCTAAAAATTTTCAAAACATATAGGAGTACCATCTCTGAAAATTTTATCTATGTTTTTTCACCCTATTTTATTTTACAAGCATTGAAACTCGCAAGTAAAACAAAAAAATTCATTGATGAATATAAACAAACCAACACAACCCAAGTTAGCTTTTATATTATTTTTAGGTAGATGTGTACTAGTAGATGGCAAAAAAACTGCAAATCTGAATAAATTAAGGCCTGAACGGTTTCTATGTGGTAAAAGATAAAGAAATTGACTTTTTCAAAAAACATCTATTTCACAGATGTTCCATCTCCGATTTCAGCCTTTATAGGCTCAAAATTTTTAGAATTGCAAATCATAAATCTTAACTTTAAATGCTTGTAAAATCAAATGGGGTGAAAACACATGGATAAAATTTTCAGGGATGATACTCCTGTATATTCTAAAAATTTTGAGCCTATAAAGGCTGAAATCGGAGATGGAGTATTTGGGAAATTGATGTTTTTTGAAAAAGTCAATTTCTTTATCTTTTACCACATAGAAACCGTTCAGGCCTTAATTTATTCAGATTTGCAGTTTTTTTTGCCATCTACTAGTACACATCTACCTAAAAATAATATAAAAGCTAATTTAGGTTGTGTTGGTTTGTTTATATTCATCAATGAAGTTTTTTGTTTTACTTGCGAGTTTCAATGCTTGTAAAATAAAATAGGGTAAAAAAGCATGGATAAAACTTTCAACCAATCACTGAAAAAAGTTTCAGCCAATTTAAAAAACATGAGGGTAATGATAGGCCCATTACAAAATAGGTTTTACAAAAAATTTTCGGACGGGACAAACTTCAAACAGCTCTAAAAATTTTAAATTTTACTTTTTTGCACTCGTTGTTTCTTTTTTTAATTGTATTCTGTTTAAACAAATATTTTGACACATTTGCTGCTGTTCTAAACCACGAAATGAGAACAAATGATGTTTTTTGATGTCGGACGGGACATTAGAACATGAACTAAAGCAAATTAAAAATTAACAGTTAATAGAGAATTGTTTGATGTCTTTACATTTTTTTAAGCATACTGATGTTGGCAAAGAGATTATTAGGAATGACTATCATCATGTATCATCTCTCTTATATATTTAAATATTTAAGACAAAATACTCGTTAAAATTACAAAAAAGAGAAACTGCATTTGTGCAATTTTGAAGCCAGTTTGCCCACTGTTGTGAATGAATTCAAGTATATTTTCTTTGAATTAATAAACTTTGAATATTTTTCTTAGATAATATCAGATAATAACGCATTTTTAATAACTTTTAATTTTTTTGTCATGGTGTACCTTTCGGTGGAAATTCCCATATATGAAAATGATTATTCTTACTTGAATTTAACAACGACATTTGCCGCACACCAAAAGTTTGAAACTTTATCTTCAAAAACACCACGAGTCAATGGAAAAATTCTACTGACGACCGTTTCCATACTTTTAATTGAAGAGATCCAAGGAAGCCATAGTATACTGCAGGTAATGGTTACGATGCCACCAATTTTTATTAAATTTGATAGAAATTTGCAAAAGCTGAAATTAATGAAAATATTATAAAATTTGAAAACAGAACTTACTAATAAATCTACTATATATATTTTATTAAGTACTTATACTAACAGTTATCCCAATGTCGACCATTAACTTTTTTTAACACACTCTTAATGGTAAGGCCATGGAGAAAGTTTACTATGTATGTATATTTGAGATATTTCAAACAAAACGACATAATTGTAACTCTTGACTTTACTGGATCTGAAATCAAATAATCAATGAAAACCATAAAGCTAAGCTATGTACAGTCTGTCAAGTAATTGTTTACAAAATAAATTATGCAATACAATTTGCACTTTAATATTGAATAAAAATAAGAAATGATACGAGTATGTATCCCGATACCATAACGGGCAACTTTCACATAGTGGGTATTATATTCTTCTACCACAGGGCTGTGTTCGGCTTCCGTCAAACTTTATTAGGGCAATCGTGATAATGTTACATGTTTTTAGTTTTGCCGCAGAAAATTACGTCTCTCTTATAACCCAATGACCTTGCAGTAGAAGAGTGTAATACCCACTGTGAAGTGTGGAAAGTTGCCCGTTATGGTATGGGGATACATACTCGTATCATGGGAAGGCGTTGGTGAATTAGGAGTTTTTACCGATATCATGACGAAGGGGTAATACTTAAACACTCTTGAAAACGAATTGAAAAAAATTACTAGAATTTCGGCTTCACTAACACTCCAAATGCTGAAAAGTTAAGATACAAATCGTATCAGGACAATAATACTAAGCACAAATCACTCTTTTGTTCTCATTCTTTATTGTTTAAGGAAATTTTTTTAAATGAATTTAAATTTTTTTACACATAAAACAAAATTTCTAGTTCTTAAAAATTTACAATAAAAACTTAAATATGATTATAAGTTGTTTTTGTGTATAATGTTTCTTGTGTGTTGTTGTTTATACATACATGTTTTCTTGAAAAAGTAAATTTTTTATCTTTTAGCACACATAAAACGTTTAGGCATTAATTTATTCAGATTTGCAGTTTTTTTGTCATCTACTAATATACAACTACCTAAAAATAATATAAAAGCTAATTTGAATTATGTTGGTTTATTTATATTCATCAATGAATGTTGTTGTTTTACGTACGAGCTTTTTTGAACACAGTCAAAAAAATGTTATCGCATTTTTTTATATCTTCTACATTATAGACCAATCACTCAAAAAAGTTTCAGCCTATTTAAAAAACATGAGGGTAATGATAGGCCCATTATAGATGAAATCACCCATATGATGGTATTGAGTCACCACATTATTTCCCTCCGGTAAAAAAATTTGTAGTGTTGGCTAGTATATTAAAGTGTACTTTTTTGGTAGATTTGTTTGGTAGGGAAAATGTTTATGTATTTTCTCTTTTAGAAAAGCTGGTTTAAGTCTGCCTATGTTGATTGTTATATTGTTTGTTATTATTTTAAAACATTTTGGTGATTTTTCGATGACTCTGAATGGTCCATCGTATGGGTGTTGTAATGAGTGTCGTATTTTATCGTCTCGTACAAAAACGTATTTACATTCTTTTAATGTTTGTGGAACGTGTTGTTGGTATTTTGTGTTATGATGTGAAATGTTTGATTGTATGTTGTTAAATTTTTCTTTAAGCTTGAACAAAGTCTCTGATGGTTTGAATATTTCTATTTTCTGAACAGTTAGTTTTTGTGGTAGTCCTAGTGTTTGACCAAAAACCATTGATTGGTGATGTTTTAATTTTTTCTTTAATAGAATTAGGGGAAGATCCGAATACCGGTTTTTGTTGATTTTTAGAGGCTATCAAGGAGACCTTAAGTGTTCTGTGGAATCTTTCTATTATTCCGATTGCTTTTATTTTTTTTCATTTATTTATTCATGTTCTCTTATAGTACACAATGTTTAAAAATTAAATGTTATAACACATCTTATACGAATGCGAACCGTAGAGGCATTTAGTACAAATTCAATAAGTAGTGATAAATGCCACTTCAAAATTATAAAACATTAAAAAATACTTTTGTGTTGGGTGTTTAATGAAAAGTAATAATGAAAATTGGATATGGATATAATGAAGTGATAAAAAAAAAACAAAAATATGCAAAAATAAATAATAATAATGATAAATACCTCAATAGAGATAGAAATACACTGAGAAAGATGAAAAAGATGAAAATCAGTTCATATTTCTTAATTTAATATTGTGAGTTACAAAAGAATTAAATATAAAAATGAATTTACAAAATGCATTATATAATATAATGAAAGTATAATATAAGGATACAATTTTTGATGCTGACATCATATTGAAAATATTGGATTAAGAAAATACATTAATAAGTGTGCTTATATCATCATGAAACACTTTGCATCAAGGACTTGATTTCATTATGATTAAGTCTCAAAAGCCATGATATTATACATCTCAGAAAAACCCTGAGCGATCTTACCGATTTTATGTATTCAGGTAGTTTATTAAATAACCTACAGGATAATATTGGAAAACAGCTACGGAAGTATGTTGTACGGAAAGGTGGAATATAAACAACTGTGTATTGATTTGCCCTAAGATTATAGTTCTCTGAGCTCCTGCTACAGAGATAACCACTTCGAATGAAAAAAATTTGGAGAACTTTAAAATAGATGCTTGTGGGCCATATGCTGAAGTTGTGATGTGGCGAGTACCTAGTGTTTTTATAAATTGTTTAAATGTGGGAGAGGTGAATTGTGGTCCTCGATCAGAAGTGATCTCGAGTGGGACTCCGAAACGTGAAATGAATTCTCTGTTGAAGGTATCAACAATTGTGGTGGTATCAGTATCTTTTTTGGGTATACTTCGGGCCAACGTGTGTTCCTCTCTGTGGCAGTGAGTAGATATCTATAGTTATTTGATATTGGTAATGGACCAATGTGGATATGTTCGAAACGACCGTGTGGAATATGTATTTTGTGAGGTAGTGTTTTTGTGTGTCTGTGTGCTTTTGCTCGTTGACATTTATCAAATTTTTCTACATAGACTTTCATTCACAATAGGTTCTCACTTACATGAAAAAGCAAAAATACTTGTGCCTCTTACATAATAAATGATACACTCGGTATAATAAATGATACACTCGGTGACCTTGCATGAAAGTGATGAGCATATCAGCCCAAGGCCCTAATATGATGAGCCCAATTGTAAATTAATGGGTACACTTAAAAAAAAAAGTTACAAAACGGGCCCCAACAAATAAAAACGCTAAAATAAGAATTATTAAGGAGGAAAGGACAAAAAGAAAGACATGATTTACAAAAACTTATTGCTTCTATTCCAAGAAAGCTACAAGCCGTGATTGGTATTCGTGGTGGAAACAGTAAGTATTGAACTTTTTCTTATTAAATTTTTGGTTTCTTCATATGTCCCATGCATTTTGCAAAGAATTATTTGACACCATGAAATGGCTATTGTTTTCATTCATGTTCCATAAACATTTCTATTTGTTTTTAAGAAATAAATATTTTGTTGTTTTCTAATTAGGAATGAGTAAAAAAATTTAATAAAAAAAACTTTTCAAAAATAATATGCATTCTTATTTTAATTCAATATTAAAGTGAAAATTGTATTGCATAATTTATTTTGCAAACAATTACTTCAAAGTCTTGTATGTTACATTAGGAAGTGTTTTTTCAAAATTTGGCAATTTGTGATGTTTTTTACATACATATTTCTTTCTGTTTAATAATAATAAATTTATTTTTTTGCGTACATAATTATCACTGTAATAATTGAGAGTTTGTAGAAATTTGATTTGCATTAATTTTGAATTCTTTTAACTTTAATTTAATATATAATAAATACTTGAGTACTTTTTTGCTACAAGTTGTGATCAGTTTTGTTTTTTGTTTCCTTTCTTGCTTTGTTCGCATACAAAGCATTACGTTAAACTCTATAGTATGCTATTCAACGTCATCTGCTCTGATATTATATTATAAGATGTTGATTTTTCATTATTATTATTGTTAAATTTGATTTTATTATTTTGTTGCTACACTTTATAATATTATTTAAAGTAAAATAATTATTAGGATATTCATTCAAACGAAATGTATATAAATAATAATAACGGAAAAAATAAAATAAATAAAAAAATAATAAATAGTTTATCAGCTATGAATCCAACTTGCCGAAACTGTCACTTTGTAATCATTATAAGAGAAACATTAATAAAATTAACAACTTCGAAAAAGGTACTTTGGGTTTCCAGCCACATTGGTATTGCTGGAAATGAATTTGCAGACACAATGGCAAAATACGTATGTCAAGCACCTATCTATATAGATTCTCGTATTGAGAAACCTGATATACGTAGGTATATAAAAAATTAACTATAATAAAAAACACACGAACTGGAACAGTTACCAACATCATCACTATACAACCATCAATAGATCATTAAATACACCTATGTACACTTGTAATATTGATAAAAGAAAAATAATTAACTTTTGAACATTAAGACTCGGACATTCCTTAAGCACCCATCAGCATTTACTAAGAAGAGAGCCAATTCCTATCTGTTCTCGATGCAATGGAAATTTTAATATGCGGCACATATTAACCGAATGCTTAGACATGAAAAATAGCAGGGACGGAATTTGCGAAAACAGTAGTCTAACTGACTGCATTAACAAAATTTATAAATTTATTACACACAACCAAATTCAATTATAACCAAATTTTATTATATGCCATAAGAAGCTAACTTTCGAAAACATTTACAAAATTTATAAATTTATATCACACAACCAAATTTTATTATAAGTCAGTTTAATTGATATCCTTAGGTCGATAGCCATAGTACCTAATGCTGGTGTCGCTTAGTTAGTAATAAAATTTATTCTATAAGTAACTTAATGTAATATCACAGGTCGACAAAATTTTCTTGAACTAATAACCAGTAACTGGACACAGATACTTTTCCGAAAGCTTTTGACACGCAAGGTTCAAATCCGAGCTCAAAACTGCTCAATTTTCGAGATATCCTAACCTAAAGCGCAAAAATCACTGTCTTCTGTTATTTTGGAGGTTATGTTACACCTCGAATTGATTTTTCACAACTGTTACGGATTTCGTACTTTTTAAAAGCGTAAGAAAAACGCCACCAGCGAGTCAACGCGATTGCGTTTCATTGAACAGGCCTAAACTGGAGTTAATAATAATAGAGTTTAGCTAGTACAGCTATTAGCCTTCTTAGCAATTTACCTTGAAGCTTTTAACAAAGGTTAAAGCTTATTAATAAATTATGGAAATGAAAAAATTATACATGCATAGCTTTATCGCACTTCCTCAACATACCCACTCAGACCAAATGTATAAAAGCACACAGCTGCATGAATGCAATTGTATAGATTTATTAATATGGTCTAAGGAATAAATGTTAGAAAAAAATTTACCCATCATGCTGTGGGGCTCGGACAACACAAACATAAAGACCAATAACCACCATGCTACAAAATTAACTATAGTTATTTTTCATTCTTAGCTTGAGTTGACCTTTTGACAAGCTAATATTATATACATCGCAATTATTAATGAGAGAAGTCATGCGATTAAAAGGAGCTGTAGCCATATAATTAGTTCTACTGACTGGTTGATAAAATATCTGATATGAGTTACGATTACTCCTACGATTGGTGTTAAAATGAATATAACTAAGAAGCTGTGGCGCAGCAAGCGACCCAGTCACAAGCTGATGCAAATAAAGTATACCCGCAATATTTCTACGAGAGCTCAAAGACTGCATACGTGATAACTTTAAGCGATCGTCATAAGGAGGAAGGTTTAAGGGGTCATTCCAATTTAAGCCTTTGAGAGCAAAGCGCACAAAATTTTTTTGAATTCGTTCTACTCTATCTATACGTATATTGTAATATGGAGACCAAACTTGGCTAGCATACTCTAAGTGAGGACGCACAATTGTATTATATAAAGTTACTGTTACTAAAGGGCTATCAAATTCTTTTGCCCATCGCTTTATAAAACCAAGTAATGACGAGGCCTTCTTACAGATTGTATTAATGTGTTCATTAAACGTCAATTTAGCATTAACATGTATACCAAGGTCTTTGACTATATCGACACGACAGATTTTCCTATCATTAAGCATATAATCAAATTCCACATTAATTTTCTTTCTAGAGAAGATCATAGTTTGGCATTTGTCAGGATTTAAATGTAAGCTATTTTTAAAACACCCAACTTAAATGATTTCAGGTCAGACTGAAGGGCAAAGGTATCATCATCCACCTTCACAGATCTGTAAATTTTCATATCATCAGCATATATAAGCAGATGAGAGTTTTTGATTACATGAGTAACATCATTTATAGCCAAAATAAACAGGAGCGGCCCCAGGTGACTTCCTTGCGGAACACCTGAAAATGCTGTAAAAGGGGAAGACAACACCTCTCGAAATCTTATTCGATAAGAACGATCAAATAAATAAGATTCAATCCATCTGACAAAACTTATAGGAAATCCTAGTTTCTTTAATTTAAACAAAATCAAGCTATGTGGTAACTTGTCAAATGCTTTACTAAAGTCGGTGTAGATACAGTCTACTTGTGCTCCAGAAACTATTGAACTTAAAGCAAAAGACGTGAAATCAAGAAGGTTGGAAACTGTAGATCTGCCATTAACAAAACCATGCTGACGAGTCGTTATGACTTCACCACAGCAAACCTTAACTTGATCATAAATAATTCGCTCAAAAAGCTTCGGGATTGATAATAACTTGGCTATAGGCCTGTAATTAGAAACATCATTTTTCAATCCTTTCTTAAAAATAGGACTTATAAAAGATTCCTTCCAAAATTTAGGAAAATAGCCATGATTGATAGATTTATTAAAAAGAAAACTGAGTGGTTGACTCAGGATAAGACTACAATTAATTAAAACTGTGGCTGGAATGCCATCAGGTCCAGAACCAATGTCATCATCAATGGATGCAATATATTTTACTATGAGTTCAGGGGTAAAAGATATTGCACCAAAAGGAACCTGAGGATCAGTATTCATATATTCAAAATAGTTGACATCAGGGCTAAACACATCAGTTGAAAAAGATTTTTGGAACAAATTAGCAAATAACCCAGCTATAATTTGGGGAACACTGGTGAGCCCGTCAACAGTTTTGAATTCAGATGGAAAACCATCCGACCTTTTTTTAGAACTAATGAATCCCCAAAATTTTTTGGGGTCATGAAGAATATTAAGTTTCGTTTTATTTAAATATTCTGAATAAGCTGAAGCTGATTTAAGCCTAAATTCTTGAAAAATCCGCAGATAGGCCTCCAGGTCAACGCGGTCCTGACTACAAACGTATTTATTCCATGCCCTATTGCGGCCGTTACGCACCCTCTTCAAATTTTTAGTGTACCATGGGTACGAGGAGTCATTAATATACCTCAGAGTGTATGGCACAGACAAAGATATAGCCGAAAAAATTTCTTCATAAAAATATTTTACGCAGTCATCTAAATCATTATGATTCAAAAAGTCCAACAAAATGTTAACTCTATCATTTAGGATATTATTCAATTTCAAGAAGTCAGCTTTCTTGAAATTGAATTCATAGAATCTGCTAGAAGAATTGGCTGCAATTATGTTATCTCTATCTGATTGGTACAACACACTCAGAGGTAGATGGTACGCATCAACCGCAGTTAAAGCATGAGGAGCATTTTGTACAATAACATTGCTACTGTCTGTAGTCAAGACTAAGTCCAGTTGCCGAGTGAGGGAATTTGTAATACAACTAACTTGTTGTAAATTGGATAGGATATCGTCAACAAAAATTTGTTGTTGTCGAGTTTAAGGACTAGATGCATAATAATATGTACCATTGTCCGAAATAGTCCATTTTAAGTCAGGCAGATTAAAGTCGCCTAGCAATAAAATGTCGTCATTAGTAAAAAGTTTGTATATGACAAATTCTACGGCCCGCGAAAGGTGCTCGTAAACTTCTGAGCTACTAGTTGGAGGAATGTAAGCGTTAAGGATATACAGATTCGAATCACAAAAAATCACCTTAACACATAAAAGTTCAATACTAGATGCACAGGGAATTTCAATTAAACAACTGGCGAGATTATTTTTTATGGCTATCAATATACCCCCTCCAACAGGAGACGAGTCGTCCATATATCTGTCTCTTCTAAAGACAGTGAAGCTATTGTCAAACAGTTCCTGGTTAAGAAAAGAGCTGTTTAGCCAAGTCTCGGTAAAAACGATAATATTTTCAGAAAAATTCTGAGTGGATAGAAAAATTTCATGCGCTTTTGAACGCAAACCCCTTACATTTTGGTAGTAAAGGGGTAAACGATTTAGTTTTTTGAACTAGAGCGAACATTTTGGACAGTCTTGTTTTTTTTTTAATGGAAATTCAGACTTAAAGATATTATCAACCCACATATTATAGACAGCAGCAAAATGACAGGAAGCCACTGTAATCTTAAAAGATGAATAAGTAGGTTTGTTACCGATTTTCCTACATTAAAGAAAAGCGTCGGCAGGAATGACATTTTTTTGCCTTATGAAGTCTCTAACAGTATCAGCGGTTGTATCGGGGTGTAGTCGGGAGATAAAAATGGACCTAGGTTTAGGCATTGTTTGTAAAATAATTGGACCAGTAGAGCTAATAACAAGGGGACTATTTTCTACTGGGCGATGACTAGTGGGAGAAACAGAATTTAATATTTCTGGAGAAGATTCTAATTCTGAACTTAAAGAAACGTCTGGGGACATAGTCTCATTAAGACTGTTATCAATTTGGGGACTTAAGTCAAGATAATTTCTTAAAATATCTCTAAAATTAGTATTTAGATTATTTAAGCTATCTCCAAATTGTTTAATTTTTTCGAAAAAAATCGAAGGGGAGAGGTCTCTGCACGATGGACAGTACCATTGCAGACCCGAACGGTCAGAACATAATAATTCTGTTACAGAATTGGTCAAGTTCGCACAATATGCATGAAACATTTGCTCACAAGGCCCTGAACAAGGAAACATTGAGCTTAGAATATTTTGGCTTTTGCATAGATTTCCTACAGAACATGCAAGCAGGTTATCGGAGGAGAAATAGTTCATATTTACTAAAAAAATGCAATATGAAAGAAATAAAAAAAAAATAATAATAATAACTTGCAAGTTAGAAAATTTTCAAACAAAGGAAACAATGTGTTAATGCTAATACTAGAGTCTATTACAGGGCAACAACAAAAAAAAAACAATGTTATTTAAATAGAACTTGTAAACAAACAAAGCACAAAGAGGAAACGAAAAATTTATGAGCGCTTAAACAGCAGCAATGCAAGCAACTATTGCTTTGCTTTAAAATTAATAGAAAATATTAATTAAATATTACAATATTTTAAGGTAAAAAACAAATTGATAAATTACAATTAGAACACAAGCACTTAATGAACATTAGTAGAAAACGAAAAATTAAAATATTTACCACAAAAAATTAATAAAAATATCACAAAATAAGGTCACACTACACAAAGACACAGTACCGTCACCGACAAATAGACAAAGTCAACTGAGAGTTGAACTGTCAACTTTATTTTCAGCCACCTATCGGCTACAGTAAAAACTTCAGTTTGGTGTGATGAAACTGAGAAAAATGAGCCGATAAAATCGCCCAATCCCAAACTGACACCTGGTTTGACAGCTCAACCAATGGGAATGCGCACCCAAGCGTCCCTGTTAACACTAAAAATCCGTTTTTAAAAATTTTTAAAATCTTCCTTCTTGAATCTCAATTTCAATATAAAATACACACCATTGCCCGGTATCTAGCTTAAAGCAAACAAAAATTGAACACACTGTAGCCTTAAATTAGGACTTATTCAAAAAACCGTTAAAAGAAAAAATTTAGTTTATATCAGCTGACAGTATTTAAAATGTCAAAAAGTCAATTAGGAAGTGTGGGCATCAATGGGCCAAGGATGCCGTTAAGATTTTTTTTTGATGTATGCGTAGCTTGGGTAGCGGACGGACGGCTGGCAAGCGGCATCATGCGAAAATATCATCAGTTGCGGAAAATTTTTAAAGCGAACAGTTGTCGACGGAATAAATGTGCTGGCATTAAAAAAAAAATAAAAACTGTACAAAGGAAAAAGGCAATACCAAAAAGATTAAAAGATTTTTAGCTAATCGAGGAAAAAGTGAACAAATATTTTAAGTACTGGAAATTAAAGTGGCATTTTCATTCAATTCATTAAAAAATGAAAAAGAATTAAGTCTTTTCGTTTTGTAAATAATGTGCGTGGCAAATAAAGTAAAATAGAGACAAACGATATATGTCCAAAATTGCGTAGAAAATACCGAAGACATAATAATTTCATTTATATACTCATTTTTTGAAGACTTGATTCAATTACTTATTAACAAATTAAAAAAGTACAACGCGGATTCTTAAAATTAATAAAACTAAAGAAATGTGACAGCATGCAAAACAGCAGCGACACAAGAAAAAAAAAGACAAAATTTTCACTTACAAGCTGTAAAAGAATTACTGCTAAGTATTTTCACGGCATTTAAAGTTTAGAAAAATATAAAAGAAAAAACGTTTGCAATATATATCTCCGATCCGATAAAAGAAAATGCATGTAGTTGCAGAAAATTCAACCGTAACTAAGAAATAAAATTTAAAAGTTAAAATAAAAGTTAAAATAAAAGTTAAAACAAAACATAAGAACAAGATACAAAAATTTCTAAAAGTGCAAAAACTTGCTAAAAGAAAAATATATTTTAAATCATATGTAATATGGAATTTGCAACATTAATATGATACTGTAGAATTCCATTTAAAGAGGCTGCGCCGGAATAAAGTCCCAATTATAAAAGCAGTGTCTAAAGTAGCTTAAATTTGAATAAAAAAAAAAGGAAAAAGTTATGCAGCAACGTAAATTAACAAGGACAAAACTACTGAGATCTACCACAAAATAAAGACAACAAAGAAAAAAAAAATACATTAAAGGCTAAAAGTTACAAAAAATTACAACAAACCTGGCTAACATAATTGGCAAAAAAAAAACAATAAAAATATCAACAACAACAACATCATAAATTTTCAACATCAACAGCAAAACACCAGCAATGACAAGCACCATATACGCATACATTCAACTTGCAGACGCCCAGTACTAAATATTAGTTAAGAGACTCTTTCATAACCCATCAATTATTTACATGGTTCTTACGGCAGTGCAAACGTCCATTGTACTACTATTGTATTTTGCCATTGAGTGGCATTTTTGTATTGTTAATTAGTTTTCTAACACTAACAAATCAATTTACTTTTTTTAAAATAATGCGTGATTTTCTAATTACAAAACGCGTCTATACAGCAGAGACATCTATTACAGATAAATTACTTAAGAACACCTTATAATTAAAATCAAAACTGTTGTATGAAAAAATGTTTTAATTTATTTTCTTGAACAAAAATATGCGTTATTTTTGTTTGGGTATTTTACAATGGTAATAAAAATGTTTTCCTTATAGATTGTACAATTTTTATATACACATGTAGAATTTCTATCTAATTATTATAATCTAAGCAATTAGTAGCGTCAATGTCACAAGTGTACTAATTAAATAAGCTTATAAAACAAACGCTACTTGTAAAGTAAAGTAAGTTTCAACCAAAAAAAAATATAATTTTTGTGATTCAAGAATGAAGATTTGCTAGGCGAAAGATTTAGGGGAGGTGCCGGGGGGGTGAAGCCGTGATGCCACCGATAGAAATTTAAATAGAAAAAGTGTGACCTGGGGTTTTTCTGCTCCTCGTGTTTTTTTTTGTTCAATGCTGCGCTACGGTTGGCATAGGGAAACCGCGACCCTAGCCGGGAAGTCTTAGTGCCTGCCACTAAAGATTAAGCGAACTTCTCCCTTTTATTTAAGATGCCAGGCGTAACACAACAAATCTGAAAGTAGTAGTTTTTGCCTTCAAAATTACTTTTCGATTGTTCCGATCCGACTTTTGGTTCTCGAGACATATCAATTTCAATCTGTATTTGTTAATTACTAGGCAATCTAGCCCAAATGGCCCGTGTTAAACTTGGCTAAACAAACTGTTCTAGCGTTTTCTGATGATGTCACAAAACTACAGATTGAAATTGATATATCTCGAGAACCAAAAGTCGGATCGGAACAATCGAAAATTAATTTTGAAGGGAAAGACTATATAGTACTTTCAGATGCTACTTGGTGATTTTTGCACTTTAGGTTAGAATATCTCGTAAACCTAAGGTGATGAAGCAGTTTTGAGGATTTGGATTCAGCGTGCCAAAAGCTTTCGGAAAAGTATGGTCTGGGTTGTAAGCTTGTCGGCTTGTGCTATAATAATAATAGGCAATTTTAAGCAAGTTGTTATATAATTTTTTTACACTACACGAGCTGAAAGTTTAAAAAAAATATAGAGCAAAACAAACGATTTAATTTTAAGTCACATCTGATAGCAAAACTATTTAAGAATATTATGTAAAAAAATTGTAGTGTCTTTGGGTGTTTTTTTTTTTTTTTTGAATCTGAAAATGTCAGTACGGCCAAAAAACTAATTATCACGATAGTGTGACGTTCTATCAAGCATCGTCGTGACGCAAAAGGTATGGGCCTGATAAGACGCCCCAGTGCTACGAAAGAATACCAGCTCGTAAGTTTCTCTGGAGTACGTCCCATTAAAATACATACCTATCGTTACGACGATACTCAAGAAAATCAATGGAGGAAGTAATATTCGATTAGGTCCATAACTTTTAGGGTTGGTAATATCACCTTTTTTGGGAACTGGCTACATATTTGCAACCTTCTAACACAATGAAAATTCACCACAAGTGTAGGAGATGTTAAAAAAATTCTCAGAGAAAATGCCAGCCAAAAGATTAGGTTTATCAACAGGGTTAGTGAAAATTTGGGCATTCTTTCAAAGAGTTGGAAAAGACAATAAAGACTGATTCTTCACTCTCTTAACGAAAGTCCAAAAGTAATTGTTACCTTTCGGCAGCAAAAGGTTTCTTCTCTTAGGACCTGACTGCAATCTTACAAGTCTCATTAACGATGATGGGCACAAGTTCTTCTGCAAGTTCTAGCAAGAGCGTAATTGAGAGTAATTGAGTGTAACGAGATCGCATTGTGTGTACGTATACAAATGTGAACGCACAACAGCGGCTCAGTTCTACTTCAACAACCAACGAAGCAGTACCTGCGACAGATAATTTTTGGCAAGCGTATTTTTTTGAAGCGATTTATGATACACCCAAAAAATTTTGACTTCTTTACAATTTATGACTGGCATTTTCAAAATGAATTTAAGAGGCTTCAATGTGACACCTCCCTTCCCCTTGAGCGCGGGCTGAAATTTTGGTGAAAAATCGATGAAATTATTTATCCGATTTCAAAAAGTAAAATGTTGTCTCTATATTCCATGTTTGGCACAACATATTTTTGCGAAGCAACTTATTCTTCTATTGTATTTATTAAAAATAAGCAAAGAAATTTATTAACTATTGAACAGCTAGAGAACTTATTACGATTTTTATTTTGTTAAACTAATAAAATATTTATAGCTCAATTCATTGTTAAATTCTTTAACAATAAAACAAATATTCAACAATTTTCTGATACCACAGCGGCCACTTAATACAACAATTTTTTTTTTAATTTGATTACAACCGAATAAGTTTAAGTATTTTGAATATTTATTTCCATCCAAAGTAGGCAAAGCAAATAAAAGCTTTCAGCGCACGACATTTTTTTTTCAGTGCAAAGCATGAATAAGTTATTCTATGCTTACAATGCGTTTTTAGTTCAGTTCACCGCAAGCATTGAAGAAGGCAAGACGTATGTCGCTTGCTTTCTTATTTATGCTTCTTCTTATTTTTTCTCCATATGGTTGTTGCATGGAAATTAAAATTTGCATTGATGTTGGTGCCCATCATTGCTCATTAAACCAAGAATGGATCTTTGGTTTAATGTTCACATTTTTAAAAGGAATGAAGGACCTCATGCCCAATAAAATAATTTTTTGCACCATCAAATCTGCGGCATTTATCTTTCAATCAACAAAACGCAGTTTGAAATTATGATAAAAATTATTTAACGCTGTATGGCTTTATCATAAAGCCATATAGTTCGCTTCGGGGCTTTAGGCGAGACAGCGCGTAAGCTAGGATATGGAAAAGCAGCGGCAATGGTGCAATGGTCCGAATTACCAAGAGCTGCAAGGATTGACACATCATATTTTTCAAGGTGTAAAGTCAGAAAGAGGTCTAGAGTACCCCAGCGCGTAGGATATACGTGGGGTCATTTACTAGTTGAGCCAATTGGTTGGACTCGGCGAAAAGCTCAACATCACGCCAAATCAGAGAGGAGTTCTACTTTATCGCAGGTAGGAATCCTCCCTAAATTCGGGCTTCTTTAAACGATGCAGAAATGAGCCGACTGGACTTCGAACTTAACTTAAATGGAGCTAAGATCGGCGTCCGTCGTGTATAATTGTTGCTGGCACTGGTACGCAACGTCACTGCGGGCGATGCTCCTATGGGGAGTAAGCGATACCCCGGTATATAAAAGTCCAATGGTTCAGCATCCGCACACACCTGGGTCTCGCCCAGTGCCATTATTAATTAGTCGCGGGTCACGTTATAAGTTTAATAGAACATTTTTTTGCTGTGGTACCATTTTTGTCGCGTTTTTGAAAATATGAAAAAGGCCGATATTCTCGAAAACGGGCGACTTTGACAAGCATAATATTCCTTTTTTTGACCCGCCTTGGGGTCGTTGATCTGCTGTTAGAAGTTAATTTACTATTTATGGGTTAACTTGCATAGATTTTTTATGCACTTATACCATTTTCATATATAGCTCAGATTCGCTCCACAGTCCAAAATGATTTATACTTATTTTACTAATATTCTTTTTTGCAATGAGTGGAAAAATCGAACAGTGCTAACAATTCACTCATAATGTTACGCAGTTTCGAAGAAAAACGAGTAGGTTTAAGCATCGTTATGCGGTAAAATGTGGTTTGACTTTAATTTTTATGGAAAAAAGGCTGATTTTGTCATAATTTTGACTTTAAATCGAAATAAATGAAAACCGTACTCATTTCGATACCAGTGAAAAAAGCCTATTGGTTTTGAAGATTTGGAGAAAGTGATAAATAAAATAGAAGAACCCTAGGCCGGATTACAAAATCATACCGGCAACTAGATAAAAAATATAATGTACTCGTAGATAAAAATACTATAAAAAAGTATTTGGAGAACATAGGAATACAAATAAAAAAAAAGAAAAATCATGTCAACCAATACAGAGAAGCAGTCCAACGATATCAAATCTAGGTTGGTTGCACCTTCTGGCAAATATTTCGATACATTTTCACCGTACATTAGCGAGATCGATGGCGAGAGATATTCTACTGTGGGAGGCAGTGAAGGCAAGTCTAAGCATTACTTTGAAACTGGTACCCACAAGCCACTAGCCAACATTAAATATATCCAGGAAACCAAGTTCACATTCAAGACTTACAGGAAAAGATGCTTTCCTAAACCCCACAAATTTATGAAAAAATATTATCGACCCGATAAAGTAATTTTCTGGCCGGACTTGGCTTTTGTCCCATTACGCGAGTGATGCATTGGAAGGTTTGAAATTGCGAAATAAATTTTTGGGCTAATTTGAAGCGAAGTGTTTCTAGCAAAAAATCTTGATTGTTTAGTTAATACAAATAAATTATAGCTAAAAAGAATCGATACAAAACGCATTCAGGAGTCTATAAGAAAACTACCTCAGAAAATACGAAAAGAAAATCGATGTGGAGCAAATTATTTTTTATAAATTATGTTCGAGCTTATATGTACTTAAATAAATAGAAAACAAATTTTACAAACATTTTTTAACATTTTATTAGAACCACTTAGCGTTTTTTTAAATTTCATTCACCAAACGTTAAGCGCGGTTTTATTCTAAGAAATTGGAAGGGATATTATTGAATTCGTATGTGCTTGTACAAAAATTATAGATTCGCTTACGGCTTTTCGCTATACGGCGAAATTTTTAGGAAGGAACGTATCTAGGCAATATAGCGCGGTATGAGTATATCGTAAGGAACGAATTTATTATTATGTAATTGAATCACATAATGTTTTGAATAATCTTATATTATTAAGATAGTTATTATAAATTACTCGTTTTACGATATTGTGTCCCCATTTTATTGACTGAAAAAACATAAGAGAGAAATATCCATGAGTCTTGCGAGCCATCAATTAGATTGGCTCTTATTCGTCTATTTTTAAATCAAAATTACCTTCCTACAACATATTTATATTGGGCCAGCCACTTTAGATAATGTGATCGCTTTATATTGAAGCATTTCAAGAAAAATAAAATTGTTTTGACTTTTTTCTCTGCAAAATTACTTATCGACAGATATACATGCAAGTAAAAATTGCTTTTAATTGCAGGTTGCTAGTTTACGGCTCCCACCCAATTTTATTAAATCGAAAAGGATTACTAAGAGAAAAGTGCAATCAAAAGATTAGTTTCGAAGATAAAGCCATCAGAAGTCGTGCATATATTTTTAAATTTTGATTATTTATGTACCAATAGAAAGGTTGTTGTTGTTGAACCAGTTATTGTTGTTGTTTTCAATTATTTTTGTCCATAAACACATACTTTTCATACGAATTCATTTAATAATTTTTTTTGTTTCCGGTAAAAAGGTGTTAACCCTTAAATGCATGATTTTTTTTTAAGTGAGAATTTTTTTAAATGATAATGAAATGGTCGTACATCACAAGAAAAATACGGAAAAATTTTGTTTTTCTTTTTTAAATATTTTATTGTTGAAAAAGGGGTTTGTTACCAAATCGCTACATTGAGTGATTTTTAGTTAGTATGGAAGCTTTTAAAACAATTGTTGTTTTTGTTGAGACATAGAGCAAGATCGCATTTTTCACACTTTGAACGAGTGAAACCTTTACAATTAGGGTATTTGCATCGCATTTTGGCATCAACATTCAATGGTCAATGCCCAAGCTGGTCGAATATCTTGATGCGGAACATGCTGTGCAGGTCCTTTTTTCTTCTTCATTTGTATATTTTGCTCAATGGAACTTCGTCTTCCCCGTTTTGTCGATTTCGTTCCGATTCTGCACAAGCACTCTGCTCGGGATTCAGCTTGGCACATTATTTTGGAATCCTCAATTACATTTTGCTTCGAGACCCGTTTACAGGCTAAGCACGCATTTACCATTGTCAAATCTATCAAATGGCAAAATATACGCATATACAATTTCCTGCTCTTCATGATTATTTTATACTTTATTACTTTGGAAGAACACATTTTCGAAAGATGTTCTTCCAAGGGAACACTATTGAATTTTTTCTGGAGATGATCTAAAAGCGGCCTTATTTTGTGCAGCCTGTTGTGCCCTGTCTCATTTGGCGCTATAAACTCAGTATTATCATTGAAATGAATATGGAGTCACAGTTTTTCGAAATTAATGAGTGACATAGTTCTTCACTCCAATAGGACCTAACGTTGGGCATATGTACTAGGGACACATACGAAACAATTGTAAAGGGTGGTTTTTTTAGAGGTTTGTTTTTCGAATAGAGATAAAACTGGCATTTTATGGTCAAATCTGGCAACTCTAATGTCATTTATGTTCAGTTTGGTTTGCCATTTCATCATGAACAGGTCGACAAAAGAACAACGCTTGCAAATCGTGCAAATTTATTTCGAAAATAATGGTTCAGTTCGCGAAGTTTACCGCAAGCTCCGTCCATTTTATGGTCGACATAATCGTCCATCAGAGCAATTAATTCGGTTAACCATGGATCGTTTTCGCACTACGTTTACTCTATGTGATAATACGCATCCGCAGAGACGTCGAACAGTGCGCACCGAAGAAACAATTGCCGCTGCAGAGCAAAATGTTGAAGAGGACCCGAATGAATCGATTCGCCACCGTGCACAGCAATTGGAGCTTTGTCCATCAACTTTATGGAAGATTTTGCGCAAAGATCTTGGCTTGCGACCTTACAAGATCCAGCTTGTGCAAGAATTAAAGCCGCGAGACCATGCAATGCGTCGTGATTTTGGTGTATGGGCCGAAAATGAGATTGATCTCGATGCTGATTTTCATCGCAAAATTTTGTTCAGTGATGAGGCTCATTTTTGGTTGAATGGCTACGTCAACAAGCAAAATTGCCGCATTTGGAGTGAAGAGAATCCACATGAGACCCTTGAGACGCCATTACATCCACAAAAACTGACTGTTTGGTGTGCTCTATGGGCTGGTGGAGTCATTGGGCCATACTTCTTCCGAAATAATGCTGGAGAGTCAGTTACCGTTAATGGAGACCGGTATAGAGCCATGATAACCGACTATTTTGTTCCCGAATTGGATGGCATGAATGTGGATGAGTTGTGGTTCCAACAAGACGGCGCTACATGCCACACAGCGCACGTCACAATCGATTTATTAAAGGAAACATTCGATGAGCGCATAATTTCGCGGAATGGACCTGTCAATTGGCCACCAAGATCGTGTGATTTGACACCATTGGATTATTTTCTTTGGGGATATGTGAAGTCGCTCGTCTACGCCAACAAACCAGAAACGTTAGGGGACTTGGAAGCCAACATTCGTGGCGTTATTGCCGACATACGGCCCCATATGCTCGAAAAAGTGGTTCAAAATTGGACCTGTAGAATTGGCTTTATTCGAGCCAGCCGCGGCGGCCACATGCCCGAAATCATATTTAAACATTAATGGCATAAAATTATCCTTCCAATAAAGTCAAATTGATGGACATTAAAACGATTTTCTTGTGTTTTATTTCAATTCGAAGCTCTATACCTCTAAAAAAAACACCCTTTATATAATATTAATTGGTTTGTTCGGCAATATGAGATATTAAATCTTCTGAAGTAACTAAAAAACTTATATGGCGTTTGTAGGGTTTGTAAATCACCTTGTATTTCATTGTCTGCATGAAAGAGTAACTGCAGATTCTGCATTTTTCAGATAATATTTTTACATTTATTTCCTTTGCAGCCGACAAAATGACGCTAGTAGAAGTTAATAAAACTGATGAAACAGTCGCATATGGTGTGTTGGTAGTAGAACTCTTAACATTTGTATCTTCATTCTTGCTGTTATATTCTTCTAAAATCAAAAGTAGGATCTTCAAAGCTATCTTCATCCTAATCATTTCCTTCATCATAGCTTTCGAAATTATCAAATTTATCCAAAAACTCTTCTATTTCTTAATCTGACAAATGACTACTGCTTATCTAGACCAAAATGTAACGGAAGTTTTTAAAAAAAAAAATTTCACCAAACACTTAATGTAGCTAAATGTCAACAAACCCAAAATTTGGTGTAGGTACAACAAAGCACAGTTTTATGGAGCATATGGCTACTGATATTATAAATCATACCTAGTTTATTTCAAAAATTTTTTTTTACATAGAAATTATAGCCAAAATAGCGAAAAAAACACAATTTAAAAATTCACTTTATCACAAAACCTGTTTGCAAATTCACCGCCTACTTAACAATTCAAAATAGCAATCTCTTATTATTTTTGAGCTTAGCATAACATCACGTACACGTGCTGTTCTATAGCAGCACAAAAAAATACTATTGTACTACAAAACTGTTTTTATAAAGAAAGGTTTTGTTGCCAAATGGATACGTGATGCATTTAAGGGTGAATATGCAAAAATTTGGAACAAACAATATACTATTTTAAAGGAAATAAAATAAGCTTTCTTAAAATGCTAAAAAAACTATATTCCATTAACACATTTTTTGGAAAAATAGTTTTTAAATTAAAAATTGCTCATTGGTGGTTGGAAAAATCTATTAATTGAATTTCAAAGGTTTGCGGACCATTATAGTAGGCCATAAATTATCTTTTTTACAACACTCATATTTTTGATATCCATTCAGGAATTCTAAACTTATGATTTTTACGCATACTTCCGATGGCTATACCTCCGAAACCAGATCCGAGCGACACTTTTTGATTAAATAATTATTCTAAAAATTGAAAACCAAATAAAAAAGTTTGGTTTAATAAAAATTGGCGAATGGGACCTAAAGTAAACTTAAGTCAGAATTTTTTAAAGCAATATTGTCATTTGGAGTTGAAGTACATTTAAGATAAAGTTTAATACCATGTGTTTCTACAGAGTACGAGAAATATTCTTTCTAACTAAATTTTTAATACCTTTTTTGAATGCATGTCCGTAGAAGATATATAAAAAACGGCAATGAGTGATATAATTCCATTTGTTTGTAGTTCAGTGAGAGCGTAAAAAAGAAAGAAGAGATATGAGAATGTCCTTCAAGAATGCAAGAAGCTGCCAGCGCTGCCAAACCAAGCGAAATGTTGTTATACTGGAAATGACCATTATCAATAAGAATCTGGCCAGGATATAGCAATACTACTAGCAAAATTTGCCATGTTTCCATGTTGTGTGAATTAATATAGTTTCCAACAGACATAGCATAAAGTGACACCGATGGTATGAAGACAAGTATATCTGATACAAGCACACTAAGCCGCATGAAACTTTTGTGGTTGGAACTCTCAAATCCTTGTGACGACTGCAGTTCAACATATGAAGTATTTAACTTGTAGGCAACTTCGCCTATTAAGTAACTATGATAAGCAGTAAGAGGTGGGTAGTCTAGCCCCCAAAACATAAGGTTATTCTTACTAGAATTCTTATACCACTCCACAGGAGGAAGATTCAAAGTCACTTCTTGCCAATGTCTCTGAGCTTCATAGTCGCCGTACATAGGACGTATCCCTTTGCCAGAATACGGATGAAGCGATACAATTGCACGGGTAGCTATTCCAGCACATATAATAGTGAAGATATCTGCATACCACTTTTTATTCATGATTGAGTTTTTCATCAAATACTGAGTGCAAGCAAGAACATGCTGTTCAAAATAACAAATTTTTTATGAAACTGTTTTTCAAACGCTTTGACAGCTCGTTCACAGATCAGAACCAATTAAACTTCTTTCTTTCATAAAAGAATGTACACTGTTTTTTTTTGTTTTTATCAAATAGATCTTAAATGACTAAAGTAAGCATAATGAACATAAACGAAAGTTTAAAAAAAATTTAGGTTAAATTTAAATTTAGAGCTTAGCTTTCATATAAATGTTTATAGGTAACAGGTAAGTACATATATGTAATTTTAGGCAATCAAACGTATGCATAGATGTATTCAACTTTATTTTTATTTAGACTTCCTTTTTTCTCTTATCTATTTTAATCCGCTTTCAAAATTCTCTGCTTGTGGCGCCAAATTTCGCAAAGACTTTAAGCTTATATATTCTCATTTGTTAATGTTAAATAAATATTAAAAAATAAAAAAAAATAAATCTTTAGAATAATGTTGTACTTAACCCTTATTTTCCGTTATAATTTCTACTGATTTATTTCTTTTTCTTTTTGTTTACATCAAGATAATTTTTCGTATTCAATTTTTTGAATGATTCCTTTAAATTTTCTTTATCTTTTTTTATTTTAATTAAATGAGTTTTTAGATTATTTCTTGTAAATCATTTCCTTAAACTGTCATTCTATCTTTTTAAAATCAAAATTTAAATTTTCACTATTGAATTGCTTTTTAAATTTTCCTTTCATTCCAATTTAAATTAAAATTTAAATTATTCGTTTTGAATAATTTTCTTTTATTTAAATTTTTCGTTTATTTTAATTTAAATAAAAATTCTATTAGAATAATTTTGTCCCTTTTTATAATATTTTTATAAATTTTTCAATATAATTATGTACATATGATAAGGTATAATTGCGTTTCTCGCCGTTTTGTTTTAATTTTTCAGGTGCTGCTGCTTTAAATACTGTTATTGATAATGCGGCTGATGACGTTGTTGCTATTGTCGATGTCATTATTGTTGTTGCAGCTCGAGTTGATGTGGTTGCTGCAGATATTATTGACACTGCAGTTGTGGTTCCTGCAGATATAGTTGCTGTTGATATCATTTTTTTTGTTGCTAGCTTTTTCTTTTGTTTTTATGTTTTTTTATATATATATGGTTGTCTTTTATTTAAAATTTTAAGTTTTTATTTTATCTTTTCGGAATTTTTTTTTGCATTGCTATTCATTTTTTACTATCAATATCTAAAGTTTCTGTTCCTGTAAAGCTTGCTTATACGAGCACTGCTAACTTGCATCGAAGCTGCAAATGATGTGTTGTAAAAGGTTGCATTGGTAATTGATGAACATCACTGTTCGCTTACCTTTTTTGTCAATTTTGTGTCGCAGTTATTTGTTAAGGCTGTGCTTCTATTGTGCTATCTTGAGACTGCTACCGATTTTGTGATTAACACAGTCGTAGTTGACGCTGCTTCAGCTAGCTGGAGTTAATACAATTTTTTGCTACGCGGGCGGTGACTACGATTATTGCAGTGGCGTTTCTCTAGCTAAAACGTATGGGCTGGATATGGAGAACCCTTCTATTTATCTATGTGCCATACATGGTTGCGAATTGCATGGAAAAAGATTTGGAGATTGATTTTATATTACTGGATTCTTGCTTAAAACTTTTTCTTTCCCTTTTTCACAAAAAAAAAATATTAAAATAATCTAGCGACTATGCAAAAATAAACGTATGCGTTAAGCATATCAATTTAAATTAATAAAAAATATTTTTTTTATAAAAATTACGATTTGCTTAAAAGGCAATGGCAGTTATTAATATTTCAGTTTTGTCTTCTTTTAATTTTCGAATTTTTCCTGAAACTAAACAAACTTTCCAAGTAGCATCAGGAGAAGTTATAAAGACGAAAATCCAGCTTACAAGAATAAATAGCTTTTATCAAAATTAATAAAATTCGAGACCGACTTTGCGAATTTGTAAATCGTAAGTAAAAATTGGACTTGATTATAAAATAGAATTCAATACAATTAAGATTTACAATTCGCTTATTAAATAATTTGATAATAAAATAGAATTATATATAATAAAGTTCTACAAGTTCACGCGAAATTCTTTTTTAGTGTTTTAAGGTGATTTTTAAACAGCTCAGAAATATACTTTACCGAGTCTCTTGAAAGATAAAAAAGAGCCTTTGAGCTAATGCCTAGGTTGTCGGCTGCAGCCAATATCATCGCTGCTGCAGTTGATTTTGAAGATGATGCGGATGGTGATGACTTTGAATTTGGTGGTGATGATGACTCAAATGTTGTTGACAATTGTGCAATTAATTTGCATAGTGTAGCTATAACTTTCAATCTTTTTGATGTGCATAATGCGTGTGTGTTTGTGCAGTATGTGTTTGTTGAACTGCTGTCAGGCCCGTGCGCAGAAATTATCCAAGGTGGGGATTTTAACTCGGATATTTACGAGGAGCAGAAAAACCCCAGGTCACACTTTTTAAATTCCTATTGACGGCATCACGGCTTCATCACCCTGGCATCTCCCCTAAACCTATCGCCTAGCAAATCTTCATTCTTAAATAAAAAAAAAAGTAATTTTTCATTTCAATTAAACTTTAATTTTTTTAAATTTATTTTTGGTTTTTGTAGCAAACTTTATAATTTCGCTTTAGTATATGTATATCATATGTATATGTATATACGTAAATACATTTTTAATAATCGTACACATACATACATGGTTTCTTTAAAAGTTATCTACAACTAAAACTGATTACTTTTGTTTTTTCTTTTATGTCTATATGTTAGTCTAAGTCTAAAATATTTTTACTTAGATGGTAATGCGCATAGCACAAAAATTTTTCAAATTCACTTGAGTAATTTAGCAATTATAAGGAGCTTTCATTTTACTTTAAAGTTTTAAGAGTCCATTCAATAATTGGAATACTTGCGAACGGAAGAAACATCTTGCTTAAGATTTCCTAGTATACAATAAATTTCATTATACATAACCTTATATTTAAGTTGGGGTACTCCGATGCACGGTGGTTGAATGTTGTTGTTTTCATGAGGCTGCTGTTGTAGAAATTTTATGGTGTTGTTGTTGTTGCTGATATTTTTATTGTTTTTGGCCAATTATGTTAGCCAGGTTTGTTGTCGTTGCCTTATTGATGCTGTTGTCGTCTGTGTGGCAGTTTTGTTTTTAGTGTTTGCTAAGTTGATATATTTGTGAATTTGTGTCTTTGTTGTTACAATTAATTTACAATATATTGCATATTTAGATTTGATTTTATTGAATTTTCTGTTCAGTTTCAATTTACTTTAATTTATTGTTTCCGAGGCGGTACTTTTTTATTGTTACTGAACTGATTACGAATTTTGTAATTAGCAATTTGCTGAAAAAATTATGTATTATAAAGGGTGTTTTTTTTAGAGGTTTGTTTTTCAAATAGAGATAAAACTGGTATTTTATGGTCAAATCTGGCAATTCTAATGTCATTTATGTTCAATTTGGTTTGCCATTTCATCATGAACAGGTTGACAAAAGAACAACGCTTGCAAATTGTGCAAATTTATTTCGAAAATAATGGTTCAGTTCGCGAAGTTTACCGCAAGCTCCGTCCATTTTATGGTCGACATAATCGTCCATCAGAGCAATTAATTCGGTTAACCATGGACCGTTTTCGCACTACGTTTACTCTATGTGATAATACGCATCCGCAGAGATGTCGAACAGTGCGCACCGAAGAAACAATTGCCGCTGTAGAGCAAAATGTTGAAGAGGACCCGAATGAATCGATTCGCCACCGTGCACAGCAATTGGAGCTTTGTCCATCAACTTTATGGAAGATTTTGCGCAAAGATCTTGGCTTGCGACCTTACAAGATCCAGCTTGTGCAAGAATTAAAGCCGCGAGACCATGCAATGCGTCGTGATTTTGGTGTATGGGCCGAAAATGAGATTGATCTCGATGCTGATTTTCATCGCAAAATTTTGTTCAGTGATGAGGCTCATTTTTGGTTGAATGGCTACGTCAACAAGCAAAATTGCCGCATTTGGAGTGAAGAGAATCCACATGAGACCCTTGAGACGCCATTACATCCACAAAAACTGACTGTTTGGTGTGCTCTATGGGCTGGTGGAGTCATTGGGCCATACTTCTTCCGAAATAATGCTGGAGAGTCAGTTACCGTTAATGGAGACCGGTATAGAGCCATGATAACCGACTATTTTGTTCCCGAATTGGATGGCATGAATGTGGATGAGTTGTGGTTCCAACAAGACGGCGCTACATGCCACACAGCGCACGTCACAATCGATTTATTGAAGGAAACATTCGATGAGCGCATAATTTCGCGGAATGGACCTGTCAATTGGCCACCAAGATCGTGTGATTTGACACCATTGGATTATTTTCTTTGGGGATATGTGAAGTCGCTCGTCTACGCCAACAAACCAGAAACGTTAGGGGACTTGGAAGCCAACATTCGTGGCGTTATTGCCGACATACGCTCGAAATGCTCGAAAAAGTGGTTCAAAATTGGACCTGTAGAATTGGCTTTATTCGAGCCAGCCGCGGCGGCCACATGCCCGAAATCATATTTAAACATTAATGGCATAAAATTATCCTTCCAATAAAGCTAAATTGATGGACATTAAAACGATTTTCTTGTGTTTTATTTCAATTCGAAGCTCTATACCTCTAAAAAAACACCTTTTATAAAATGGTGGTTTGTATTTTAGTTATTGGACTGCTTTTTGTTTCCGGTTTTTAGAATTAATTTTTATGATTATTATAAGCTTTTTGCCAAGCAAGATAGTGAATATTTTCACATTCTGCGTTTTTTTCACTTTTCGCGTTTCTCTATAAATTGCGTTGTTTTGTAATAACCCTTTTTATTTAAATATCCAGTTTTAAATTTTGGTGTTCGTTTTTTTTCAGTTTATGATTAACACTATTTAATGTTATAATGTTTTATCTTATGCATTTCACTATTGAAATTACAATTTTTCACGTGGACACCGCACGACGCTTATATATATTTTTTTGCTTTTGTTTCACTCAAATTTCCTATTTTGTACCGCCCGCTTCAAGAATTTTTTGCAACTGACGATTTTTCGCACTAAGCCACCTGCCGTCCGTCCGCTACCCACGCTACACATACATCAAAAAAAAAACTGAACGGCATCCTTGGCCCATTGATGCCAACACTTCCTAATTGATTTTTTTGACATTTGTAATATTGACAGCTTAGATAAACTTAATTTTTACAACGGTTTTTTAAATAAGTCATGATTTAAGGCTATAGTGTGTTGAATTTTCGTTTGCTTAAATCTGAACACCGGGCAATTGTGTGTATTTTATATTGAAATTGAGATTTAAGAAAGAAGATTTTAAGAAATTTTTAAAAACGGATTTTTCGTGTTAACAGGGACGCTTGGTTGCGCATTCCCATTGGTTGAGCTGTCAACCCAGGTGTCAGTTTGCGATTGGGCGATTTTATCGGGTGACTTTAATCAGTTTCATCACATAAAACTGACGTTTCTACTGTAGCCGATAGGTGGCTGAAAATAAAGTTGACAGTTCAACTTCAGTTTAGGCATGTTCAATGAATCGCAATCGCGTTGACACGCGTGTGGCGTTTTTCTTACGCTTTTAAAAAGTACGAAATCCGTAACAAACCTGCTTTGTTATAAGGCTCTTAGTCGATAGAACAAACAGAAAATGGATTTCAAAATAAAAACTTGCAAACGAAAATCATCCCAAACTGTTTGTTATATTTTTGCAGGCGTAAAATTGAAAAATTTGAATAAAACGTGTGGCACGACCCACGTAAAGCCAGGCAAAGGCAAAGTTATGAATAAATTACAGCGTTACGGTTGCATTTTATCAACGTGAAACTTTCCAACGTATTTTCCATTTAAGTCTTCCAATTCATATAGCGCACTTCCAATTTTCTTCCTAATTCGGCACTTCAAAAATTTTCGGTTGAATTTAGAGTTAATGCCTTTTTTAAAACTACTCTGGCTAATGTTTTCTCTAAACACCTCCTGGCCTACGCGATAGCTGACAGACTTAGGCCTTAACCAAAATAGACGTGACGAGACGAAAGCAGCTGAACGAACGATTGTACTCGTTACGTCTGATTTGACATTTAATCCAAAATGCTACGTTAGCAAACGAATCGAAACAGATCAGCTGTTCTGCAATCCCATAGATAAAAAATATTTTAGCACACCAAAAATTTTGTGCCAAAAGCAAAAAATGCGTGAAATTACTGAGAATTTAATAAATTTGATTGAAATAATAAATAGGTACATACATAAACTATTTACATTATTCGCAAATTTTAAGATAAAACTTAAAGAAACAAAATTTTGCAGCTATCCTTTCCATGCTTTGCTCCTCTCATTTTTACTAACGTATTTTGAATGGCATTTCAGATGTTCTTTCCTCACAGTAGCAATTACATAAAAAATCTGTCATTTTAATTACTTGTTGTTGAATTTTACTTTGAAAATATTTTTGTGTGCCGGCAAACAGCTGTTATGACGAGTAGTGACGCTATGAAGTTCGGTTCTTACGGAACAACACGTCACCTCAAAATGTTTCGTTCACTTTCGATCAGTTACGTTTGATTATTTTGGTTATTAACATTGGTTTACATATACTCGAACTTACGCGTTGCGTCTCGTCACGTCAATTTTGGTTAAGTCTTTAGAACGAGTGTTGTAAGTTTTGGTCGCCTTTTCATGTGCGATTGCCAAGTTTTTGTAAATTTTTTCTCGCACTCTATTAAGACGATCCGAATTATGTTCAATTTCTCTATCACCAGTTTTTAAACAATTTAGCTTTAGCAATAAATCATAGGACGAAGCATGTTGGCACATATTCTGTCCAAAAACAGCAAAGTATGGGGAGCATTTTATCGCTGAATGGTAGTCGCTACGCAAAATCGAAGAATTTGGGGTATATATCGATCCCAGCTACAGTGATCAGTTTGGCTTTCGAGAAAAATTCTTAATATTGTTATGATTTTGCGGTTAGCACGCTCGGAGGCATTAACCTGCGGTAAATAGAGGCCAGTCTTAATATGACTTATGCCGTAGTCGGAGAAATTTTGTTGCATATCTTTCGATATGAACTGTTTGCTGTTATCACTATGTATAAGCTGAGGCACACCAAAAGATGGAAATATTTTCGTTTGAAAAAAATCGCTTACATTTGTTGTGGTTGCAGCACGCATTGGCTTGAGAAAAATATATTTTGTTAAATGGTCAAGAGTAATAAAAAGAGATGTATTTTTGGTGGTTTTGTTCATGGGATAAGGGCCCAGAAAGTCACCATACAATCGTTGAAATGGACGTTCAGTCACAAAAGCGTTACCCATCGGTGGTCGTAAAATATTATTTGTTGGCTTGACATACTTGCAAATGTCGCAGTTCCCGACATATGTTTTTATGTCTTTCACCATGGAAGGCCAAAAGTATTTTTGACTCACTCTTGCAAGAGTTTTGACATAGCCGCCATGACAACCAGAAATTGAGTCATGAGCAAATTTACCAGCCTCCTCGGTCAAACCCTTTGGTAACCACAATCTCCACAAATCACTTTCTTCATTTTCGATTCCTTGCCTGAATTTAACACGCTTGTATACAAGATTTTCATTTTCATTAATATACAGGTCTGGCAAAGAAGATTTTCAGTGATAGTTTTTGCGTAGATTTGGGTATTCAGTGGAATTAAACTCTGGTGAAGAAAGGTCCATATCTGACGTAAGGTTTTGCGCAGAAATTTCGTCTACATCGAAACGAGACAAGGCGTCTGGGACTACATTTAAGGAACCTTTACGGTGTTCGATTTTAAAATCGAAGCACTGCAATGCTAAACTCCACCGCGCCAGTCGATTGTTTAAATCCTTCTGAGTCATAAGCCACTTAAGGCTCGAATGATCAGTTATGACTCGAAAAGGTAATCCTTCAATGTAAGGGCGAACCTCTTAATGCACACCACTGCGGCCATGCATTCAAGCTCTGTAACCGTATAGTTACGTTGAGCTTTATTAAGCTTTTGAGAAACAAAAGCAATAGGGTGTTCCTTGCCGTCATCATCAAGTTGGAAAAAAAGACCGCCTACACCAATGCGAGATGCGTCAAACTGAATAACAAATTCACGTGTAAAATATGGTTGAGCCAGCACAGGGGCTGAAGAAAGTGCAATTCTAGTTTTTTTAAAAGACTCAATTGCTTCGTCCGTCAACTGAAAACGACCTGGTTTCTTTTTCAGACAATCTGTCAGTGGATCAGCTAAATTTAAAAAATTACTTATGAAGAACCGGTACCAATTGGCCATACCAATATAGCGTCTTACTTGGCGAGGGGACTTAGGCTCTCGAAACTCTCCGATGGCTTTTACCTTTTCAGGGTCCACCTTCAAGCAACCATGACCTATGCGGTATCCTAGGTACTTAATTTCCCTTTGGCAAAATTTACTTTTGGCTACATTTATGGTCAATTTGGCATTTTTCAAACATTTTGCGACTTCGCGCAACAACTGCATGTGGGCGTCAAAATTTGAACTGCAAACCAACAAATCGTCCAAGTAGACGAATACTTTTTCACGCGTCGTCGATGGAATGACCTTATCCATCAGACGGCTCATTGTCTGTGGACCATTACACATCCCAAAGGGCATAACTTTATAATGGTATAAGCGTCTTCCAGGAATGACAAATGCGGTTTTTTCTTTAGAAGAATCGGACAATTTGATTTGAAGACAATTCAAGACAATTTCACTTATGAAAAATGTATCTTTTAGCCTACTTAGTAATCCATTGATATGTGGTAACGGATATCAATCCTTTTTAGTCAAATCATTGAGCTTGCGCGAGTCGATACAGAGCCTTACTTTTCCCGGTTTGCGCACTAAAACAGCTGGATTACACCATGGCGAATTCGATTCCTCGATTACTCCCATACCCAGTAGCCTATCAACTTCTTGGTATGCTTCTTCTTGCCTTGGAGGTGACAGAAGAAAATGTCGTGATTTGACTGGCATAGCGTCTCCAGCGATGCTCGAGTAAATTCGTGCAACCAAGACCGAGTTTTTCAAAAGAGGGGAACTGCAAAATAACTTTTTCAAGCTGCAACTGTTCTTCTGGCGAGAGATTGTGGAAATCAAGTGTTTCTTCTGAGTCTTCACTGATTCTGAGTGAGTTCACTTGTGGAAAAATTCCTGGAGCTATAGCAAATGCTTGCCAAAAGTCTATTCCAAAATACGCCTCTTGGCTAAGTGATGGTAAAATATAAAAATTGATGTTTCTTGTTACATTTTTAAAAGTAATAGCAAGGTCACAATAACCAATAACATTTTGCTTTTTCCCATCAGCCGTGGATAAGAACGTTTTAAGAGGCTTTATAAAAATATTGTGCTTTTCCACAAATGTCAGACAATTTTTCTCTAAAACAGAAACACTTGCTCCTGAGTCCAGTAAGCCAATTAAATATCAAAAACTTTGACTTTAGCAAAAGGACGGTCATCGCCGTTAATGGAAAGTTTAGTAGATTCAATTAATTTTCTGTAACTTTTGCGCTTTTTATATCTTAATCTGCACTTTTTAGGTTTATTAAATTTTTTTACTGAGCAGATATAATTTTTGAAAATTCGGGCTTTAGATACTTCGTAGCGAATCTCACGGTTCTGTAAATTTGAAACATCGGAGTCTGTTTGACACGCAAAGTCACGGAAAACTGGTTTTAAAATTTTAAATTTGTCATTGTTTGGTGAAGATAAATTTAAAAAATTTTGTAAATTATCACGTTCCGTCTGTGGTTTCCCTGGTGTTTATTAGGACATTTTGGAGTTAGTACTCTTTTTTGTCCACATTTAAAGCAAAAAATATTAGTAATTGCTTCAGAACAATAAATATACGAATGTCCGAGGTTCATACAATTCCAGTATTGTATTTTGGAATAATCAGGCTTAGAAAAGCGACGAGAAACCTGCAACGCTGCCACCTGTGGATCAAATTCAAAATTGATATCCTTATCGTTTGAGACGATATCTATTTCATGCATCTGCCTTTGCGGGTTATAAAAAGATGGTTGATTTTTGGTTTCCGAAAGAATTTGTTCAGCTTTTCGGGCAACATCACGAAATCCCTCCAGACTTATTGACTCACTATTAAAAAGCAGATATTTGAGATTGGTGGTGAGTTTTTTTTTTCATTATCTCAGACAACACACTATCTGTCATTGGCTGACTCATGCGAGAATTCATTGAAATCACATCATCATAGAAATTGACAAAAGATTCTCTATGTTGTTGCTTTCTCAATGATATTCTATGAACGATTTCATGATCACTTTCGAATTTGCCAAGTTGTTTTTTAATGGAGTAACAAAGAAGTGGATAAGTGGTATTAGAAATTTGCCTGATAAATTGCCAAAACCACTCGTCAGCCTTTCCGCTGTGGATCAAATTTCTTTTTTGTACCGCCCGCTTCGAGAATTTTTTTCAACTGACGATTTTTCGCACTAAGCCACTTTCCAGCCGTCCATCCGCTACCCACGCTACACATACATAAAAAAAACTGAACGGCATCCTTGGCCCATTGATGCCCACACTTCCTAATTGATTCTTTTGACAGTTGTAATAATGACAGCTTAGATAAATTTAATTTTTACAACTGTTTTTTAAATAAGTCATGATTTAAGGCTATAGTGTGTTCAAATTTCGTTTGCTTAAATCTGAACACCGGGCAATTGTGTGTATTTTATATTGAAATTGAGATTTAAGAAGGAAGATTTTAAGAAATATTATAGATTATAATCTTATCTAGCTTAACTATAATTATTGTACGTTCTGCGTTGATAGTGCTTAAAATCAAAATTAAACGACTGAATGCGGTAAGAGAACAAATAATTTTAAGCAAAATAGTCAGAGTAAATAGTCTGAGTCAACAAAGTAGCAGACTCAAGATTTTTGGAGTAAATGTAGTTTTTCTGTTTTTATTATACGAAGCTGAGTAAAAGCTATCGTATAACAAAGTAAAAACTCCAAATGACATTTTGAAACATTTATTCATACGAAATTCATTTACTCATATTTTTTAAAGTAAAAGATACATTTCCACCCAATGGGTGGTAAGGATAACCTGAGTAAAATCTTTTACTCGAACTATTTGCTCAGAAATGTAGCTTTTAATCTGAAAATATGAATGAATAAGGGCGTACACATGATCAAATTTTTCATCAAATTGTTTGTCAAACAATTTGACAGCTCAGCGTACACATGAGCAAATTTTCCATCAAATTTCAGTTTGGTTCCGACTACCGAAGAGGAAACATCGTGTTGGCGGACAGATTATTATGTTAATGAAAGTAGATATGTTGAGGAAAAAGGTATTTAGTTTAATCTAAATTAATACCTTATGTCCTTTTCAAGACCACAATAACAACCGGTTATTTTCAGCTCCACAATACCAGCTAAAATAAAAGATACAATTTTACATACAAACAAAAACGTCTCCTATGATTGAAGCAATTATTTGTAAATTGGTTCTATCGTTACTAAAGTATAAAAATAATTTTAGTTAAAATTTACACCCTTTAATATTATCAACATTGGCTCCTCTAGGCACAGTTAAGAACATAACAATAAAAACATAATTTTTTTTGTAAAATTGAGCTATGGCCGTAGTAATAAAACAAAAATGTTTATTGTTTTTGTTTTAGATTTTTAATAATAAATATTTCGGCTTAAATTTTAAGCCATCATCAGGATCTAAAGGAAAGAAATATATAAACAACAATGCAAATTAATCACTAAAACACTAATAAAATTATTAACACAATTTTTAAGTTATTTTAAAAAATAAATAAATAATTACATTATTTGCACTTTTGAAAAAACAGCAAGTGTTTCTCATTTGCTGACCTGTTATCGACTAATTTTATGTCTAATAAGGTGTTCGTAAATGTGAGCACAACCGTCTGTCTCTGTCTTGAAGTTAAGTCGTTTATTTGCCGGAGTATTAAGTATATGCAACATTTCGATCGTGTATCGTGTCGCGTAATTCTTCTCTTGTTGCAGAATTTTGGTTTCTTCAAAAGCTGGAGAGTGTCCCTGTTGAATGCAATGTGCTGCAAGCGCTGTTTTGTTCACGCTTCTTGATTTTAAATCGGATTTGTGTGACGATATTCTTGTTTTTAATTTTAATTTTGTCGTACCAACGTATACTTGTCCGCATATGTTGGTCCCGTCTCCCTTACATTTTATTTGGTAAATTAAGTTTGATTTGCCCATATCATCTATTTTACTTTTTGTTTTGCTGTAGATATTTTTAATATTATTATTTGTTTTCGGTGCAAGAATGTATTTATTTTTGTTGTAAATGTCGGTATTTTTGAACTTTTCTGTAAATCCGTGAATATATGTTACTCCTTTGTAGATTTTTGGTTCTGTGTTTTGTTTGTGTGTAGGAACGTGGTTTCTCTAATTAAACGACTTATTGTTTTTTGTGGGATGTTGTTCATAGTTAGTATGTGCCGTATTCGTCTTTTATTGGTTTTGTGGAAAATTTTGTCACTAATGCTTAAAACCCTGTTTATAAAATTTTTGCCAGTGTTTATAATTGTTTTTTTAGGGTGTTTTGAATGAAAATTAATCAGTCTGCCTGATGCTGTTGGTTTTTGATACCAGTCTGTTTTAAGGTAGTTATTTTTCCTCATAACTAATGCATCTAAATATGGCAGTGTTCCTTCGTTTTCTTTCTCTATTGTAAATTGTATATTTCTGTGGCAAGTGTTTAGCATGTTCAATGTGGTGTCAATCATGTCCGTTTTGACTATTGCAAAAATGTCGTCAACATATTTGGTGAGAGATCTGGGTTTATGTTTACATTTTTGCATAAATGTATCTGTATCTCTTCCATAATAATATCCGCTATTATTGGAGAAATAGGGGACTCCATAGGCATACCCTTCAGTTGGCTGTACATGGTGTTGTCATGTTTAAAATAATTATTTTCGGCTATACAGAATTAGTATGTCCATAAAAAGTGGTTTTGCAATTTTTGTATATTTGACTATAATGTCCCATTTTTTGTTAATTGTTTTTATTGCAAAATCTTTTGGTATGCTTGGGAAGAGCGAGATAATATCGAACGAAATCATTAATTCGTCATCATATATATATGTATTATTTATTTTATTCTTGAACTCTACCGCATCCTTGATATTGTATAGGGAGTTCAGTGTGATGTTTTTAAGAATGTTTCCAACATATTTGCAGAGTCTATAGGATGGGGAATTTATGGATGAGCAGATGGGTCTGAGTGGTATGTTGTCTTTTTGTAATTTTGGTAGTCCATAGATGCGTGGAGCCGTCGCAGTGTATGTTGTCAATTTTAACTTTTCCTGGCCGCTTATTAAATCTTTTTAAAAAGTTTTTCCACCAAATTATTGTTTTTTTTTTGTTGTGAAGTAAGGGTCGGGTCTCTTCTTATCAGTTTGTAAGTCCAACCGTCTCTCAGTATTGTCCGCATTTTTACTTCATACTCATTTCTGTTCATCGCCACTGTCTTATTTCCCTTGTCCGTTTCAACAACAATAATGTCACAGTGTTTTCTTAGCATAGGGTGAATTATCTCTGATAATACCCTTGTCTAAAAGTTGTTCAATCGTCTTTTGAACTTCAACTCGTTCATTATAAGATAGGCGTCGAGGCGAGCAGTATATGGGTACATCACTTGTCAAGCTAATCTTCATAGAGTAATCAGTCGGTTTAACCTCTACTTCCGAGTTAAAGTAGTGTTTATCAATGGCAGTAAGTACATTATCGGCGTCAGTCTGTTCCAGCTGCTCATAAACCTTTATTTCAGCACCCTGTCCCCCTTTGACCCCTACCATATTCACCAGCAAGCCTAAATCAATAAAATTTACCATTTTTGCGTCATCACGCAATTCTATTAATTCTAATTCAGACGTGTCTGGTCCACTGAAAGTGTCTTCAGTTGGAACTTCACAAATTTTACCTTCTTCAAACCTACTCTGAATTGGATTTCTTTGTAAATCAAAAGACGCAAGTACACTGGTAATTTTCTTAGTTAAATTAAAAGTTTTATTTCGTATTTTAAACAAAGCTTCTCGGTTATATTTTTTAAAAAAACGACACAGAAATATATTAAATTTCGCCATCGCGTCCCGTCCGATAAGCAGCGGTACGAAAGTTTCACTATCTGGAAGAACAATGAATTCCTGTAAAACTATTTTTCCTCGGAATATAATTTTACAATTTACCGTGCCATACGTACTTAAGGATTTGTTCCCCATTCCTCGGAATGGTGTTGGTTTTTTTTGTTGAAATACAAACGGGACTAACGACCTTCGAACGGAACTACATGGGCTGCCCGAATCAAAAAAAGAAACACAAAGTTTATCTTCAGTGTACTTGCTACTTTGATCAAGGAAGGCAGCACTTACCATTTGGAATAGTTTCATTCTCTCCGCTGCCTTATCGATTCCTTCTCCAGCATCTGAGTCGCCGTTTTCATAAGTGTATTGCGTAATGGCAGCAGCCAATCGCTTCTTTCTCGGACAATCTTGATGAAAGTGGCCAACTTCGTGGCACGTAGAACATGAGTAGGTGGACGTCTTGGCTTCGGACACTGGCTGTGGTAGTGACCATATTGAGAGCAATTGTAACAGAGTGTTTGCCCAGCTTCAGCACTCAAAACTCCAGCGGACATATTTACTGTCTTTGGTTTTACAGCATTCGGGAACGATGAAACGGTTTGAACAGCGGTTCTTGTCGAAATGCCTACCCGAACTCGTTTCTTCTCATAGCGGTCCAACAATGACTTAAGTTGCTTGATGGTGGTGGCACCCATAAGAATTACAATGTTGTTGCTGCGGTCGTTTAACCCTTCAATAATACATTCAATTAAATCTGCCTTGGGGATGTTGGCATGCACTGCAATTTCCTGCATTTCGAGCACACATCTTTTGACAGATTCATTAGGCTTCAATGTGCGAGACTTCAGTTGCTGAAAAACTTCGTTCATTGTATATAAACGCCCAAACTCCTCAGTTAACGCTTGCTTCAATTCGTCGTATGTATGTGCAGCTTGTGAGGAAGAAAGTCGACTCTCGTTTTCTTCCTCAAAATTAAAGGCACCAAGAAGGGTGAGCACACGCGCCGACGCACTCGCCGCCGCATGAACATACTTTTTTTTATTATTTCATTTATTTTATTTTATACATTATTATTTTTCATGAAAAAACCCATATACTTTAAGTACAAAAGAAATGAATTAAATATACATAGTGATTTAAGTTTTTATACAATGAAAAAAAAACAAACGCACATGTGAACAACCGATTATTGAAGTTGGCATAAGGGCATAGTTTAGTAGTTAAGTCGCTAGGTTAAGGTAATTAGTCATCTGGCACCACCATTCGAAACAGCTGACGTGGCCTAAAATAAGAACCAGCTGATGCAATCGACACCAGCAGGAGGTTAGATCGCAAATTACAATTCAAGTTTTAGTCATTCAGTCGGGGTCCGCCGCAGCAAGCAGTTCGCAGCCAAACAGCAGTGGTAAATAGTACTAATAAACTTTTCTTTTCTTTTCTTTTAGCAGTGATTCGGCATTCAAGTACATTTTCGGTTTTAACTGAGGTACTTGAGTGTAATAACTTAGGATCGTGGTCGCTTAGGAGAGGAAATTGGACTTTGGTTTGGTGGTCGATGCAACGTTCGACCATACAAGTGCGTTTTCGGTTTTAACCGAGGTACTTGGCTGCGAGAGCTTAGCATAGTCACTCTGCCGAGGTTTATTTTCCTAGCATAGGAGTTGCGTGTGGAGGTTTCGGCTAATTTCAAACGCATGAGGGTGTTTTCGGTTTTAACCGAGGTACTCATGCGCTAGAACGCAGCCAGTTTTTAAAACCGACACACGTACACTGTAACTCAGCGGTCATATGGGCAGAGATAGATTTCGATTTGGCGGTTGTTGCAACGCTCGATCATACAAGTGCGTCTTCGGTTTTAACCGAAGTACTTGGCTGCGAGAGCTTAGCATAGTCGCTCTGCCGAGGTTTATTTCCTAGCATAGGAGTTGCGTGTGGAGGTTTCGGCTAATTTCAAACGCATGAGGGTGTTTTTGGTTTTAACCGAGGTACTCATGCGCTAGAACGCAGCCAGTTTGTAAAACCGACACACGTACACTGTAACTCAGCGGTCATACGGGCAGAGATAAATTTCGATTTGGCGGTTGTTGCAACGCTCGATCATACAAGTGCGTCTTCGGTTTTAACCGAGGTACTTGGCTGCGAGAGCTTAGCATAGTCGCTCTGCCGAGGTTTATTTCCTAGCATAGGAGTTGCGTGTGGAGGTTTCGGCTAATTTCAAACGCACGAGGGTGTTTTTGGTTATAACCGAGGTACTCATGCGCTAGAACGCAGCCAGTTTGTAAAACCGATACACGTACACTGTAACTCAGCGGTCATAAGGGCAGAGATAAATTTCGATTTGGCGGTTGTTGCAACGCTCGATCATACAAGTGCGTCTTCGGTTTTAACCGAGGTACTTGGCTGCGAGAGCTTAGCATAGTGGTTCTGCCGAGGTTTATTTTCCTAGCATAGGAGTAGCGTGTGGAGGTTTCGGCCAACTTCAAACGCATGAGAGTGTTTTCGGTTTTTACCGAGACACTCATGCGCTAGAACGCCGCCAGTTTAAAACCAACGCAGGCGTATTATCAAAAAAGGGAAACAATGAGCGACAGGAAAGCTTAGGTAGCGTCAGGAAAAAAAGGAGAAAAGCATTCCCCGGTGGGTACGAGCAGCGTCCCGAAAAACGGTGCCACAAGTCAGCAGAGCCCAGAGTACCAACGCCAGAGTGGATATAAAATAAGTATCGAAATAACATAATTTATTGATAAATATAAATCTAATCCACTTACTTAGCAAGTTAAACGTTTCGATCAATGTATAATGAAATTTACCGTAAAATTAAAAACTTTATTTAAAAAAAATTAAACCAACCGCGTTTTTAATTAAAACATAAAAGGAAATAGCCAACCTGCAAAATATAAATATTCTGGAGCCGAACCTTGGACACCGGCGAGCCAAGACCTCGGCGGAAAGGTTCGTCACAAGCTGTAGTGCGTAAAAAAACTTTAGCCGTACCACTAAGCATACGCCGCTCACTGACAAACTTGTCGCGCTCCCTACATCCGGACACAGCAAAGGCATCATCGACGTCATCGAACGACTTACGTACGTCATAAGTATCATCACCATTAAATGGCTGCACCATTGCCTCAAATGCTGAAAAATCAAACTTGTTTGCTTCGAATTCGCTGCATTCATTTTTGAGTATTTGCAACTCACGCCGCTTACGAAACAACTCTATTTCTTTGTCAACTCGGGTCACTTCCAAATCGGTTTCATTTTCAGCAGCCAGCTGCTGTTCTTTATTTAGGTTTTCCTCTGGGCGTCGGTTGTTACCTTTGTTGACATCAGTGCTCTGGTCATTTATCAGTTTATTATATAGTGATCTCAACTCCATTACTCTATCGCTTTCTTCGAATTCAATATTTGCTTCGGTAAGGGCTTCAATCATAAGTTGCTTTTGTACGTAAGGCATCTTGTCTGCTTTTCTATTTCAATACCTGCCGAGCTTTACAAATGTGTTGAAATTTTATTTCCTGCGGTGCATTTTCGAATTTTTGCGTGCAAATCCCACTTCTGAATTGTAATAAAACAGCTGAATTGAATGATATTTTAATATTTATTTTCCTTGGTCAATTCAGACGTCCATCAACGTTGGTTACAGCAAACAGGAAGTTTAAAAAACAAGATGGAGAGCATATGACAGATCAGCTGTATACAAACTTCAATGTGTCACAGTCACTCCTTTGTGTTGCCAAATAAATTCAACGTGTGTGGCATTGCCATGTACACTAATATGTTTACATTACACTTAAAAATTGTGTTAATAATTTTATTAGTGTTTTAGTGATTAATTTGCATTGTCATTTATATATTACTTTCCTTCAGATCCTGATGATGGCTTAAAATTTAAGCCGAAATATTGACTATTAAAAATCTAAAACAAAAACAATAAACATTTTTGTTTTATTACTACGGCCATAGCTCAATTTTACAAAATAGTTCTAACTTAAGAATTTCAACAATTCATTTAAAAACATATTGTAATGTGTGAAATAAATAAAAGCTGCCTACCATTTCATTATCGGCGCGATGTGCACCATAGCCTAACATAGACCGGAAAGTCTTCTTCTTCCTCACACGCATTGGTTGTCAAAAACTTTTAGAGCAAGAGCTACCATATGTGGAAATATCAATATTGATATTGATGAAATTTTAACATTTCTGAGGTGAATATGAAATGTCAAAATTTGCAGTTGCCCCAGGGCTAGTGGAAATTTTGACAAGTGATAGAATTTAAACAATTAATAACAAATTATAAAGTTAAGTGAAACATCTGAAGCATACATTTTTATTTTTGTATAGATTATGTTTTAGTTTAAAAATAATTAAATTAATTTAAGATTGCTAACTCAACAAATCAGCAGGCAGCTACACTCATTATGCAATTAAAAGGAGTACTGCAATGTCGCCGTCAAAGGGGCAGAAAATATATGCTCAGAAATCATGGCACTCCATCCACGGACGAAAAAATTGCGAGATGCCGGTGCCAGCGATATTGATTTCAATCTTAAGTGTCTGGGGGCGTATAGATCAAAAAAATTATTGTAAGTTACATTGTTTGCTAAGAAAATCTCGTTAGAAACTTTACATTATCTACATACTCACAGAATTCGCTACCAATCATGAAAATGTGAGCAATATGCTGAAGTTCATCTTCGTAAGCGAAGTCAACATCCAAGTTCATAATAAGTTGAAGTTCATTCAGTTGATCTCGTCTCTTTGTCAGTGTCGGTTGTGTTTTTGTGTTGTTTATAATACTTATTTTCGTTCTATTTTAAGTAGTTGTTAAATAATAATAAATTTGTCGTTTTGAGTATATAATTGTCAATGTGTTATGATTGAGTGTTTGTAGAAATTTGGTTTGCTTTAATTTTGTATATGTTATTAACTTTAATTTATTGTTTAATATATGCAAGCGTGAGTGCATTTTTTTTTGCTACAAGCATTGATCAGTTTTGTTCTTTTCATTCCCTTTCTTGCTCTGTTCGCATACAAAGCTTTACTTTAATCTCAATAGGGTGTTGTTGTTGCTGTTCAACGGGTATATTTTTTCACAACATTAACCCGTTGTAAGCGATTTTAAAAATATTTTAAATCAATATAAAAATAAAACTTGTTTCACTAAAACTTTTTCTTTTCTTTTTTTATGATGGACTATTTTTCGTCTGAAAATTTATTAGCTTGCTCTTTAAGAGATCATTGTAAATGTCAAAATATATTGAATGCCATGTTTTCCTGTTCAGGTCCCTGTGAACAGATGTTTCATGCCTCTTGTGCAAATCTAACTAACACCGTTGTTGATTTATTATCTTCCAAACATTCGGGCCTGCATTGGTACTGCCCATCTTGCAGGGCCCTGTCCCCGTCGGCCTTCTTCGACAAAATTAAGCAATTTGGGAAAATCTTAACAATTTGAATATTAATTTCAGAGATATTTTAAATAATTATTTAGACATAACTCCCCAGGTTGAAAAAAGCCTTAATGAGGCTGTCTCACCCGATGTTAGTTTGTTGCAAAATAAAACTATTACCGAGGCTGGTATGGTTATTTCTTCTACTCCTTCGATCTCTACTCTACCCAAGCAAGCTATTTCCCTGAAAAAGAAAAGGAACCCTAAACGAAAATTGCAAAAAAAACAAAAAAATCGAAAGTCGGATGAGAATCTAGGTTGTGCGCGGGGGAGAGGTGACGCAGCTGTTAATCGTGAAAAAACTCCTTTAGTTCCCCCTCTAAATACCTCTCCAACTACTTCCAATTTTTCCGCTTCTACTGCTGTTAACAACCCTCCATCACTTTCCTCCACTTTAAATACTCCTGTATCCATTTCAGTCATTCCTAATCCGCAAGGGGTTGTTCCGGTTGGTGGTTCTGTGGCGTCGGTCTCCTTGCAAGCATTGCCAAGGTTGAAATCGATTTTCATTTCCCGACTTCATTCTAACACTACCACTGATATCGTCATAAATTTTATAAGACAAAATTTACTTATTCCTGCTGACGCCTTCGTTTCTTGCAGGAAAATCGGTAATAAACCTACTCATGCGTCATTTAAAATAACAGTGGCCTCTTCTCATGTTTCTACCATTCTTAATTCTAGGGCATGGGTTGATAATATCTTTATTTCAGAGTTTGAGTCGAAAAAAAAAATAAGACTGTCAGACATACTGTCAGTTCCAGTTCAAAAAACTGAAGCGGCTATTCCTTTACTACCAAAATGTAAGGGGTTTGCGATCCAAGACGCACGACATCTTTTTGTCAACTCAGAATTTCTCTGATGATATTATCGTTTTTACCGAAACTTGGTTAAACAATACTTTTCTCAATTTAGAACTTTTTGATAATAGTTTTAATGTTTTTAGAAGAGACAGACACTTGGAAGATATTTCTTCTGTTGGTGGAGGCGTCTTAATAGCCATAAAAAATCATTTAACTAGTTCATTAATCGAAATTGCCTGCGCATCTAATATTGAACTTTTATGCGTTAAAGTTACACATTGTAACTCCAATATTTATATTCTTAACGTTTATGTTCCTCCAAATAGTGACGTAGATGTCTACGAATGTCTTTCGATGTCCGTTGAATACATAATTCATGAACTAGATGCTAATGACGACATTTTGTTGTTAGGTGATTTCAATCTGCCTGACCTAAAATGGACTCCTTCGGATGATGGTACATATTATTATGCATCTTGTCCAAAAACTCGACAACAACAAATTTTTGTTGACGAAATACTTTCGAATTTACAACAAGTAAGTTGTATAACTAATTGTCACGGACGACAACTTGACTTACTCTTGGCTGCAAATAGTGGTAATGTTGTTGTAAGAAATGCTATCCATGCTCTATCTACGGTTGATTCCTATCATCCACCTTTGAGTATTGTGTATCAATCTGATATTGTAAATTTAACTAATGCATGTCCTTCCATTAATGTTTATGAATTCAATTTTAAGAAAGCTGACTTCTTGAAATTGAATGAGAATTTAAGAAATAAGCTACATGAATTTTTTATTTATTTTAATAATAATACATTCGATGACTGCATTAAATTTTTCTATGGTGAACTTTTTTCGGCCATAGCATTGTCGGTGCCATATTTGCGGAGGTACGTTAGTAATTCCTCGTACCCTTGGCACACAAAGGATTTGAAGAAAATTTGTAATGGCCGTAATAGGGCATGGAACAAATACGTTTGTAGCCAGGACTTAAATGACCTAGTTGCTTATCAGCGACTGTTTTTTGAATTCAAAGATATGTCAGCTTTAGTTTATTCTGAATATTTGAATAAAATTAGGCTGAATATTCTTCATAACCCCAAGAAATTTTGGGGTTTCATTAATTCTAAAAAAAAATCTGACGGGTTTCCATCTGAGTTTAAAACAGTTGATGGGCTCACTAGCGACCCCCAAATTATAGCTGGGCTGTTTGCTAATTTGTTTAAGGAGTCATTTTCTAATGATTTATTTAGCCCTGAGATCAACTATTTTGAATATATGGATAACAACCCTTTAATTTCGGTTAATGAGATATCTTTCACACCTGACCTCATTGAGAAATATATCTCGTCTATTGATGATGACTTCAACTCCGGACCTGATGGTATTCCTGCGACAGTTTTAGTTAACTGCAGCTCTGTGCTGAGTCAGCCCCTTAGTTTTATATTTAATAGATCAGTCAGAGAAAGTTATTTTCCTGAATTCTGGAAAAATGCATACATTAGCCCCATTTTCAAGAAAGGCTGTAAAAATGATGTTTCAAACTACAGGCCCGTGGCTAAGTTATCATCAATACCGAAAATTTTTGAACATATAATATACGATCAAGTTAAGGTGTGCTGTGGTGAAGTCATAACAACTCGTCAGCATGGTTTTGTTAGTGGCAGATCTACAGTTTCTAACCTCCTTAATTTCACTTCTTTTGTTTTAAGTTCTTTTGACTCTGGTGGGCAAGTTGAATGCATCTACACTGACTTCAGTAAAGCATTTGACAAATTACCACATAATTTGATTTTGTTTAAGTTAAAGAAGCTTGAATTTCCTTTAAGTTTTGTCAGCTGGATTGAATCTTAATTATCTGATCGCTCATATCAAATAAGATTTCGGAGGGTGTTTTCCTCCCCATTTAGCGCAGCATCAGGTGTTCCACAAGGAAGCCACCTGGGGCCGCTCCTGTTTATTTTAGCAATTAATGACGTTACACATGTAATTAAAAACTCCCATCTGTTAGTATATGCAGATGACATGAAAATTTACAGGAACGTAAAGGGGGTGGACGATACTTTTGCACTTCAGTCTGACTTGAAATCCTTCGAGGTTTGGTGTTATGAAAACAACTTACATCTTAATCCTGATAAATGCCAATCTATGATTTTCACCAGGAACAAAAATATTGTGGAGTTTGATTATCAATTAAAAGATAAGAAAATATGTCGTGTCGATTTAGTCAAAGACCTGGGTATACATTTTGATGTTAAATTAACTTTAAATGAGCATATTGATCTAATTTGTAAAAAATCCTCATCTCTGCTTGGTTTTATTAAGAGGTGGGCAAAAGAATTTAATAGCCCTTTAGTAACGGTGACTTTATATAATATAATACAATAGTGCGTCCTCACTTAGAGTACGCGAGCCAAGTATGGTCACCATTTTATAATAATCATATAAATAGAATTAAGAGAATTCAAAAAAACTTTATTCGTTTTGCTCTCATGGCTTAAATTGGACTGACCCTTTGAACCTTCCTCCTTATGAGGATCGTTTGAAGTTATTACATTTGCAGTCTTTGAGGTCCCGTAGAAATATTACGGACATATTTTATTTGCATCAACTTGTAACTGGGTCTCTTGCTGCACCAGAGCTTCTTGATTACATACATTTTAATACTAATCGGAGAAGTACTCGTAACTCTAATCAATTATTTTATCAACCGGTTAGTAGAACAAATTATATGGCTACAGCTCCTTTTAATCGTATGACAACTCTTATTAAAAATTGCGATTTTTATAACATTAGCTTGTCAAAAGGTCAACTCAAGCTTAGATTGAAAACTAACTGTAGCTAAATTTGTAGCTTCATGGTGGTCTGTATTTTTATTTTTGTGTTGTCCGAGCCCCACAGCATGCAGGGTAAATTTTTTCTAACATTTACGCCTTGGACCATGTAAAATTACACATATAATTATTTCAATATCTATATCACATGGTCTGTGTGGATATGTTGAGAAAGTGCGATAAAGCTAAGAAAAAATTATAAAAAAATAAAAAATTAATTATAAAGGGTGTTTTTTTTAGAGGTATAGAGCTTCGAATTGAAATAAAATACAAGAAAATCGTTTTAATGTCCATCAATTTGGCTTTATTGGAAGGATAATTTTATGCCATTAATGTTTAAATATGATTTCGGGCATGTGGCCGCCGCGGCTGGCTCGAATAAAGCCAATTATACAGGTCCAATTTTAAACCACTTTTTCGAGCATATGGGGCCGTATGTCGGCAATAATGCCACGAATGTTGGCTTCCAAGTCCCCTAACGTTTCTGGTTTGTTGGCGTAGACGAGCGACTTCACATAGAAAATAATCCAATGGTGTCAAATCACACGATCTTGGTGGCCAATTGGCAGGTCCATTCCGCGAAATTATGCGCTCATCGAATGTTTCCTTCAATAAATCGCTGTGTGGCATGTAGCGCCGTCTTGTTGGAACCACAACTCATCCACATTCATGCCATCCAATTCGGGAACAAAATAGTCGGTTATCATGGCTCTATACCGGTCTCCATTAACGGTAACTGACTCTCCAGCATTATTTCGGAAGAAGTATGGCCCAATGACTCCACCAGCCCATAGAGCACACCAAACAGTCAGTTTTTGTGGATGTAATGGCGTCTCAAGGGTCTCATGTGGATTCTCTTCACTCCAAATGCGGCAATTTTGCTTGTTGACGTAGCCATTCAACCAAAAATGAGCCTCATCACTGAACAAAATTTTGCGATGAAAATCAGCATCGAGATCAATCTCATTTTCGGCCCATACACCAAAATCACGACGCATTGCATGGTCTCGCGGCTTTAATTCTTGCACAAGCTGGATCTTGTAAGGTCGCAAGCCAAGATCTTTGCGCAAAATCTTCCATAAAGTTGATGGACAAAGCTCCAATTGCTGTGCACGGTGGCGAATCGATTCATTCGGGTCCTCTTCAACATTTTGCTCTACAGCGGCAATTGTTTCTTCGGTGCGCACTGTTCGACGTCTCTGCGGATGCGTATTATCACATAGAGTAAACGTAGTGCGAAAACGATCCATGGTTAACCGAATTAATTGCTCTGATGGACGATTATGTCGACCATAAAATGGACGGAGCTTGCGGTAAACTTCGCGAACTGAACCATTATTTTCGAAATAAATTTGCACGATTTGCAAGCGTTGTTCTTTTGTCAACCTGTTCATGATGAAATGGCAAACCAAACTGAACATAAATGTCATTAGAGTTGCCAGATTTGACCATAAAATGCCAGTTTTATCTCTATTCAAAAAACAAACCTCTAAAAAAAACACCCTTTATGTATAATTTTTCCCATCTCCATTATTTATTAAAAAGCTTTTTACTTGATTTAAAGCTTCAAGCTAAATAGCTAAGAAGGCTAATAGCTGTAGTAGCTAAACTCTATTATTATTATTATTATTATTATTATTATTATTATTATTATTATTATTATTATTATTATTATTATTATTATTATTATTATTATTATTATTATTGTTATTATTATTATTATTATTATTATTATTATTATTATTATTATTATTATTATAAATAAAAATAAAAGTGACGGTGTTTGAGGACATATAAACCAAAGTCAAATTTCAGATTCCGGCTTATGGTGATTGCCATCAATATCATGAGACGGACGATTATCCTACGGGATTTCATACACATTTCAGAGTCACGCATACTTACCGAATTGACAATTGGTTTGGCGTTAAAAGCGGGTGCTAGTAAATTTTTTGATGATAAACATCCTGGCTCGCCAGTTGAACGTAGAGTGAGGAATAATGCATTAGATGATGATGATTTGTTACCGCTTACAGATTGTGCACTAATATCAGTTTTGGATTTGGTTATTGTTGTTGTGGTCACAAAAGTATGTGTACTATTTCGTTTTGTTTTAGATGAAAATTTTTGATTTTATAAAATTTTGTATTTCAGACATTACATAACATCTCAACAGCAAAAAATACTCAAAAAAGGGGGTCAAGTGCGCGGTTAACTAGGCTGTGTGAATTGATGCTGCTTCTGCAGTTATATCATCTGGCGAGGATTGTTAAAAAGAAATTGGATTTTTCACAAAGTGAATTCTGAATGAACGGCAATATAGTATGTGAAATTAACAATAACACATATAATTTTTAAGATATTTTTTTAGTTTTAATGTTTGAATAAAATTATTTTACTTGTAATAATAAAAGAAATATACAGATGCAAGTTTTTGGAATAATGGATTATATTTTTATTAACTTTGGAAACTATTATAATCAGGGAAAATTTTACATTATTAGATTTGTTTTAACATTTTTTATGACAATAAAAAAGTGTTAAAGCTAACAAATAATGCTACTTCAAAAACAAATCGTGAGATATATGTAAGTAGTTGTTCAATATTTTTTATGGTTGATATACTGATCATGTTTACCAACAGGACATTTTATCCTCATATGAGTTCCGTCGATTGCTCCAATAAATTTAACGAAATTTGACGAGTTCGCTCTACGACTAAACTTTTGACAAATCTGTTGGTAAGAATTTATTGTACCGTGATTTATAAGATGTCCCATCTCACCAAATGTATCTAACATTTTGTGTACAATTCTGCACACAGTAGAGCGGCTAAGCCCTATAAATCCTCCAGCAACTCTATAGCTGCAACCATAGGCCATCCAATACAAAAAACAAATTAATTGTAATGTAAGTTATAATTTTTGTAAAAGTGGTTGCCGATATCCTCAAATGCATGTGCGTTTTATGTTGGTTTCCATTCATAATGTCGGAAATAGGTTGAGAGGTACTAGATGGTTGAAGATAAAAAGCACTCCGTATAGACTGGAAGTTGGGAAGCATTCGACAGATTTGGAAAAAATTGGTGTAATTTCAAAAATAAATTAAATATTTATGTTTGTGAAGAATTAGCGATTTAGACGTGCAAACAATTCAAATTCTGTAACACTTGGTATGCTAGTTGCAGTATTGGGATGAAAACGAAGAGAACGCTTGTAGTCTGTGCTACTTTTATCAGACAAGTTAATAAACCGAAATCGACTTCGATTTATGATTAAAGTAAAAAGCACCATTCGCGATTTCTTTTCGCTTTCACCCTTTAATTATATACACGTTTCGCACAAAATAAAATTAAGTTTAGCATACCCGTTGAGACAGATTTCTTTCGTTGAGAATGAATTGCAAAATTTCATCATGTTCCGATTGAGCTGCATTCATCAGGCTCATTAGCATGCGGATATGATTTTTTAGTATTACATTCATATTAAAACCAAATAATTTATTTCGATAGCAGAATTTCACAAATATATTTTATCTTCACTTTCAAGATGAAATGTCAAAATTTTGTGTGCTGTCAAAATTTCATCAATTGGGACAGCAAAATTGGAAATTTTAGTCACCAAAGTGAAAATTTTACTCGCCTAGGTAAAAAGATAGCGATTGGGAAAGGCTCTTAGTATGATATTGTTTAAATGAATAAAAACGAAAATTGCATGCATGTTACAGAAGTATTTTCTTATTGCGTAATTTTTTGAACTTAAGGCCTGTAGAAATAAAGTATATCGTCACCTATTATTGATACGTATTTCTCATTACAAAAGATTGAAAAGAGATAAGACTTTGTGTCGGACACTAACGGCATGAATTCATCTTATTCAGTATGAACGCTTGTGAGCTGAGCCTTGGTCAGTGTGAACGGAAGGGTGTGCTCAGACTGAGTTCAGTAAGGAGCATCGCAGCCAACTTAACAAAAAAGGGAGAAAAAGAAGAAACTGAGTTCCGGGGGAGTTGGTTCCAGCCGTATTGCTTTTGGACTGCAGCGTAGGAAAAAGACATCGAGAATCCGACCAAGGAATAGTTAAAGAATCAGAATTTGTAATAGAAAAGTAAAAAAAAGCCTGAATAAGGTAAAATAAAAGAAAATCCTGAAAATGTTAAAATATTAGAAAAGTAAAAGAAAATCCTGAAAAAGGTAAAATAATAGAAAAGAAAAACCTGGAAGTAAAGAAAACAGAAAAACCTGGAAGTAAAGAAAACAGAAAAAAACCTATAAAGTAAGGAAAATCTGGAAGTAAAAAAAAACAGAAAAACCTGAAAGTAAGAAAGTAAAGAAAACAGAAAAACCTGGAAGTAAAGAAAACAGAAAATCAACGTAATTCAAAAATATCAAAATTGAACAAAATCTAAAAACAACCAAAATCAACGCAATTCAGAAATATCAAAATTAAAGAATATCTAAAAATAACAAAAAGTAACGAATATTTAAAAATAAATATTCACGCCAAATCAGCAATCCCGGGTAGCGCAGTTCAGCCAGTGGCGAGTTCCAGTTCATCAACGATAGCTCATCACTTCAACCACAGCCTCATCAGCGGCAGCACTGTAAAATAAAAACAGGAAACGACAAACAAAAAAAAAAGCAAGTATTCATGAAATTTTGCTAGAAAGAAATTTGCTGTAGTATAAAAAAAAATAGTAAAAGATAAAAAATAATATAAGTGAAAATTCTTTTTTGAAATTTTGATAAAGTAGACACTAAGAAAATTTAAATTAAGTAAAATTTTTGAGAGTATTTATTGTCCGTAAAAAGATTTATTTATGTATTTCTGTCAGAATTTCAGAAAAATTCTCTGAAGTTCTGAATTTGTGTTTGTCAAACTGTTTTTTTCCAAATTTAAAAAAAAGAGAAATTTATGACATAGAAATACGCTAACTTGTGGTAATACCCTGAAGGGATTTTGGCGCCATACCCTGTAGGAGTTTGAAAAGTAAAGTCCCAATATATAAATAAATCTTAAAAATAAGGGAGAATAGTGATAGGTACATAATACAAATAAAGAAAAAAGAGAACTAGAAAAAGAAAAAATATCAAAAAATGTTTAATATAATTTTAGAACTTACCTAGTAACTAACTTATACTTACCTTAAGACCTTACATCAAACGTTAGATTTAACATATTATATTGTTGTTGTGATAATGTAGTTGTGTGTGTTCATGTGACTTTCTTTAAGGTTTGATAGAATTATTTTTTTTTCAACTGCAGTCGGTTTCTTTAAGTAAAATTTCAATTGAAGTTTCCAAAAAGAAATAAATCAAAATCAAACTTTAAAGAAAAATATAAATAATAAAACCTAAGCCGTGGAATTTAAATTTAAGCTAAAAATTAAATTTAAATTGGCATCTTTGAAACAAAGGTTAATATTAAAGAAAAAAATACTACTGTAATTTAAATTTAAGTTATTAAATTTAAATTAACAGATTTGTCATTAGTAATAAAGTACAGTTTAAATGTTAATCGAAAAAAAATAAACCAGAAAAAATAAGAAATTAAAATGTTATAAATTATTTAAAAATTTTATAAAAAAAAATAGAAATTTGACTTAAAAGCAAAAATTTAATATAAAAATAGTAATTTGATTAAAAAGAAAAAAAAGATTTAGTTCAAGAATAAAAATTTGAGTTTTTTTTGATAAATATTTAAATAATTTAAAAGTAAATAGAATTGTAAGCTTAAATGTATGTATTTTGAACTTGAATCAAACTAAAAAAAAAGAAGAAAAACAAGAAAAATGGATAATTTTCCAATTTATTTATGATTAAAATTATTGAATAAAGAGTATATGTTTATGTTTAATGTTAAGTCGTAAATGTGTTTTTTAATTAACATAGAGTAGTTTCTTGTAGTGTCGTTAGGGTAGTTGCAGCTAGGAGCGTTGTGGAACAGATTAGGGGCATATTCCAGAGCAAGTAGGCAATGAACATGCAATTGGTTGACTTTAAGGTCAATGGGTGGGCTGCCTTGGTGCATACTTAATAGCACCCTGTAAATTTGTTCAGAAAAATAAAGTGGGTGAATGCTCAGGAAAGGCAAACGTAGCTAAGTTCACTTTTTGTTCAAATTCTTTCCTTTTTTTCTCTTTCGTTCGTTATATTTTGGAGCCTAACATTCAGACAAACGAAAAATGGCTATCATTTATCTCTTGCTACCTCTATCCTTTCTTAATTATGCTGTTCACGCGCAGCGTCGCCTTTTGGCACCGGCTTGCAGTAAGTAGGGCATTTATACGCTCTAGCCTTGATAAGTAATAAAAAAATAAAAAAAGCACCAAGAAAATAGTTCAGCATAATGTAGTCTAAAACCATTGATAATAGATTTTCCTAAGTTTTCTTTCTTTAAAAAGTTAATTCAAGTCAAAAATACTACTTTTTAATCATTCATTATTGTTCACCATGATTTACTTTAACAAATTGAATTGAATTCTTTATTGAGACTTTTCTTTTTAAAAAGCGTTTACATAAGAATGACACAGATAACTATAGTTTTTACAATTAGCGGCTGTAACGTATGGCCTGCTCATACTTTAACAATTCAAAAGAATAAATCGAATGCCTCATGGCAAAATTCTTAATTTAAAATGCTATATTGCTCTTGCTCACGGAGCATTATTTTTGTCTCTTTTGACGTTGCGTCAAGTATATACAACTTAAATTAAATAAGATAACAAAAAACAAGACGAAAGAGAGAGCGAGATTTCACAGAAACACTAGAACAGTGCTACTCAAACGCGGAATAGCTGACTCTTTCACAAATAAATTTAGTTAAACAAAGTTTTCATTTTGGTTCATAATGAATCGAATACACAAGAGTGTTAATTTCAAAAACATGACCATGGGCACAAGACAGCACAACATAAGTTGATGGCGCTTCAAATTCACCAATCAACCCCTGCTGCACCATCCCCCACCCAGGGCATGGTATTATAGATGTACTAGTTTAGTACGTAAATAACTATCCTTTAAAATATTGAACATATAAACATTAGGTATCCTGATTTAACAAAAATCCGTTGATCATAAAATTACAAGATATAAGGCAAAAAAAATAGATTGACCAATTGATTCATGTTAAATGTACGTTTCAAATGTAAATTTATCAAAATTTTGTTTTAATATAATTTCTTTTTGACGAATTATTTATACTTGTCAAAGGAGTAATATAGATATGAAAAGATTTAATGACTAAATATAACTACTGTTATAAATATAGATAATATCCTTCTAAAAGAGAAGTAAACATAAAAAAACATATAAAACATAGTAAAAAAAAAAATAAGGCAAAATACTTAAACTAAGGTAAGTTCAGTCCACCAACCTGTAACACATTGATAATGAGTCCAAATCAAGCGCATTGATTAAAGATGAGATTTTTTTCAGTATTTTTATTTTTATTTTTATTTTTATATTTATTTTTATTTTTAAAGCTGACCGCGATTGAGAACTGTATTATGAAATAACGATGTGAGTCAAGTAAGTTAAAAGCTGATCCATATTCTCAAAATGAGTAAAGAGAAAATATAAAATTTAACCACGATTGTGTCCGGGCAAGGTTTTTGAATAGTATGGTGATCTGTATCCATTATGAGTAGATCCGAGATCTTCATGAAGAACTCCCACTGGTGAATGGTACATGGAGGAAGCCCAGCTGACATCAGACTGTGACCGGCAAATTTCTTTGATAACTTCATTATTTGATTCAGTCATTTTGATGATAAACTTTTCCATCAGTAAAACCGCATAGTCCATTAGCGGAGTGACATTTGCATCACCATATATTGTTTCATTGGAGTATTTCTTAAATCTTGATGCAAAGTTTTTGCCTACACACAGTCTGAGGACTTTCCTTTCCAAACGTTCCATCTCTGAGGCCACAACAGGCGAAATAGTGAACCATGCTGGGAAGGCATAAAGGAGGACAGGTCTGATGAGAGTTTTGTAGAGTAATAGTTTTGATTTTTTCATCAATTCTTTATTATACAGCAAGGGGGTTAACATGTTAACAATTTTTCTCGCTTTCTCAATATTGAGTCTAGCGTGCTGATTAAATTTAAAAAGGCTGTTAAAGTTGAGGCCCAGATACTTAATACTTTTCTTGAAAGGAATTAAGGTCCCGTCTATGAATAATTTAAGATTTCGGCTTTCTCTTACCGCACCTTCCATTCCCTTCCCGCTAGCATTTCTAATGCAGATGCAATTGGATTTATGAAAATTGACGTTAATGCCACATTTTTTATAAAAGGTGTTAATTATGTTGACATGGTTCTGGACTGTCCTCATAGCATTGAGAGGATAATGATCTTTGGCATAAACCAAGGTGTCACCCGCAAATAAAATACCTGTAGAAGAGTTAGCGTTGAAGTCATTAATATGTGGAAAATCGTGCAAAAGTATGTTAAAGAGGCAAGGACCCAGAACGGACCCCTGTGCAACGCCACTGGAAGTATCAAATATGTTGGAGGTGCTTGCTTGCATTTGAACAAAAAATGATCTATTTGCCAGGAAGCTTTCTAATAAGTAAAAAATAAATGGTGGAAAATTTAATTTTAAGATTTTGAAGAGTAGTCCCTCCCTCCCCAGCTAATTATGCTGTACCTTATTCCTTTTTTAACGGCTATTGCCACCCCCTGCCGACCATCGTTTCTTATGATGTTGAAGTTATCAAAAAATACTTTGTGTTTGTGGTTCAAATGCGTTTCTTGCAGGAATGCAATTGAAATATTGTTTATCTGCAATATTTTTTGAGTTCCTATCCTCCTGCTATCTCTACCAGAGATGATAAATTAAATGACAAAAAATTGAAAGACATTATTAATTGCAGAGAATAATTTGGTTTAATAGCTCTAAGTAGGCCATCCTTTTATCTTGCAAAGAGCTGCAATTGTTGATATTAACAATGAAACCTTCTAATTTTTTTAACAGGCCATGAACGACCATGCCGAATAGATTATTGGACAAATCCAAAAACTGACCAAGAACATTTTTTTTTATTTGAATTAAGATCGACCAACCGAACAGCAGCGGGGCCATCCCGCTCTCTAAAGTGGCTGGCATATGAGGCCTTTAGTGGTGGGGGACTTTTGGGAGGAATATATATCGTAACATTTTTTTTTTCTTGCTCCTCTCTAGTCTTCTTGAAGGCATCTTTCTTAAACTTGACATAAGTTTTGTATTTCACACAGCCACGGTAGTTAGCGGGATGGTCACCGCTGCAATTCACACAGATGGGGGTTAACCCTGCATCCTTTGTAACTTTGCATTCGCCAGGCGAATGATTTGCATTGCATTTGACACATCTAAAATCGCATGCACAATTTTTTGCAATGTGTCCAAACTGCTGGCATCTTTTACATTGGAGAGGACCTGGGCTCCTTTTTAGTTTTTCCCAGTATATTCTGGTGTTAAATAAATATTTGATTTTGATCAGCTCACTAACCAGCTTATCCGGCGTGACACTGATTAAAAACAGGTCATATTTAAGACCTTCTTTAATAGACCTAGTTGTGGAAAAATTATTCACTTTTTTCACTAAACCTGGGATCAGCGTATTAATCTCACTTAAAATTTCATTGTCCTCATATGAGGCACAAAGACCTCTTAACAAAATATTGTTAGCTTGGTCCTCTTTCAGCGTGAAAGAGAATGCTTCGACCCCTGGAGTCATTCTAATTTTATTGAGGAGTGCACCATGCACCTCCCTGTCTTCAACAAAAATCTTATTTTTTCCCCTTGGAAATAACTTTGAAAATAACTTCTTTGGCTCTCAGTTCCTTAACCAATTGCTTAATATCAATGTTATTGATGAAAATTGGAGGACAGAACTTACCTTTAACATCCGGCTTGTTTCTTGTTGACTGACTAGTGATGTCATCTTTTGATGTCGAACTGCTGCTGCGTTGCTGTTCACTTAGTTTTTGAGCGTCTTGTTGTGTCACTGCTTTGTGAGTTTTTAGCACGTCTGCTAATTGAACAATGGATATATCGTCCAAAAGGGCGAACTTGTTGTTGTAGGCCTTTACGCCTTTGTCGTTATTCACAATCATGGAAGGAGACGCCCTCTTCCTTTTTGCAGGAAGTCTCCAATTTCCCATATCATCCTCGTTCGAAAGGTTAAGCAGTTGCTGCGCCACCTCGGCGCTGTCAAGGCTAACATCTGATTCTTCCATTTTATTTGTTTGTTAAGGCAAAAAAAATTAAAGATGGCCACGGCCACGCTGCATTGCAGCAAAATGGCGGGCAGAAAACCCACTATAAACGGGTTCAGCTTTCACTACTATGAGCTTATAATTTTCTTTAAGTAAAATTGTTACTTATTTCAAGAGCGCCACGAGAAAGTAGGTTCCGTGGACAACGCTGATGCTGCCACTGACAAAACACAGCAGTAATCTGATGAAAGGACTCTGCCTTTCAAATAACACTTTTTACGCAGTCAAACCATGTTATGTTACCAATCCAGAGCAGTTGGTAAAATGTTTATAATCACTGATAACTATTTGTAAAATCAATTTAATTATCTTTTTTGTAATTTATTTTAGATAACCAAAAAATTCACATGTGGTCTACACCGGAAGTCCGAAGTCCTTTACTTTAACAATAATCAAATCGTTTTGACATTTCGATGTAGACGTATGGGGCCCATTTCACACGACAGCAGGCTTGCGCGTGGACTCACTACACCAACTTAGTTATACCAAACTGCTACTTTTTAGTATGGCGCATTCACACAGTTAAAAAAAAATATATTCGAATCAATGCGCCGTTGCTCGAATTCAGTGGGTGTGAACAGTGTATATCTTTCGCTTGCATGAGTGTTCAAAACCTAAGGTTGCCGTATGTCCTGGAAAGCCAGTGTGCTATGCCTGCGTAGCGACGGTAGCCGCTGGTGAAGAATACTGATGCAACCGAAAGAAAACGTGATGAAGGGTGACGGGAGGAATGCGATTGTGGGTAAGTCATGGTCCAGTGTTTGCAGACCAGAGTCCATTTGCGGCCTACAATCGAGTTTCATTTTTGATCCAGGATTCCGATCTTTTCCTTTTTCTCTTTCATTCGATTATATTTTCTCGAAATTTTGGTGGTGACATTTCAATTTTGTCGGTGAGTATGTCAAGTAATTTGTTGACTGTATAAATACTTTTCCGACTGCCGGTAGAATTGATGTTGTCGAAGCCTGATTTCACTCTGTCTTTTCCCCTTCTTTCTCTGTTTTCTTTTCTACGATTCTTTTCCATAAATATCATGAGCGTAATGATAGGCGGTAGGTAAAACTTTTTTGTACATAAAAGTTTTATGTCTACATTGACTTTTCATTTGATAAATCAAAACATATCTTTGTTTTCTAAGTAAAATTTGAAAAATATAAGAATACGTTTGTAGAAGTACATTTTTTTTTCTCGAATAGATTTACGTTGACCATACGTTCCGTAAATGCTGCAAATAAATCCTTAACTCACTAACATTTCGCAGATTAACATAAAATCTATTACAATTTCTTCTGTGTTTTTAGTCGTAGTTCTATGTTTTTTAGTTTACTCTTCAGTAGGCAAACTGTTGTGAACATCGCTCACATTAATTAGTTCATATTTGTTTAATTAATATAGTATAAATCATATAAACTATTTATTTATTTGTTTTGCAGCTGCATACATTTAAGTTTTTTTTTGTTGCGTGATTCACGTTTTGATAACGGGAGTCTGTTTTATTAACGGATCTTATGTACCTGAGATCGGATAACAGAGGCAGATCGGTAGAGACTAGACCACCAAGAGGCAGAGGAATTTCTGCCCAAGCTGCAAGTGATAGGCCACTTCAAGCTAGAGTTTATATTAATCTACCTATACAAATGTCCTCCACCACCACAAATACGACGGGCTCTACTTCTGCACCAATCATGTCAGTGCAGCAAAATAATCCCGCTACCACTTCCAATGCGAATCTGATAGAGAACAATGTTGTCGGTATTTATGCAGGTAGTAGTACCTTCACCACAAATACGGTCACATCAACACCCTACAGCAGCATAACTGCACAAGGTATTCGGGAAGAGTTTGGGAATTTGCACAGAAATAACCCAGTGGCACAACGGGTACCACTAATGTTAACCCCTCGTACGGTTATCAATGAGCAGGGCTTGACTTTGCAGGAGTACGTTAGTGCAAATTCTGGTTTGGTGCTGGCCAGTGTGATGTAAGAGATAGAAGCTTGCATTCTTCGGCTCGTGCCACGAATTGTTGCCGAGTCAATGCAAGCGGAAAGAGAGCGTCACTTAGGCAATGTTACTTCGCCATCATTGAATTCATTCTTTGATCGGGCAGGTTCGCATAATCAAAACATTGACCCAACTAACACATACCCAGCGCCAAATCATTAGCAGCCAAATATAGAATCCGAACCTTAGACACGTCAAAGCACGGCTCCAGCTCAAGAGCAGCGTCCATATTACTTCCAACAACCACATACCCAATATTTTCATCATCAGCCGAATCTTCTAAATCCGCAATTAGTCCAATGCAGAATCCAACATATTTTTATGCCCATTATAGTCATCTGCCTCAGCAGAGATATCTTGAATTAAACAAATGGGGCATAAAATTTGATGGGTCCTTACAATCAAATACCGTTGAAAACTTTCTGTTTAAAGTTGAGGTACTTTGACAAGATTTCAATTGTCCTTGGGAAGAGCATCAGTTGCATCGGAATGGATTTGGGGATACCGTAGGCAAAATTCGTGCATGCGATGGGAGTCATTGAGTGCAACCCTGCAGCGCAAGCTCAGGAGATTTTAGAGTGATTACGAGATCCAAAGAAAAATAATGGAGAGACGACAGTCATACAACGAGTCAGCCGAAAATTTTGCAATGCGATCGTTGCTTTAAAGAATCAAATACGCGAACATATCCCTGAATTAGCTCGTAGGGATAGTCAAAGATAATTTAAAAGAAGGATTGGCTCAACTGGTGTTTCCCATTGCAATAAATTCAATAGATAGGCTGCTGAAAGAGTGCAAGCGGGCGGAAAGAAATATAGCGAAGAGGCAAAAAGAGCGCGATCATTTCCGCAGTACACCGCTTGGAAAAGTAAACGAATTAGAATTTGACAACAGGACTATTTTGAAATTGAAGCTATAAATGCTCATCCAACGATATCTAGACCTAAACCACAGCTAGTCTGTTGGAATTGTCACTTGGCGGGACATAGTTTCTTCGAGTGTACCTCTACTCAGAGAAACATCTTTTGTCATAAATGCGGTGCCGAAAATGTGATTACCCCTAATTGTAGTAGATGTCAGGGAAACGGACAAATTTTTGAGCAAAATAATAATTTAGTTAGTAAAAAGATCCGGACCGCAAGAACGATATATGACAGTAGGAAAGCTGAGCGTAAAATTATAGCATCTTCAAGTATTCCGAATGAGTTAGACGTAAGACCATATATGCACGTTCTCGTTAACAATTTTGAAATGAAAGGCCTGATGGACAGTAGTGCAAGTGTTAGTTGCCTAGGAAAAAACTGTCTCGAACTTGTCGAAAAATTAAAACTAAATATAATGGACTACAAGTCCATAATTAAAACAGCCGATGGTAAAGGACAGCAGATCATAGGAAAAATCAAAACAAAAATCACTTGTCATAAACGAACCGAAGATCTAACCTTGTACTTAGTGAAATCTCTTTCACAGAGTTTGTATTTGGGTTTCGATTTTTGGCCAAAGTTCAATATCATACCCTTGATGATGGATAGTCTAGAAATCGATCCACAGATATTGATGCTGACGCCCCAAAAATGCACGTACTGACAGAAGTGCAACAGCAACAGCTTGAACTAGCTAAAAGCGAATTCAGATGCTATACGAAGCATGGTCTAGTTAAAACAAATTTAGAAGAACACAAAATTAATACCGGCGATGCGCCACCAAAAAAAAAATGAGATACTATCCCATTTCACCAGCAGTTCAAAAATTGACTTACGAAGAACTGGATAGTCTTAATGTGATTGAGCCAGCAAATCAAGCCAGCTGGAATAACAGAACGACTCTTGTAATGAAGCCAGGGAAGAATAGACTTTGTTTAGATGCGTGAGATCTTAATCAGGTTACTGTAAAAGACGCATACCTATTGCTAAACACTGATGGTCTCCTAAGTAGGCTGGGTGACACGATTTTCATTTCGTCAGTGGACCTAAAAGATGCCTTCTGGCAAATTCCATTAGAAGAGTCCAGTCGACCAAAATTAGCATTTACTGTGCAGAGATGGCCACATTAACGATTTAAGGTAATGCCGTTTGGCCTATGCAATGGGACAAAATTATGCCGTCCGAACTGAAAGATCGGGTCTTAGTCTACTAAGACGATTTGCTGATAGTGTCCCCTGATTTCAGAACACACTGCGAGATTTTGAAGACCGTTGATAAAAAGCTCACAGCTGCAGGCCTGACTATAAATATGATAAAGTCTAAATTCTGTTTTACGGAGTTGAAATATTAAAACCGATCCCAGTAAAATTGAGGCCATAGTTCCGATAACTGCGCCTAAGAACTTGAAGCAAGTTAGGCAATTCCTAGATACCGCTGGCTGGTACCGCAGGTTCATATCCAATTATTGAAATCTAAGTGCGCCGATAACAGATACTCTAAAAAAATCCACAAAGTTTCAATTTACCCCTGAGGCCCAAGATGCTTTCAAAAAACTTAAACAAACCTTAATTCCAAATCCTGTTTTAGTCAGCCCAAATTTTAGCAAACACTTTTTTGTTCAACGCGATGCGTCTGATGTAGGCATAGGCGCGGTGCTTTTTCAAGAGGATGCCACTGGAGAAGAGCATCCAATTGAGTATTTTTCACAAAAGCTGAACTCAGCTCAAAAAAATTACTCAGTAACTGAAAAATAATGTTTGGCCGTTGTAGCCGCAATAGCCAAATTCAGACCATACATTGAACTGGTGCCCTTTACGATGATCACTGATAACTCAAGTTTAAAATGGCTGATGAAACAGAAGGACTTAAATGGCAGACTGGCTAGATGGAGTTTAAAACTCCAAGGGTTTGCGTTCGACATTGAGCACCGAAAATGTTCCAAAAATATTGTGCCCGATATGCTTAAAGATTCGATATGGAAGAGTTGACACTAGATAACCATTTATCAATTATAGATCTGAATTTAGACGCGTTCAAAACCGAAAAGTATAAAGTTTTAATTCAAACGGTGTTAGAAAATGCTTTTTTTCTTGATGGTTACGTATATAAACGAACGAACTTTTATGATGGTGACCTAATAAAAGAGGATCACTCGTGGAAATTATGGATACCATCCGAGCTAACGGAAAATATAGTAAAGTATGCTCATGCATCAAGAGTTGCGATACATGGAGGAATAGCAAAGACCCTGGGTAGAATCCGTGAGTATTTTTATTGGCCTGGTATGTGCACTGAAGTGCGCGATTATGTCAGAAGTTGCAAAGTGTGCAACGAATGCAAGCCAACCAATAAGATACTCCGACCACCCATGAGTAATGAAGTTTCAACCGTAAGAGCCTTTCAAAAACTTTACATAGATTTCCTTGGACCCTATACACGATCTAAAAGTGGTAACTTTTTCATACTCATTGTCTTAGACTGTTGAATTATGTAGTAGTTATCCTTTCCTAGGAATAACACTTACATAAGTGGAGTCGTGTCTGAAAATAAAGAAGTCAAAATGTTAGCATACTTACCAGTATTCCTGCTATTCAAGTATAACCGTTTACCTTTTATTGAATTAGAAGACGTAATACATGTTCTTTCTTGTCCAGAACAAACCCTGATTTATTGTTAAGTCTTATCTAACTTAACACCTCTTATGCAGATAGTTATAACAACAAAACACATTATAAAATAATTACTTAGAACACAATAACAAAAAATTAGCATCATCAAAACTTATTCTACTTAATAAATATTTGGCCTACAATTTTTTTGGCCTACAAATATTTTGGCCTACAAATATGTTGGCCTCCAAATATTTATTCTACTTTGTAGAAATTACATAACTCTTAATTTAACAAAGTAGTGAGGTTGGCACATTTCCGGGTTGAACACCTGGCTTTTGGTTGCAGTTTTGTTGTTGCATTTAAGTGCTTGGCGTTCTCATTCTTGTTAATTCTTAACAAGCAGAATTTGCACATAGCAACATGAATTCAACAACAAACCAACAAATCCCCAAAATCATTCTATAGTTTTATGGCTATAATATTATTATTGGATGAAGTTAAGCCTCATCCCAAAAATATGCCATAATATGTTATTTAACCAAATAACATATTCTGTGTGGTAAAAATCCACAACATTCCTCACCCCTTTGAATAAGAAAAAATTATGGCTAAGAAGTAGCAATAATTTTTTCTGAATATCACATGACTATGTATTATATATATGTAAATATATACATTCCTTCCATTATTTTTACTTATATTTTTTCTTTTTATATATATAGATACATTCTATTCTCTTTTACATTTTTTTTTTCTCATATCTTTTAAATGCAATTTTAAGTCTTCAAAATAGTTATTAATTTAATTGTTTGAATATTCCTACCTAATTCATGGTTCTACTGTTTTCCGCTGCTGCTTGTCCCCCTTGGCTACAACTACTTAGCTAGATTTTATGGCTTTACTCGACTTAGTCACTTCTACGCTTGAACTCTGCTTCGATTCAAGGAGCGATGTTATTTTTTCGGTCGGCTGCATAACTTATTTGTATCTACCGTCATCCCTAATTGTCGATGAACGGCTTGTGCCACAGTTTTCTGTCGACAAGGGAAGCGTTATGTTGGAAAATATCGCCCCCTCCCTTCCTTTGACTCCTTTGTCACAATGTCTGCATTGACAACCAATTTATTTGACTGCTATTATATAAATAAAATAAATAATCTAAACACTAGTTTTAGAGATATTTTAAGTAATTATCTTGACTTAAGTCCCCAAATTGATAACAGTCTTAATAAGACTATGTCCCCAGATATTAGATTGCTTGGAAATAATACTATAACTAATGTCCCTACGGCTTTTGACTCCACTCCCTCGGTTTCAGATACTATCATACTTGCAAATTCCCTCGGGAAAAAAAATAAACTTAAAATTTTGAAAAAATCATAAAGATTACAAAAAAATTCAAAAAGGGTCGAAAAATTAACAAAAACCTCTTAGAAATAAAAAAAAAACATTTTTTTAAGTTTCAAAAATTTGATAAAACTCGCAAGAGTAGAAAAATTATAAGAATTGAAAATTTTAACAACTTACAAGTAGCTAGAGATTTCAAAATTTTGAAAAAATCATAAAGATAACAAAAAAATTCAAAAAGGGTCGAAAAATTAACAAAAACCTATTAGAAATAAAAAAAAACAATTTTTTAAGTTTCAAAAATTTGAAAAATCTCCCAACAGTAGAAAAATTATAAAAATTGAAATTCTATAACAACTTACAAGTGGCTGAGATTTCAAAATTTAGAAAAAATCATAAAAATTACAAAAAAACTCAAAAAGGGTCGAAAAATTAGCAAAAACTTCTCAGAAATAAAAAAAAAAAATAAATTTTTTAAGTTTCAAAAATTTTAAAAAATTACCAAAATAGAAAAATTAAAAAATTGGAAAACTTTAATAAATAACAACTAGCTAAAGATTACAAAATTTTGAAAAAAACATAAAAATTACAAAAGAAATTCAAAAAGGATTGAAAAATTACCAAATCCTCTTAGAAATCAAAAAAAAAAACCATTTTTTTAAGTTTCAAAAATTTGAAAAAATTCCCAACATTAGAAAAATTATAAAAATTGAAAAACTTCAACAACTTGTAAGTAGCTGAAGATTTCAAAATTTAAAAAAATCAAAAAATTACAAAAAAAATTCAAAAATGATCGAAAAATTAACAAAAACCTCTTAGAAATCAAAAAAAAAACATTTTTTTAAGTTTCAAAAATTTGAAAAAATTCCCAACAGTAGAAAAATTATAAAAATAGAAATTCTATAACAACTAACAAGGAGCTGAAGATTTCAAAATTTAGAAAAAATCATAACAATTGAAAAAAAATTCAAAAAGTGTCAAACAATTAGCGAAAACCTCTCAGAAATCAAAAAAAAAACATTGTTTTAATTTTAAAAAATTTGTAAAATCTCCCAACAGTAGAAAAATTATAAAAATTGAAATTCTATAACAACTAACAAGTAGCTGAAGATTTCAAAATTTAGAAAAAATCATTAAAATTACAAAAAAACTCAAAAAGGGTCGAAAAATTAGCAAAAACTTCTCAGAAATAAAAAAAAAAAAAGAAATTTTTTAAGTTTCAAAAATTTTAAAAAATTCCCAACAGTAGAAAAATTATAAAAATTGAAAAACTTTAATAAATAACAACTAGCTGAAGATTACAAAATTTTGAAAAAACATAAAAATTACATAAAAAATTCAAAAAGGATCGAAAATTTACCAAAACTTCTTAGAAATCAAAAAAAAAAACCATTTTTTTTAGTTTCAAAAATTTTAAAAAACTACCAACAGTAGAAAAATTATAAAAATTGAAAAAGTTTAACAACTTGTAAGTAGCTGAAGATTTCAAAATTTAAAAAAAATCATAAAAATTTCAAAAAAAATTAAAAAAGGATCGAAAAATTAACAAAAACCTATTAGATATCAAAAAAAAAACATACTTTTAAGTTTCAAAAATTTGATAAAACTCCCTATAGTAGAAAAATTATAAAAATTAAAAATTATAACATCTTGCTAGTAGCTGAAAAAATTGAAATTTAGAAAAAATCATTAATATTACAAAAAAAATTCAAAAAGGGTCGAAAAATTAACATAAACCTCTTAGAAATTTAAAAAAAAACATTTTCTTAAGTTTCAAAAATTTGAAAAAATTCCAACAGTAGAAAAATTATAAAAAATTGAAATTCTATAATAACTTAGAAGTAGCTGAAGATTTCAAAACTTAGAAAAAATCATAAAAATTGAAAAAAAAAAATCAAAAAGTGTCGAAAAATTAGCGAAAACCTCTCAGAAATCAAAAAAAAAAAACATTTTTTTAAGTTCCAAAAATTTGATAAAACTCCCAACAGTAGAAAAATTACAAAAATTGAAAAACTATAACAACTTACAAGTTGCTAGGGATTTCAAAAATTTGAAAAAATCATAAAGATTACAAAAAAATTCAAAAAGGGTCGAAAAATTAACAAAAACCTCTTAGAAATAAAAAAAACAACATTTATTTATGTTTCAAAAATTTGATAAAACTCGCAAGAGTAGAAAAATTATAAAAATTGAAAAATTTTAAAAACTTACGAGTAGCTAGAGATTTCAAAATCTTGAAAAAATCATAAAGATTTCAAAAAAATTCAAAACGGGTCTAAAAATTAACAAAAACCTCTTAGAAATCAATAAAAAACCATTTTTTTAAGTTTCAAATATTTGAAAAAACTCCCAACAGTAAAAAAATTATAAAAATAGAAATTCTATAACAACTTAGAAGTAGCTGAAGATTTCAAAAATTAGAAAAAATCATAAAAATTACAAAAAAACTCAAAAAGGGTCGAAAAATTAGCAAAAACTTCTCAGAAATCAAAAAAAAACATATTTTTAAGTTTCAAAAATTTGAAAAAATTTGAAAAACTATAACCACTTACAAGTAGCTGAAGATTTTAAGATTTTGAAAAAATCATAAGAATTACAAAAAAAAATCAAAAAGGGTCGAAAAATTAACATATACCTCTTAGAAATAAAAAAAAAAACATTTTTTTAAGTTTCAAAAAATCCCAACAGTAGAAAAATTATAAAAATTTAAATTCTATAACAACTCAGAAGTAGCCGAAGATTTCAAAATTTAGAAAAAATCATAAAAATTACAAATAAATTCTAAAAGGATCGAAAAATTAACAAAAACCTATTTAAAATAAAAAAAAAACATTTTTTGACTTTCAAAAATTTGAAAAAACTCCCAACAGTAGAAAAATCAAAACGCTATAGCAACTGACAAGTAGCTGCAGATTTCAAAATTTAGAAAAAATCATAAAATTTACAAAAAAAATTCAGAAAGTGTCGAAAAATTTGCAAAAACCTCTCAGAATTCAAAAAATAAAGAAATTTTTTAAGTTTCAAAAATTTGAAAAAATTCCCAATAGTAGAAAAAATATAAAAATTGAAAAACTTTAACAACTTGTAAGTAGCTAAAAATTTCAAAATTTAAAAAAAATCATAAAAATTTCAAAAAAAATTTAAAAAGGATCGAAAAATTAACAAAAACCTATTAGATATCAAAAAAAAAACATACTTTTAAGTTTCAAAAATTTGATAAAACTCCCTATAGTAGAAAAATTATAAAAATTAAAAAATTATAACATCTTGCTAGTAGCTGAAAAATTTGAAATTTAGAAAAAATCATTAATATTACAAAAAAAATTCAAAAAGGGTCGAAAAATTAACATAAACCTCTTAGAAATTTAAAAAAAAACCATTTTCTTAAGTTTCAAAAATTTGAAAAAATTCCAACAGTAGAAAAATTATAAAAATTGAAATTCTATAATAACTTAGAAGTAGCTGAAGATTTCAAAATTTAGAAAAAATCATAAAAATTGAAAAAAAATTCAAAAAGTGTCGAAAAATTAGCGAAAACCTCTCAGAAATCAAAAAAAAAAAACATTTTTTTAAGTTTCAAAAATTTGAAAAAACTCCCAACAGTAGAAAAATTATAAAAATTGAAAAACTTTAACAACTCTCAAGTAGCTAAAGATTTCAAAATTTAAAAAAAATCATAAAAATTACAAACAAAATTCAAAAAAGTATCGAAAAATTAACAAAAACCTCCCAGAAATCAAAAAAAAAAACATTCTTTTAAGTTTCAAAAATTTGAAAAGACTCCCAACAGTAGAAAAATTATAAAAATTAAAAAAAATAACAACTTGCTAGTAGCTGAAGAATTTAAAATTTAGAAAAAATCGTAATTATTACAAAAAAAATTCAAAAAGGGTCGAAAAATTAACATAAACCTCTTAGAAATCTAAAAAAAAAACCATTTTCTTAAGTTTCAAAAATTTGAAAAAATTCCAACAGTAGAAAAATTATAAAAATTGAAAAACTATAACAACTTACACGTAGCTGAAAATTTCAAAATTTAGAAAAAATCATAAAAATTGAAAAAAAATTCAAAAAGTGTCAAAAAATTAGCAAAAACCTCTCAGAAATCAAAAAAAAAAACATTTTTTTAAGTTTCAAAAATTTGAAAAATATCCCAACAGTAGAAAAATTATAAAAATTGAAATTCTATAACAACTCAGAAGTAGCTGAAGATTTCAAAATTTAGAAAAAATCATTAAAATTACAAAAAAACTCAAAAACGGTCGAAAAATTAGCAAAAACTTCACAGAAATAAAAAAAAAAAGAAATTTTTTAAGTTTCAAAAATTTTAAAAAATTCCCAACAGTAGAAAAATTATAAAAATTGAAAACTTTAATAAATAACAACTAGCTGAAGATTACAAAATTTTGAAAAAACATAAAAATTACATAAAAAATTCAAAAAGGATCGAAAAATTATCAAAACCTCTTAGAAATCAAAAAAAAAAAACATTTTTTTTAGTTTCAAAAATTTTAAAAAACTACCAACAGTAGAAAAATTATAAAAATTGAAAAAGTTTAACAACTTGTAAGTAGCTAAAGATTTCAAAATTTAAAAAAAATCATAAAAATTTCAAAAAAAATTAAAAAAGGATCGAAAAATTAACAAAAACCTATTAGATATCAAAAAAAAAACATACTTTTAAGTTTCAAAAATTTGATAAAACTCCCTATAGTAGAAAAATTATAAAAATTAAAAATTATAACATCTTGCTAGTAGCTGAAAAAATTGAAATTTAGAAAAAATCATTAATATTACAAAAAAAATTCAAAAAGGGTCGAAAAATTAACATAAACCTCTTAGAAATTTTAAAAAAAACATTTTCTTAAGTTTCAAAAATTTGAAAAAATTCCAACAGTAGAAAAATTATAAAAAATTGAAATTCTATAATAACTTGGAAGTAGCTGAAGATTTCAAAATTTAGAAAAAATCATAAAAATTGAAAAAAAAAAATCAAAAAGTGTCGAAAAATTAGCGAAAACCTCTCAGAAATCAAAAAAAAAAAACAATTTTTTAAGTTCCAAAAATTTGATAAAACTCCCAACAGTAGAAAAATTACAAAAATTGAAAAACTATAACAACTTACAAGTAGCTAGGGATTTCAAAAATTTGAAAAAATCATAAAGATTACAAAAAAATTCAAAAAGGGTCGAAAAATTAACAAAAACCTCTTAGAAATAAAAAAAACAACATTTATTTATGTTTCAAAAATTTGATAAAACTCGCAAGAGTAGAAAAATTATAAAAATTGAAAAATTTTAAAAACTTACGAGTAGCTAGAGATTTCAAAATCTTGAAAAAATCATAAAGATTTCAAAAAAATTCAAAACGGGTCTAAAAATTAACAAAAACCTCTTAGAAATCAATAAAAAACCATTTTTTTAAGTTTCAAAAATTTGAAAAAACTCCCAACAGTAAAAAAATTATAAAAATAGAAATTCTATAACAACTTAGAAGTAGCTGAAGATTTCAAAAATTAGAAAAAATCATAAAAATTACAAAAAAACTCAAAAAGGGTCGAAAAATTAGCAAAAACTTCTCAGAAATCAAAAAAAAACATATTTTTAAGTTTCAAAAATTTGAAAAAATTTGAAAAACTATAACCACTTACAAGTAGCTGAAGATTTTAAGATTTTGAAAAAATCATAAGAATTACATAAAAAAATCAAAAAGGGTCGAAAAATTAACATATACCTCTTAGAAATAAAAAAAAAAACATTTTTTTAAGTTTCAAAAAATCCCAACAGTAGAAAAATTATAAAAATTTAAATTCTATAACAACTCAGAAGTAGCTGAAGATTTCAAAATTTAGAAAAAATCATAAAAATTACAAATAAATTCTAAAAGGATCGAAAAATTAACAAAAACCTATTTAAAATAAAAAAAAAACATTTTTTGACTTTCAAAAATTTGAAAAAACTCCCAACAGTAGAAAAATCAAAACGCTATAGCAACTGACAAGTAGCTGCAGATTTCAAAATTTAGAAAAAATCATAAAATTTACAAAAAAAATTCAGAAAGTGTCGAAAAATTTGCAAAAACCTCTCAGAATTCAAAAAATAAAGAAATTTTTTAAGTTTCAAAAATTTGAAAAAATTCCCAATAGTAGAAAAAATATAAAAATTGAAAAACTTTAACAACTTGTAAGTAGCTAAAGATTTCAAAATTTAAAAAAAATCATAAAAATTTAAAAAAAAATTTAAAAAGGATCGAAAAATTAACAAAAACCTATTAGATATCAAAAAAAAAACATACTTTTAAGTTTCAAAAATTTGATAAAACTCCCTATAGTAGAAAAATTATAAAAATTAAAAAATTATAACATCTTGCTAGTAGCTGAAAAATTTGAAATTTAGAAAAAATCATTAATATTACAAAAAAAATTCAAAAAGGGTCGAAAAATTAACATAAACCTCTTAGAAAATTAAAAAAAAACCATTTTCTTAAGTTTCAAAAATTTGAAAAAATTCCAACAGTAGAAAAATTATAAAAATTGAAATTCTATAATAACTTAGAAGTAGCTGAAGATTTCAAAATTTAGAAAAAATCATAAAAATTGAAAAAAAAAAAATCAAAAAGTGTCGAAAAATTAGCGAAAACCTCTCAGAAATCAAAAAAAAAAAACATTTTTTTAAGTTTCAAAAATTTGAAAAAACTCCCAACAGTAGAAAAATTATAAAAATTGAAAAACTTTAACAACTCTCAAGTAGCTAAAGATTTCAAAATTTAAAAAAAATCATAAAAATTACAAACAAAATTCAAAAAAGTATCGAAAAATTAACAAAAACCTCCCAGAAATCAAAAAAAAAAACATTCTTTTAAGTTTCAAAAATTTGATAAGACTCCCAACAGTAGAAAAATTATAAAAATTAAAAAAAATAACAACTTGCTAGTAGCTGAAGAATTTAAAATTTAGAAAAAATCGTAATTATTACAAAAAAAATTCAAAAAGGGTCGAAAAATTAACATAAACCTCTTAGAAATCTAAAAAAAAACCATTTTCTTAAGTTTCAAAAATTTGAAAAAATTCCAACAGTAGAAAAATTATAAAAATTGAAAAACTATAACAACTCACAAGTAGCTGAAGATTACAAAATTTTGAAAAAACATAAAAATTACATAAAAAATTCAAAAAGGATCGAAAAATTATCAAAACCTCTTAGAAATCAAAAAAAAAAAAAACATTTTTTTTAGTTTCAAAAATTTTAAAAAACTACCAACAGTAGAAAAATTATAAAAATTGAAAAAGTTTAACAACTTGTAAGTAGCTAAAGAATTCAAAATTTAAAAAAAATCATTAAAATTACAAAAAAACTCAAAAACGGTCGAAAAATTAGCAAAAACTTTACAGAAATAAAAAAAAAAAAGAAATTTTTTAAGTTTCAAAAATTTTAAAAAATTCCCAACAGTAGAAAAATTATAAAAATTGAAAACTTTAATAAATAACAACTAGCTGAAGATTACAAAATTTTGAAAAAACATAAAAATTACATAAAAAATTCAAAAAGGATCGAAAAATTATCAAAACCTCTTAGAAATCAAAAAAAAAAAAACATTTTTTTTAGTTTCAAAAATTTTAAAAAACTACCAACAGTAGAAAAATTATAAAAATTGAAAAAGTTTAACAACTTGTAAGTAGCTAAAGATTTCAAAATTTAAAAAAAATCATAAAAATTTCAAAAAAAATTAAAAAAGGATCGAAAAATTAACAAAAACCTATTAGATATCAAAAAAAAAAACATACTTTTAAGTTTCAAAAATTTGATAAAATTCCCTATAGTAGAAAAATTATGAAAATTAAAAATTATAACATCTTGCTAGTAGCTGAAAAAATTGAAATTTAGAAAAAATCATTAATATTACAAAAAAAATTCAAAAAGGGTCGAAAAATTAACATAAACCTCTTAGAAATTTTAAAAAAAACATTTTCTTAAGTTTCAAAAATTTGAAAAAATTCCAACAGTAGAAAAATTATAAAAAATTGAAATTCTATAATAACTTAGAAGTAGCTGAAGATTTCAAAATTTAGAAAAAATCATAAAAATTGAAAAAAAAAAATCAAAAAGTGTCGAAAAATTAGCGAAAACCTCTCAGAAATCAAAAAAAAAAAACATTTTTTTAAGTTCCAAAAATTTGATAAAACTCCCAACAGTAGAAAAATTACAAAAATTGAAAAACTATAACAACTTACAAGTTGCTAGGGATTTCAAAAATTTGAAAAAATCATAAAGATTACAAAAAAATTCAAAAAGGGTCGAAAAATTAACAAAAACCTCTTAGAAATAAAAAAAACAACATTTATTTATGTTTCAAAAATTTGATAAAACTCGCAAGAGTAGAAAAATTATAAAAATTGAAAAATTTTAAAAACTTACGAGTAGCTAGAGATTTCAAAATCTTGAAAAAATCATAAAGATTTCAAAAAAATTCAAAACGGGTCTAAAAATTAACAAAAACCTCTTAGAAATCAATAAAAAACCATTTTTTTAAGTTTCAAATATTTGAAAAAACTCCCAACAGTAAAAAAATTATAAAAATAGAAATTCTATAACAACTTAGAAGTAGCTGAAGATTTCAAAAATTAGAAAAAATCATTAAAATTACAAAAAAACTCAAAAAGGGTCGAAAAATTAGCAAAAACTTCTCAGAAATCAAAAAAAAACATATTTTTAAGTTTCAAAAATTTGAAAAAATTTGAAAAACTATAACCACTTACAAGTAGCTGAAGATTTTAAGATTTTGAAAAAATCATAAGAATTACAAAAAAAAATCAAAAAGGGTCGAAAAATTAACATATACCTCTTAGAAATAAAAAAAAAAACATTTTTTTAAGTTTCAAAAAATCCCAACAGTAGAAAAATTATAAAAATTTAAATTCTATAACAACTCAGAAGTAGCTGAAGATTTCAAAATTTAGAAAAAATCATAAAAATTACAAATAAATTCTAAAAGGATCGAAAAATTAACAAAAACCTATTTAAAATAAAAAAAAAACATTTTTTGACTTTCAAAAATTTGAAAAAACTCCCAACAGTAGAAAAATCAAAACGCTATAACAACTGACAAGTAGCTGCAGATTTCAAAATTTAGAAAAAATCATAAAATTTACAAAAAAAATTCAGAAAGTGTCGAAAAATTTGCAAAAACCTCTCAGAATTCAAAAAATAAAGAAATTTTTTAAGTTTCAAAAATTTGAAAAAATTCCCAATAGTAGAAAAATTATAAAAATTGAAAAAGTTTAACAACTTGTAAGTAGCTAAAGATTTCAAAATTTAAAAAAAATCATAAAAATTTCAAAAAAAATTAAAAAAGGATCGAAAAATTAACAAAAACCTATTAGATATCAAAAAAAAAACATACTTTTAAGTTTCAAAAATTTGATAAAACTCCCTATAGTAGAAAAATTATAAAAATTAAAAAATTATAACATCTTGCTAGTAGCTGAAAAATTTGAAATTTAGAAAAAATCATTAATATTACAAAAAAAATTCAAAAAGGGTCGAAAAATTAACATAAACCTCTTAGAAATTTAAAAAAAAACCATTTTCTTAAGTTTCAAAAATTTGAAAAAATTCCAACAGTAGAAAAATTATAAAAATTGAAATTCTATAATAACTTAGAAGTAGCTGAAGATTTCAAAATTTAGAAAAAATCATAAAAATTGAAAAAAAAAAATCAAAAAGTGTCGAAAAATTAGCGAAAACCTCTCAGAAATCAAAAAAAAAAACATTGTTTTAAGTTTCAAAAATTTGAAAAAACTCCCAACAGTAGAAAAATTATAAAAATTGAAAAACTTTAACAACTCTCAAGTAGCTAAAGATTTCAAAATTTAAAAAAAATCATAAAAATTACAAACAAAATTCAAAAAAGTATCGAAAAATTAACAAAAACCACCCAGAAATCAAAAAAAAAAACATACTTTTAAGTTTCAAAAATTTGATAAGACTCCCAACAGTAGAAAAATTATAAAAATTAAAAAAAATAACAACTTGCTAGTAGCTGAAGAATTTAAAATTTAGAAAAAATCGTAATTATTACAAAAAAAATTCAAAAAGGGTCGAAAAATTAACATAAACCTCTTAGAAATCTAAAAAAAAAACCATTTTCTTATGTTTCAAAAATTTGAAAAAATTCCAACAGTAGAAAAATTATAAAAATTGAAAAACTATAACAACTTACACGTAGCTGAAAATTTCAAAATTTAGAATAAATCATAAAAATTGAAAAAAAATTCAAAAAGTGTCAAAAAATTAGCAAAAACCTCTCAGAAATCAAAAAAAAAAACATTTTTTTAAGTTTCAACAATTTGAAAAATATCCCAACAGTAGAAAAATTATAAAAATTGAAATTCTATAACAACTAACAAGTAGCTGAAGATTTCAAAATTTAGAAAAAATCATTAAAATTACAAAAAAACTCAAAAAGGGTCGAAAAATTAGCAAAAACTTCACAGAAATAAAAAAAAAAAAAGAAATTTTTTAAGTTTCAAAAATTTGAAAAAACTCCCAACAGTAGAAAAATTATAAAAATTGAAAAACTATAACAACTTGCTAGTAGACGAAGATTGCAAAATTTTGAAAAAATCATAAATATTACAAAAAAATTCTAAAAGGGTCGAAAAATTAACAAAAACCTCTTAGAAAAAAAAAAAAAAAAATTTTCAAGTTTCAAAAATTTGAAAAAATTCCCAACAGTGGAAAACTTATAAAAATTGAAAAACTATAACCCATTACAAGTAGCTGAAGATTTTAAGATTTAGAAAAAATCATATGAATTACAAAAAAAATTCTAAATGGGTCGAAAAATTAACAAATACCTCTTAGAAATAAAAAAAAAAAAACATTTTTTTAAGTTTCAAAAAATCCCAATAGTAGAAAAATGATAAAAATTGAAATTCTGTAACAACTCACAAGTAGCTGCAGATTTCAAAATTTAGAAAAAATCATAAAAATTACAAATAAATTCTAAAAGGATCGAAAAATTAACAAAAACCTATTAGAAATAAAAAAAAAACATTTTTTGACTTTCAAAAATTAGAAAAAACTCCCAACAGTAGAAAAATTAAAAAGCTATAACAACTGACAAGTAGCTGCAGATTTCAAAATTTAGAAAAAATCATAAAATTTACAAAAAAAATTCAAAAAGTTTCGAAAAAATTGCAAAAACCTCTCAGAATTCAAAAAATAAAGAAATTTTTAATGTTTCAAAAATTTGAAAAAATTCCCAATAGTAGAAAAATTATAAAAATTGAAAAACTATAACAACTTTCAAGTGGCTGAAGATTTTAAGATTTAGGAAAAATCATAAAAATTACAAATAAATTCTAAAAGGATTGAAAAATTAACATAAACCTCTTAGAAATCTAAAAAGAAACCATTTTCTTAAGTTTCAAAAATTTGAAAAAATTCCAATAGTAGAAAAATTATAAAAATTGAAAAACTATAACATCTTACAAGTAGCTGAAGATTTCAAAATTTAGAAAAAAACATAAAAATTACAAAAAAAATTCAAAAAGGATTGAAAAATTAACAAAAACCTATTAGAAATCAAAAATAAAACCATTTTTTTAAGTTTCAAAAATTTGAAAAAATTCCAACAGTAGAAAAATTATAAAAATTGAAAAACTATAACAACTTGCTAGTAGCTGAAGAGTGCAAAATTTTGAAAAAATCATAAATATTACAAAAAAAAATTCAAAAAGGGTCGAAAAATTAACAAAACCCTCTTAGAAATCAAAAAAAAAACATTTATTTAAGTTTCAAAAAATCCCAACAGTAGAAAACTTATAAAAATTGAAATTCTATAACAACTGAGAAGTAGCTGAAGATTTCAAAATTTAAGAAACAATCATAAAAATTACAAATAAAATTCAAAAAGTGTCGTAAAATTAGCAAAAATCTCTTAGAAATCAAAAAAAAAAACATATTTTTAAGTTTCAAAAATTTGAAAAAATTCCCAACAGTGGAAAACTTATAAAAATTGAAAAACTATAACCACTTATAAGTAGCTGCAGATTTTAAGATTTAGAAAAAATGAAAAGAATTACAAAAAAAATTCAAAAAGGGTCGAAAAATTAACAAATACCTCTTAGAAATAAAAAAAAAAACATTTTTTTAAGTTTCAAAAAATCCCAATAGTAGAAAAATTATAAAAATTTAAATTCTATAACAACTCAGAAGTAGCTGAAGATTTCAAAATTTAGAAAAAATCATAAAAATTACAAATAAATTCTAAAAGGATCGAAAAATTAACAAAAACCTATTAGAAATAAAAAAAAAACATTTTTTGACTTTCAAAAATTAGAAAAAAATCCCAACAGTAGAAAAATCAAAACGCTATAACAACTGACAAGTAGTTGCAGATTTCAAAATTTAGAAAAAATCATAAAATTTACAAAAAAAATTCAAAAAGTGTCGAAAAATTTGCAAAAACCTCTCAGAATTCAAAAAATAAAGAAATTTTTTAAGTTTCAAAAATTTGAAAAAATTCCCAATAGTAGAAAAATTATAAAAATTGAAAAACTAAGTGATGATTTTGCGACCTCTTTTATTATAAAATAAAACTTTTTCAGCAGGCTCTAGGCTCTAGGTTTCCAATCGACATTGGAAAAATTAAACTCGTTTCATAGAAGTATAAAGTTTACAAAAGAAGAAGAAGCTAACGAAACACTGGCATATTTGGACACAAGGATCATAAGAAAAGGAAACATAATTAAAATTGACTGGCACCAGAAGCCTACAGCATCGGGACGACTGATAAATTTTTACTCTAGACATACAAAAAGAATAATAATGAACACAGCGAATAACTTTATACTACGAGTTTTGAACATTTCGGATCAAGTATTTCACAAACAGAACATCAGTAAAATTAAAACAATATTGCATCAAAATAACTTCCCAAAAAAGACCACGGAAAAATTGATTACAAAATACTTCTCACAGATGACAAAAGAAAACGATAAATCACCTAAGGTCTACAGATCAATGACTTACATTCCTGAGTTCTCAGAACGATTTTCCAGAGCAGGCATTGTGGACAGGGAAAAATACATAGTAGCGGCCAAGTCAAACATCACACTTCAACGACTATACAGCAATACAAAAACCAAAATAGACAAATACGACAAATCAAACGTAATTTATAAAATAACATGCAAAGGAGACGGGTCCCACTTATGCAACAAAACATATGTGGGGACAACTAAAAACAAACTACGGACAAGAATTTCATCACACAAATCTGAGCATAAGTCACGAGACAAACCAATGGAGCAGAGAACAGCTCTTTCGGCCCACTGTACAAAACACCAACACTTTGCTGACTTTGACAACGTAGAGATATTACAACAAGAGACAAATTACATCAAACGCTATACTCTAGAAATGCTCCACATAATTAATACACCACACCCACAACGATTAAACTTTAAAACGGACACAGAGAGAATTGCTCAAAGCTACAGATATATAATAACAAAACAAAACAAGTAATATTAGTGGACGAGAGATCACCATTAAGATCAGCTGTGATTTGTTTACAAAAACTTAAAAATTTTGTGCAATATTTCTGTGCAATATTTATGTTTTTGTTTTGTCCACCGTGTTGTTAGTTTTAAGTAATTATTTATTTTTAAAGTAATTATTTATTTGATCCTGACATACGTAAGTTATTTTTTGTGCTGTTTTCGTTTATATTATTTTATTTTAATTGTTGTAACATTTTTTAAACAGATTACCCTGAAGATGACTACCAATGGTAGTCGAAATATTGGTAATAAAATTTAATATGATAAACAAAAAATAGTTTTTCATTAAAATTGGACCTAGAGCCTGCTGAAAAAATTTTATTTTAAATTGAAAAACTTTAACAACTTGTAAGTAGCTAAAGAATTCAATATTTAAAAAAAAAAAATAAAAATTACAAACAAAATTCAAAAAGTGACGAAAAATTAACAAAAACCTCTTAGAAATAAAAATATAAAAAAATTTTCAAGTTTCAAAAATTTGAAAAAATTCCAACAGTAGAAAAATTATAAAAATTGAAAAACTATAACAACTTACACGTAGCTGAAAATTTGAAATTTAGAAAAGTTCATAAAAATTACTAAAAAAAATCAAAAAGTGTCAAAAAATTAGCAAAAACCTCTTAAAAAAAAAAAAAATTTTCATGTTACAAAAATTTGAAAAAATTCCCAACAGTAGAAAAATTATAAAAATGAAGAAACTAAATTAACTTACAATTAGCTGAAGATTTCAAAATTTAGAAAAAATCATAAAAATTACAAAAAAAATTCAAAAAGAGTTGAATAATTACAAAAACCTCTTAGAAATCAAAAAAAAAAACATTTTCTAAGTTTAAAAATTTGAAAAAATTCTCAACAGTAGAAAAATTATAAAAATTGAAAAACTATAAAAACTTACAAGTAGCTGAAGATTACAAAATTTTGAAAAAACATAAAAATTACATAAAAAACTCAAAAAGGATCGAAAAATTATCAAAACCTCTTAGAAATCAAAAAAAAAAAAACATTTTTTTTAGTTTCAAAAATTTTAAAAAACTACCAATAGTAGAAAAATTATAAAAATTGAAAAAGTTTAACAACTTGTAAGTAGCTAAAGATTTCAAAATTTAAAAAAAATCATAAAAATTTCAAAAAAAATTAAAAAAGGATCGAAAAATTAACAAAAACCTATTAGATATCAAAAAAAAAACATACTTTTAAGTTTCAAAAATTTGATAAAACTCCCTATAGTAGAAAAATTATAAAAATTAAAAAATTATAACATCTTGCTAGTAGCTGAAAAATTTGAAATTTAGAAAAAATCATTAATATTACAAAAAAAATTCAAAAAGGGTCGAAAAATTAACATAAACCTCTTAGAAATTTAAAAAAAAACCATTTTCTTAAGTTTCAAAAATTTGAAAAAATTCCAACAGTAGAAAAATTATAAAAATTGAAATTCTATAATAACTTGCAAGTAGCTGAAGATTTCAAAATTTAGAAAAAATCATAAAAATTGAAAAAAAAAAATCAAAAAGTGTCGAAAAATTAGCGAAAACCTCTCAGAAATCCAAAAAAAAAAACCATTTTCTTAAGTTTCAAAAATTTGAAAAAATTCCAACAGTAGAAAAATTATAAAAATTGAAAAACTATAACAACTTACACGTAGCTGAAAATTTCAAAATTTAGAAAAAATCATAAAAATTGAAAAAAAATTCAAAAAGTGTCAAAAAATTAGCAAAAACCTCTTAAAAAAAAAAAAAATTTTCATGTTTCAAAAATTTGAAAAAATTCCCAACAGTAGAAAAATTATAAAAATGAAGAAACTAAATTAACTTACAATTAGCTGAAGATTTCAAAATTTAGAAAAAATCATAAAAATTACAAAAAAAATTCAAAAAGAGTTGAATAATTACAAAAACCTCTTAGAAATCAAAAAAAAAAAACATTTTCTAAGTTTAAAAATTTGAAAAAATTCCCAACAGTAGAAAAATTATAAAAATTGAAAAACTATAACAACTTACAAGTAGCTGAAGATTTCAAAATTAAGAAAAAGGTTTAACAATTCCAAAAAAATTCAAAAAAGGTCGAAAAATTAGCAAAAACTTCTCAAAAATCAAAAAAAATTTTTTAAGTTCCAAAAATTTGAAAAAATTACCAACAGTAGAAAAATTATAAAAATTGAAAAAATATAACAACTTACAAGTAGCTGAAGATTTCCAAATTTAGAAAAAATAATAAATTTTACAATAAAAATTCAAAAAGGGTCGAAAAATTAACAAAAACCTCTTAGAAATAAAAAAAAACCATTTTTTTAAGTTTCAAAAATTTGAAAAAATTCCAACAGTAGAAAAATTATAAAAATTGAAAAACTACAACAACTTACACGTAGCTGAAAATTTCAAAATTTAGAAAAAATCATAAAAATTGAAAAAAAAAAATCAAAAAGTGTCGAAAAATTAGCGAAAACCTCTCAGAAATCCAAAAAAAAAAACCATTTTCTTAAGTTTCAAAAATTTGAAAAAATTCCAACAGTAGAAAAATTATAAAAATTGAAAAACTATAACAACTTACACGTAGCTGAAAATTTCAAAATTTAGAAAAAATCATAAAAATTGAAAAAAAAAAATCAAAAAGTGTCGAAAAATTAGCGAAAACCTCTCAGAAATCCAAAAAAAAAAACCATTTTTTTAAGTTTCAAAAATTTGAAAAAATTCCCAACATTAGAAAAATTATAAAAATTGAAAAACTTCAACAACTTGTAAGTAGCTGAAGATTTCAAAATTTAAAAAAATCAAAAAATTACAAAAAAAATTCAAAAATGATCGAAAAATTAACAAAAACCTCTCAGAAATCAAAAAAAAAAACATTTTTTTAAGTTTCAAAAATTTGAAAAATATCCCAACAGTAGAAAAATTATAAAAATTGAAATTCTATAACAACTCAGAAGTAGCTGAAGATTTCAAAATTTAGAAAAAATCATTAAAATTACAAAAAAACTCAAAAACGGTCGAAAAATTAGCAAAAACTTCACAGAAATAAAAAAAAAAAGAAATTTTTTAAGTTTCAAAAATTTTAAAAAATTCCCAACAGTAGAAAAATTATAAAAATTGAAAACTTTAATAAATAACAACTAGCTGAAGATTACAAAATTTTGAAAAAACATAAAAATTACATAAAAAATTCAAAAAGGATCGAAAAATTATCAAAACCTCTTAGAAATCAAAAAAAAAAAACATTTTTTTTAGTTTCAAAAATTTTAAAAAACTACCAACAGTAGAAAAATTATAAAAATTGAAAAAGTTTAACAACTTGTAAGTAGCTAAAGATTTCAAAATTTAAAAAAAATCATAAAAATTTCAAAAAAAATTAAAAAAGGATCGAAAAATTAACAAAAACCTATTAGATATCAAAAAAAAAACATACTTTTAAGTTTCAAAAATTTGATAAAACTCCCTATAGTAGAAAAATTATAAAAATTAAAAATTATAACATCTTGCTAGTAGCTGAAAAAATTGAAATTTAGAAAAAATCATTAATATTACAAAAAAAATTCAAAAAGGGTCGAAAAATTAACATAAACCTCTTAGAAATTTTAAAAAAAACATTTTCTTAAGTTTCAAAAATTTGAAAAAATTCCAACAGTAGAAAAATTATAAAAAATTGAAATTCTATAATAACTTAGAAGTAGCTGAAGATTTCAAAATTTAGAAAAAATCATAAAAATTGAAAAAAAAAAATCAAAAAGTGTCGAAAAATTAGCGAAAACCTCTCAGAAATCAAAAAAAAAAAACAATTTTTTAAGTTCCAAAAATTTGATAAAACTCCCAACAGTAGAAAAATTACAAAAATTGAAAAACTATAACAACTTACAAGTAGCTAGGGATTTCAAAAATTTGAAAAAATCATAAAGATTACAAAAAAATTCAAAAAGGGTCGAAAAATTAACAAAAACCTCTTAGAAATAAAAAAAACAACATTTATTTAAGTTTCAAAAATTTGATAAAACTCGCAAGAGTAGAAAAATTATAAAAATTGAAAAATTTTAAAAACTTACAAGTAGCTAGAGATTTCAAAATTTTGAAAAAATCATAAAGATTTCAAAAAAATTCAAAACGGGTCTAAAAATTAACAAAAACCTCTTAGAAATCTAAAAAAAAACCATTTTCTTAAGTTTCAAAAATTTGAAAAAATTCCCAACAGTAGAAAAATTATAAATTGAAAAACTATAACAACTTACAAGTAGCTGAAAATTTCAAAATTTAGAAAAAACATAAAAATTACAAAACAAATTCAAAAAGGATCGAAAAGTTACCAAAACCTCTTAGAAATCAAAAAAAAAAACATTTTTTTAAGTTTCAAAAATTTGAAAAAATTCCCAACAGTAGAAAAATTACAAAAATTGAAAAACTTTAACATTTTATTAGTAGCTGAAGATTTCAAAATTTAGACAAAACAATAAAGATTACAAAAAAAAAAAAAAAAAGGATTGAAAAATTAACAAAAACCTCTTAGAAATCAACAAAAAAAAACATTTTTTTAAGTTTCAAAAATTTGAAAAAACTCCCAACAGTAGAAAAATTATAAAAATTGAAAAACTATAACAACTTGCTAGTAGACGAAGATTGCAAAATTTTGAAAAAATCATAAATATTACAAAAAAAATCTAAAAGGGTCGAAAAATTAACAAAAACCTCTTAGAAAAAAAAAAAAAAAATTTTCAAGTTTTAAAAATTTGAAAAAATTCCCAACAGTAGAAAAATTATAAAAATTGAAAAACTATAAAAACTAACAAGTAGCTGAAGATTACAAAATTTTGAAAAAACATAAAAATTACATAAAAAATTCAAAAAGGATCGAAAAATTATCAAAACCTCTTAGAAATCAAAAAAAAAAAAACATTTTTTTTAGTTTCAAAAATTTTAAAAAACTACCAACAGTAGAAAAATTATAAAAATTGAAAAACTATAACAACTTGCTAGTAGACGAAGATTGCAAACTTTTGAAAAAATCATAAAGATTACAAAAAAATTCAAAAAGGGTCGAAAAATTAACAAAAACCTCTTAGAAATAAAAAAAACAACATTTATTTAAGTTTCAAAAATTTGATAAAACTCGCAAGAGTAGAAAAATTATAAAAATTGAAAAATTTTAAAAACTTACAAGTAGCTAGAGATTTCAAAATTTTGAAAAAATCATAAAGATTTCAAAAAAATTCAAAACGGGTCTAAAAATTAACAAAAACCTCTTAGAAATCTAAAAAAAAAACCATTTTCTTAAGTTTCAAAAATTTGAAAAAACTCCCAACAGTAGAAAAATTATAAAAATTGAAAAACTATAACAACTTGCTAGTAGACGAAGATTGCAAAATTTTGAAAAAATCATAAATATTACAAAAAAAATTCAAAAAGGGTCGAAAAGTTACCAAAACCTCTTAGAAATCAAAAAAAAAACATTTTTTTAAGTTTCAAAAATTTGAAAAAATTCCCAACAGTAGAAAAATTATAAAAATTGAAAAACTTTAACATTTTATAAGTAGCTGAAGATTTCAAAATTTAGACAAAACAATAAATATTACAAAAAAAAAATCAAAAAGGATTGAAAAATTAACAAAAACCTCTTAGAAATCAACAAAAAAAACCATTTTTTTAAGTTTCAAAAATTTGAAAAAACTCCCAACAGTAGAAAAATTATAAAAATTGAAAAACTATAACAACTTGCTAGTAGACGAAGATTGCAAAATTTTGAAAAAATCATAAATATTACAAAAAAATTCTAAAAGGGTCGAAAAATTAACAAAAACCTCTTAGAAAAAAAAAAAAAAATTTTCAAGTTTCAAAAATTTGAAAAAATTCCCAACAGTGGAAAACTTATAAAAATTGAAAAACAAGTAGCTGAAGATTTTAAGATTTAGAAAAAATCATATGAATTACAAAAAAAATTCTAAATGGGTCGAAAAATTAACAAATACCTCTTAGAAATAAAAAAAAAAAAACATTTTTTTAAGTTTCAAAAAATCCCAATAGTAGAAAAATTATAAAAATTGAAATTCTGTAACAACTCACAAGTAGCTGCAGATTTCAAAATTTCGAAAAAATCATAAAAATTACAAATAAATTCTAAAAGGATCGAAAAATTAACAAAAACCTATTAGAAATAAAAAAAAAACATTTTTTGACTTTCAAAAATTAGAAAAAACTCCCAACAGTAGAAAAATTAAAAAGCTATAACAACTGACAAGTAGCTGCAGATTTCAAAATTTAGAAAAAATCATAAAATTTACAAAAAAAATTCAAAAAGTTTCGAAAAAATTGCAAAAACCTCTCAGAATTCAAAAAATAAAGAAATTTTTAATGTTTCAAAAATTTGAAAAAATTCCCAATAGTAGAAAAATTATAAAAATTGAAAAACTATAACAACTTACAAGTAGCTGAAGATTTCAAAATTTAGAAAAAAACATAAAAATTACAAAAAAAATTCAAAAAGGATTGAAAAATTAACAAAAACCTCTTAGAAATCAAAAATAAAACCATTTTTTTAAGTTTCAAAAATTTGAAAAAATTCCAACAGTAGAAAAATTATAAAAATTGAAAAACTATAACAACTTGCTAGTAGCTGAAGAGTGCAAAATTTAGAAAAAATCATAAAAATTGAAAAAAAATTCAAAAAGGGTCGAAAAATTAACATAAACCTCTTAGAAATCTAAAAAAAAAACCATTTTCTTAAGTTTCAAAAATTAGAAAAAATTCCAACAGTAGAAAAATTATAAAAATTGAAAAACTATAACAACTTACAAGTGGCTGAAGATTTTAAGATTTAGAAAAAATCATAAAAATTACAAATAAATTCTAAAAGGAACGAAAAATTAACAAAACCCTCTTAGAAATCAAAAAAAAAACATTTATTTAAGTTTCAAAAAATCCCAACAGTAGAAAACTTATAAAAATTGAAATTCTATAACAACTGAGAAGTAGCTGAAGATTTCAAAATTTAAGAAACAATCATAAAAATTACAAATAACATTCAAAAAGTGTCGTAAAATTAGCAAAAATCTCTTAGAAATCAAAAAAAAAAACATATTTTTAAGTTTCAAAAATTTGAAAAAATTCCCAACAGTGGAAAACTTATAAAAATTGAAAAACTATAACCACTTATAAGTAGCTGCAGATTTTAAGATTTAGAAAAAATCATAAGAATTACAAAAAAAATTCAAAAAGGGTCGAAAAATTAACAAATACCTCTTAGAAATAAAAAAAAAACATTTTTTTAAGTTTCAAAAAATCCCAATAGTAGAAAAATTATAAAAATTTAAATTCTATAACAACTCAGAAGTAGCTGAAGATTTCAAAATTTAGAAAAAATCATAAAAATTACAAATAAATTCTAAAAGGATCGAAAAATTAACAAAAACCTATTAGAAATAAAAAAAAAACATTTTTTGACTTTCAAAAATTAGAAAAAAATCCCAACAGTAGAAAAATCAAAACGCTATAACAACTGACAAGTAGTTGCAGATTTCAAAATTTAGAAAAAATCATAAAATTTACAAAAAAAATTCAAAAAGTGTCGAAAAATTTGCAAAAACGTCTCAGAATTCAAAAAATAAAGAAATTTTTTAAGTTTCAAAAATTTGAAAAAATTCCCAATAGTAGAAAAATTATAAAAATTGAAAAACTAAGTGATGATTTTGCGACCTCTTTTATTATAAAATAAAACTTTTTCAGCAGGCTCTAGGCTCTAGGTTTCCAATCGACATTGGAAAAATTAAACTCGTTTCATAGAAGTATAAAGTTTACAAAAGAAGAAGAAGCTAACGAAACACTGGCATATTTGGACACAAGGATCATAAGAAAAGGAAACATAATTAAAATTGACTGGCACCAGAAGCCTACAGCATCGGGACGACTGATAAATTTTTACTCTAGACATACAAAAAGAATAATAATGAACACAGCGAATAACTTTATACTACGAGTTTTGAACATTTCGGATCAAGTATTTCACAAACAGAACATCAGTAAAATTAAAACAATATTGCATCAAAATAACTTCCCAAAAAAGACCACGGAAAAATTGATTACAAAATACTTCTCACAGATGACAAAAGAAAACGATAAATCACCTAAGGTCTACAGATCAATGACTTACATTCCTGAGTTCTCAGAACGATTTTCCAGAGCAGGCATTGTGGACAGGGAAAAATACATAGTAGCGGCCAAGTCAAACATCACACTTCAACGACTATACAGCAATACAAAAACCAAAATAGACAAATACGACAAATCAAACGTAATTTATAAAATAACATGCAAAGGAGACGGGTCCCACTTATGCAACAAAACATATGTGGGGACAACTAAAAACAAACTACGGACAAGAATTTCATCACACAAATCTGAGCATAAGTCACGCGACAAACCAATGGAGCAGAGAACAGCTCTTTCGGCCCACTGTACAAAACACCAACACTTTGCTGACTTTGACAACGTAGAGATATTACAACAAGAGACAAATTACATCAAACGCTATACCCTAGAAATGCTCCACATAATTAATACACCACACCCACAACGATTAAACTTTAAAACGGACACAGAGAGAATTGCTCAAAGCTACAGATATATAATAACAAAACAAAACAAGTAATATTAGTGGACGAGAGATCACCATTAAGATCAGCTGTGATTTGTTTACAAAAACTTAAAAATTTTGTGCAATATTTCTGTGCAATATTTATGTTTTTGTTTTGTCCACCGCGTTGTTAGTTTTAAGTAATTATTTATTTTTAAAGTAATTATTTATTTGATCCTGACATACGTAAGTTATTTTTTGTGCTGTTTTTGTTTATATTATTTTATTTTAATTGTTGTAACATTTTTTAAACAGATTACCCTGAAGATGACTACCAATGGTAGTCGAAATATTGGTAATAAAATTTAATATGATAAACAAAAAATAGTTTTTCATTAAAATTGGACCTAAAGCCTGCTGAAAAAATTTTATTTTAAATTGAAAAACTTTAACAACTTGTAAGTAGCTAAAGATTTCAATATTTAAAAAAAATCATAAAAATTACAAACAAAATTCAAAAAGTGTCGAAAAATTAACAAAAACCTCTTAGAAATAAAAATATAAAAAAATTTTCAAGTTTCAAAAATTTGAAAAAATTCCAACAGTAGAAAAATTATAAAAATTGAAACACTATAACAACTTACACGTAGCTGAAAATTTAAAATTTAGAAAAGTTCATAAAAATTACTAAAAAAAATCAAAAAGTGTCAAAAAATTAGCAAAAACCTCTTAAAAAAAAAAAAAATTTTCATGTTTCAAAAATTTGAAAAAATTCCCAACAGTAGAAAAATTATAAAAATGAAGAAACTAAATTAACTTACAATTAGCTGAAGATTTCAAAATTTAGAAAAAATCATAAAAATTACAAAAAAAATTCAAAAAGAGTTGAATAATTACAAAAACCTCTTAGAAATCAAAAAAAAAAAACATTTTCTAAGTTTAAAAATTTGAAAAAATTCCCAACAGTAGAAAAATTATAAAAATTGAAAAACTATAAAAACTTACAATTAGCTGAAGATTACAAAATTTTGAAAAAACATAAAAATTACATAAAAAATTCAAAAAGGATCGAAAAATTATCAAAACCTCTTAGAAATCAAAAAAAAAAAAAACATTTTTTTTAGTTTCAAAAATTTTAAAAAACTACCAACAGTAGAAAAATTATAAAAATTGAAAAAGTTTAACAACTTGTAAGTAGCTAAAGAATTCAAAATTTAAAAAAAATCATAAAAATTTTAAAAAAAATTAAAAAAGGATCGAAAAATTAACAAAAACCTATTAGATATCAAAAAAAAAACATACTTTTAAGTTTCAAAAATTTGATAAAACTCCTTATAGTAGAAAAATTATAAAAATTATAAAATTATAACATCTTGCTAGTAGCTGAAAAATTTGAAATTTAGAAAAAATCATTAATATTACAAAAAAAATTCAAAAAGGGTCGAAAAATTAACATAAACCTCTTAGAAATTTAAAAAAAAACCATTTTCTTAAGTTTCGAAAATTTGAAAAAATTCCAACAGTAGAAAAATTATAAAAATTGAAATTCTATAATAACTTGCAAGTAGCTGAAGATTTCAAAATTTAGAAAAAATCATAAAAATTGAAAAAAAAAAATCAAAAAGTGTCGAAAAATTAGCGAAAACCTCTCAGAAATCCAAAAAAAAAAAACATTTTTTTAAGTTCCAAAAATTTGATAAAACTCCCAAGAGTAGAAAAATTATAAAAATTGAAAAACTATAACAACTTACAAGTAGCTAGGGATTTCAAAAATTTGAAAAAATCATAAAGATTACAAAAAAATTCAAAAAGGGTCGAAAAATTAACAAAAACCTCTTAGAAATAAAAAAAACAACATTTATTTAAGTTTCAAAAATTTGATAAAACTCGCAAGAGTAGAAAAATTATAAAAATTGAAAAATTTTAAAAACTTACAAGTAGCTAGAGATTTCAAAATTTTGAAAAAATCATAAAGATTTCAAAAAAATTCAAAACGGGTCTAAAAATTAACAAAAACCTCTTAGAAATCTAAAAAAAAACCATTTTCTTAAGTTTCAAAAATTTGAAAAAATTCCCAACAGTAGAAAAATTATAAATTGAAAAACTATAACAACTTACAAGTAGCTGAAAATTTCAAAATTTAGAAAAAACATAAAAATTACAAAACAAATTCAAAAAGGATCGAAAAGTTACCAAAACCTCTTAGAAATCAAAAAAAAAAACATTTTTTTAAGTTTAAAAATTTGAAAAAATTCCAAACAGTAGAAAAATTATAAAAATTGAAAAAGTATAACAACTTGCTAGTAAATGAAGATTGCAAAATTTTGAAAAAATCATAAATATTACAAAAAAAATTCAAAAAGGGTAGAAAAGTTACCAAAACCTCTTAGAAATCAAAAAAAAAACATTTTTTTAAGTTTCAAAAATTTGAAAAAATTCCCAACAGTAGAAAAATTATAAAAATTGAAAAACTTTAACATTTTATTAGTAGCTGAAGATTTCAAAATTTAGACAAAACAATAAAGATTACAAAAAAAAAATCAAAAAGGATTGAAAAATTAACAAAAACCTCTTAGAAATCAACAAAAAAAAACATTTTTTTAAGTTTCAAAAATTTGAAAAAACTCCCAACAGTAGAAAAATTATAAAAATTGAAAAACTATAACAACTTGCTAGTAGACGAAGATTGCAAAATTTTGAAAAAATCATAAATATTACAAAAAAATTCTAAAAGGGTCGAAAAATTAACAAAAACCTCTTAGAAAAAAAAAAAAAAAAATTTTCAAGTTTCAAAAATTTGAAAAAATTCCCAACAGTGGAAAACTTATAAAAATTGAAAAACTATAACCCATTACAAGTAGCTGAAGATTTCAAAATTTAGAAAAAATCATAAAAATTGAAAAAAAAAAATCAAAAAGTGTCGAAAAATTAGCGAAAACCTCTCAGAAATCCAAAAAAAAAAAACATTTTTTTAAGTTCCAAAAATTTGATAAAACTCCCAAGAGTAGAAAAATTATAAAAATTGAAAAACTATAACAACTTACAAGTAGCTAGGGATTTCAAAAATTTGAAAAAATCATAAAGATTACAAAAAAATTCAAAAAGGGTCGAAAAATTAACAAAAACCTCTTAGAAATAAAAAAAACAACATTTATTTAAGTTTCAAAAATTTGATAAAACTCGCAAGAGTAGAAAAATTATAAAAATTGAAAAATTTTAAAAACTTACAAGTAGCTAGAGATTTCAAAATTTTGAAAAAATCATAAAGATTTCAAAAAAATTCAAAACGGGTCTAAAAATTAACAAAAACCTCTTAGAAATCTAAAAAAAAACCATTTTCTTAAGTTTCAAAAATTTGAAAAAACTCCCAACAGTAGAAAAATTATAAAAATTGAAAAACTATAACAACTTGCTAGTAGACGAAGATTGCAAAATTTTGAAAAAATCATAAATATTACAAAAAAAATTCAAAAAGGGTCGAAAAGTTACCAAAACCTCTTAGAAATCAAAAAAAAAACATTTTTTTAAGTTTCAAAAATTTGAAAAAATTCCCAACAGTAGAAAAATTATAAAAATTGAAAAACTTTAACATTTTATAAGTAGCTGAAGATTTCAAAATTTAGACAAAAGAATAAATATTACAAAAAAAAAATCAAAAAGGATTGAAAAATTAACAAAAACCTCTTAGAAATCAACAAAAAAAACCATTTTTTTAAGTTTCAAAAATTTGAAAAAACTCCCAACAGTAGAAAAATTATAAAAATTGAAAAACTATAACAACTTGCTAGTAGACGAAGATTGCAAAATTTTGAAAAAATCATAAATATTACAAAAAAATTCTAAAAGGGTCGAAAAATTAACAAAAACCTCTTAGAAAAAAAAAAAAAAATTTTCAAGTTTCAAAAATTTGAAAAAATTCCCAACAGTGGAAAACTTATAAAAATTGAAAAACTATAACCCATTACAAGTAGCTGAAGATTTTAAGATTTAGAAAAAATCATATGAATTACAAAAAAAATTCTAAATGGGTCGAAAAATTAACAAATACCTCTTAGAAAAAAAAAAAATAAAACATTTTTTTAAGTTTCAAAAAATCCCAATAGTAGAAAAATTATAAAAATTGAAATTCTGTAACAACTCACAAGTAGCTGCAGATTTCAAAATTTCGAAAAAATCATAAAAATTACAAATAAATTCTAAAAGGATCGAAAAATTAACAAAAACCTATTAGAAATAAAAAAAAAACATTTTTTGACTTTCAAAAATTAGAAAAAACTCCCAACAGTAGAAAAATTAAAAAGCTATAACAACTGACAAGTAGCTGCAGATTTCAAAATTTAGAAAAAATCATAAAATTTACAAAAAAAATTCAAAAAGTTTCGAAAAAATTGCAAAAACCTCTCAGAATTCAAAAAATAAAGAAATTTTTAATGTTTCAAAAATTTGAAAAAATTCCCAATAGTAGAAAAATTATAAAAATTGAAAAACTATAACAACTTACAAGTGGCTGAAGATTTTAAGATTTAGAAAAAATCATAAAAATTACAAATAAATTCTAAAAGGATTGAAAAACTAACATAAACCTCTTAGAAATCTAAAAAGAAACCATTTTCTTAAGTTTCAAAAATTTGAAAAAATTCCAACAGTAGAAAAATTATAAAAATTGAAAAACTATAACAACTTGCTAGTAGCTGAAGAGTGCAAAATTTAGAAAAAAACATAAAAATTACAAAAAAAATTCAAAAAGGATTGAAAAATTAACAAAAACCTCTTAGAAATCAAAAATAAAACCATTTTTTTAAGTTTCAAAAATTTGAAAAAATTCCAACAGTAGAAAAATTATAAAAATTGAAAAACTATAACAACTTGCTAGTAGCTGAAGAGTGCAAAATTTTGAAAAAATCATAAATATTACAAAAAAAAATTCAAAAAGGGTCGAAAAATTAACATAAACCTCTTAGAAATCTAAAAAAAAAACCATTTTCTTAAGTTTCAAAAATTAGAAAAAATTCCAACAGTAGAAAAATTATAAAAATTGAAAAACTATAACAACTTACAAGTGGCTGAAGATTTTAAGATTTAGAAAAAATCATAAAAATTACAAATAAATTCTAAAAGGAACGAAAAATTAACAAAACCCTCTTAGAAATCAAAAAAAAAACATTTATTTAAGTTTCAAAAAATCCCAACAGTAGAAAACTTATAAAAATTGAAATTCTATAACAACTGAGAAGTAGCTGAAGATTTCAAAATTTAAGAAACAATCATAAAAATTACAAATAACATTCAAAAAGTGTCGTAAAATTAGCAAAAATCTCTTAGAAATCAAAAAAAAAAACATATTTTTAAGTTTCAAAAATTTGAAAAAATTCCCAACAGTGGAAAACTTATAAAAATTGAAAAACTATAACCACTTATAAGTAGCTGCAGATTTTAAGATTTAGAAAAAATCATAAGAATTACAAAAAAAATTCAAAAAGGGTCGAAAAATTAACAAATACCTCTTAGAAATAAAAAAAAAACATTTTTTTAAGTTTCAAAAAATCCCAATAGTAGAAAAATTATAAAAATTTAAATTCTATAACAACTCAGAAGTAGCTGAAGATTTCAAAATTTAGAAAAAATCATAAAAATTACAAATAAATTCTAAAAGGATCGAAAAATTAACAAAAACCTATTAGAAATAAAAAAAAAACATTTTTTGACTTTCAAAAATTAGAAAAAAATCCCAACAGTAGAAAAATCAAAACGCTATAACAACTGACAAGTAGTTGCAGATTTCAAAATTTAGAAAAAATCATAAAATTTACAAAAAAAATTCAAAAAGTGTCGAAAAATTTGCAAAAACGTCTCAGAATTCAAAAAATAAAGAAATTTTTTAAGTTTCAAAAATTTGAAAAAATTCCCAATAGTAGAAAAATTATAAAAATTGAAAAACTAAGTGATGATTTTGCGACCTCTTTTATTATAAAATAAAACTTTTTCAGCAGGCTCTAGGCTCTAGGTTTCCAATCGACATTGGAAAAATTAAACTCGTTTCATAGAAGTATAAAGTTTACAAAAGAAGAAGAAGCTAACGAAACACTGGCATATTTGGACACAAGGATCATAAGAAAAGGAAACATAATTAAAATTGACTGGCACCAGAAGCCTACAGCATCGGGACGACTGATAAATTTTTACTCTAGACATACAAAAAGAATAATAATGAACACAGCGAATAACTTTATACTACGAGTTTTGAACATTTCGGATCAAGTATTTCACAAACAGAACATCAGTAAAATTAAAACAATATTGCATCAAAATAACTTCCCAAAAAAGACCACGGAAAAATTGATTACAAAATACTTCTCACAGATGACAAAAGAAAACGATAAATCACCTAAGGTCTACAGATCAATGACTTACATTCCTGAGTTCTCAGAACGATTTTCCAGAGCAGGCATTGTGGACAGGGAAAAATACATAGTAGCGGCCAAGTCAAACATCACACTTCAACGACTATACAGCAATACAAAAACCAAAATAGACAAATACGACAAATCAAACGTAATTTATAAAATAACATGCAAAGGAGACGGGTCCCACTTATGCAACAAAACATATGTGGGGACAACTAAAAACAAACTACGGACAAGAATTTCATCACACAAATCTGAGCATAAGTCACGCGACAAACCAATGGAGCAGAGAACAGCTCTTTCGGCCCACTGTACAAAACACCAACACTTTGCTGACTTTGACAACGTAGAGATATTACAACAAGAGACAAATTACATCAAACGCTATACCCTAGAAATGCTCCACATAATTAATACACCACACCCACAACGATTAAACTTTAAAACGGACACAGAGAGAATTGCTCAAAGCTACAGATATATAATAACAAAACAAAACAAGTAATATTAGTGGACGAGAGATCACCATTAAGATCAGCTGTGATTTGTTTACAAAAACTTAAAAATTTTGTGCAATATTTCTGTGCAATATTTATGTTTTTGTTTTGTCCACCGCGTTGTTAGTTTTAAGTAATTATTTATTTTTAAAGTAATTATTTATTTGATCCTGACATACGTAAGTTATTTTTTGTGCTGTTTTTGTTTATATTATTTTATTTTAATTGTTGTAACATTTTTTAAACAGATTACCCTGAAGATGACTACCAATGGTAGTCGAAATATTGGTAATAAAATTTAATATGATAAACAAAAAATAGTTTTTCATTAAAATTGGACCTAAAGCCTGCTGAAAAAATTTTATTTTAAATTGAAAAACTTTAACAACTTGTAAGTAGCTAAAGATTTCAATATTTAAAAAAAATCATAAAAATTACAAACAAAATTCAAAAAGTGTCGAAAAATTAACAAAAACCTCTTAGAAATAAAAATATAAAAAAATTTTCAAGTTTCAAAAATTTGAAAAAATTCCAACAGTAGAAAAATTATAAAAATTGAAACACTATAACAACTTACACGTAGCTGAAAATTTAAAATTTAGAAAAGTTCATAAAAATTACTAAAAAAAATCAAAAAGTGTCAAAAAATTAGCAAAAACCTCTTAAAAAAAAAAAAAATTTTCATGTTTCAAAAATTTGAAAAAATTCCCAACAGTAGAAAAATTATAAAAATGAAGAAACTAAATTAACTTACAATTAGCTGAAGATTTCAAAATTTAGAAAAAATCATAAAAATTACAAAAAAAATTCAAAAAGAGTTGAATAATTACAAAAACCTCTTAGAAATCAAAAAAAAAAAACATTTTCTAAGTTTAAAAATTTGAAAAAATTCCCAACAGTAGAAAAATTATAAAAATTGAAAAACTATAAAAACTTACAATTAGCTGAAGATTACAAAATTTTGAAAAAACATAAAAATTACATAAAAAATTCAAAAAGGATCGAAAAATTATCAAAACCTCTTAGAAATCAAAAAAAAAAAAAACATTTTTTTTAGTTTCAAAAATTTTAAAAAACTACCAACAGTAGAAAAATTATAAAAATTGAAAAAGTTTAACAACTTGTAAGTAGCTAAAGAATTCAAAATTTAAAAAAAATCATAAAAATTTTAAAAAAAATTAAAAAAGGATCGAAAAATTAACAAAAACCTATTAGATATCAAAAAAAAAACATACTTTTAAGTTTCAAAAATTTGATAAAACTCCTTATAGTAGAAAAATTATAAAAATTATAAAATTATAACATCTTGCTAGTAGCTGAAAAATTTGAAATTTAGAAAAAATCATTAATATTACAAAAAAAATTCAAAAAGGGTCGAAAAATTAACATAAACCTCTTAGAAATTTAAAAAAAAACCATTTTCTTAAGTTTCGAAAATTTGAAAAAATTCCAACAGTAGAAAAATTATAAAAATTGAAATTCTATAATAACTTGCAAGTAGCTGAAGATTTCAAAATTTAGAAAAAATCATAAAAATTGAAAAAAAAAATCAAAAAGTGTCGAAAAATTAGCGAAAACCTCTCAGAAATCCAAAAAAAAAAAACATTTTTTTAAGTTCCAAAAATTTGATAAAACTCCCAAGAGTAGAAAAATTATAAAAATTGAAAAACTATAACAACTTACAAGTAGCTAGGGATTTCAAAAATTTGAAAAAATCATAAAGATTACAAAAAAATTCAAAAAGGGTCGAAAAATTAACAAAAACCTCTTAGAAATAAAAAAAACAACATTTATTTAAGTTTCAAAAATTTGATAAAACTCGCAAGAGTAGAAAAATTATAAAAATTTAAAAATTTTAAAAACTTACAAGTAGCTAGAGATTTCAAAATTTTGAAAAAATCATAAAGATTTCAAAAAAATTCAAAACGGGTCTAAAAATTAACAAAAACCTCTTAGAAATCTAAAAAAAAACCATTTTCTTAAGTTTCAAAAATTTGAAAAAATTCCCAACAGTAGAAAAATTATAAATTGAAAAACTATAACAACTTACAAGTAGCTGAAAATTTCAAAATTTAGAAAAAACATAAAAATTACAAAACAAATTCAAAAAGGATCGAAAAGTTACCAAAACCTCTTAGAAATCAAAAAAAAAAACATTTTTTTAAGTTTCAAAAATTTGAAAAAATTCCAAACAGTAGAAAAATTATAAAAATTGAAAAAGTATAACAACTTGCTAGTAAATGAAGATTGCAAAATTTTGAAAAAATCATAAATATTACAAAAAAAATTCAAAAAGGGTAGAAAAGTTACCAAAACCTCTTAGAAATCAAAAAAAAAAACATTTTTTTAAGTTTAAAAAATTTGAAAAAACTCCCAACAGTAGAAAAATTATAAAAATTGAAAAACTTTAACATTTTATTAGTAGCTGAAGATTTCAAAATTTAGACAAAACAATAAAGATTACAAAAAAAAAATCAAAAAGGATTGAAAAATTAACAAAAACCTCTTAGAAATCAACAAAAAAAAACATTTTTTTAAGTTTCAAAAATTTGAAAAAACTCCCAACAGTAGAAAAATTATAAAAATTGAAAAACTATAACAACTTGCTAGTAGACGAAGATTGCAAAATTTTGAAAAAATCATAAATATTACAAAAAAATTCTAAAAGGGTCGAAAAATTAACAAAAACCTCTTAGAAAAAAAAAAAAAAAATTTTCAAGTTTCAAAAATTTGAAAAAATTCCCAACAGTGGAAAACTTATAAAAATTGAAAAACTATAACCCATTACAAGTAGCTGAAGATTTTAAGATTTAGAAAAAATCATATGAATTACAAAAAAAATTCTAAATGGGTCGAAAAATTAACAAATACCTCTTAGAAATAAAAAAAAAAAAACATTTTTTTAAGTTTCAAAAAATCCCAATAGTAGAAAAATTATAAAAATTGAAATTCTGTAACAACTCACAAGTAGCTGCAGATTTCAAAATTTAGAAAAAATCATAAAAATTACAAATAAATTCTAAAAGGATCGAAAAATTAACAAAAACCTATTAGAAATAAAAAAAAAACATTTTTTTAATTTCAAAAATTAGAAAAAACTCCCAACAGTAGAAAAATTAAAAAGCTATAACAACTGACAAGTAGCTGCAGATTTCAAAATTTAGAAAAAATCATAAAATTTACAAAAAAAATTCAAAAAGTTTCGAAAAAATTGCAAAAACCTCTCAGAATTCAAAATATAAAGAAATTTTTAATGTTTCAAAAATTTGAAAAAATTCCCAATAGTAGAAAAATTATAAAAATTGAAAAACTATAACAACTTACAAGTGGCTGAAGATTTTAAGATTTAGAAAAAATCATAAAAATTACAAATAAATTCTAAAAGGATTGAAAAATTAACATAAACCTCTTAGAAATCTAAAAAGAAACCATTTTCTTAAGTTTCAAAAATTTGAAAAAATTCCAACAGTAGAAAAATTATAAAAATTGAAAAACTATAACAACTTACAAGTAGCTGAAGATTTCAAAATTTAGAAAAAATCATAAAAATTACAAAAAAATTCAAAAAGAGTTGAATAATTACAAAAACTTCACAGAAATAAAAAAAAAAAAGAAATTTTTTAAGTTTCAAAAATTTTAAAAAATTCCCAACAGTAGAAAAATTATAAAAATTGAAAAACTATAAAAACTTACAAGTAGCTGAAGATTACAAAATTTTGAAAAAACATAAAAATTACATAAAAAATTCAAAAAGGATCGAAAAATTATCAAAACCTCTTAGAAATCAAAAAAAAAAAAAAACATTTTTTTTAGTTTCAAAAATTTTAAAAAACTACCAACAGTAGAAAAATTATAAAAATTGAAAAAGTTTAACAACTTGTAAGTAGCTAAAGATTTCAAAATTTAAAAAAAATCATAAAAATTTCAAAAAAAATTAAAAAAGGATCGAAAAATTAACAAAAACCTATTAGATATCAAAAAAAAACATACTTTTAAGTTTCAAAAATTTGATAAAACTCCCTATGGTAGAAAAATTATAAAAATTAAAAAATTATAACATCTTGCTAGTAGCTGAAAAATTAGAAATTTAGAAAAAATCATTAATATTACAAAAAAAATTCAAAAAGGGTCGAAAAATTAACATAAACCTCTTAGAAGTTTAAAAAAAAAACCATTTTCTTAAGTTTCAAAAAGTTGAAAAAATTCCAACAGTAGAAAAATTATAAAAATTGAAATTCTATAATAACTTGCAAGTAGCTGAAGATTTCAAAATTTAGAAAAAATCATAAAAATTGAAAAAAAAAAATCAAAAAGTGTCGAAAAATTAGCGAAAACCTCTCAGAAATCCAAAAAAAAAAACATTTTTTTAAGTTCCAAAAATTTGATAAAACTCCCAAGAGTAGAAAAATTATAAAAATTGAAAAACTATAACAACTTACAAGTAGCTAGGGATTTCAAAAATTTGAAAAAATCATAAAGATTACAAAAAATTCAAAAAGGGTCGAAAAATTAACAAAAACCTCTTAGAAATAAAAAAAACAACATTTATTGAAGTTTCAAAAATTTGATAAAACTCGCAAGAGTAGAAAAATTATAAAAATTGAAAAATTTTAAAAACTTAAAAGTAGCTAGAGATTTCAAAATTTTGAAAAAATCATAAAGATTTCAAAAAAATTCAAAACGGGTCTAAAAATTAACAAAAACCTCTTAGAAATCTAAAAAAAAACCATTTTCTTAAGTTTCAAAAATTTGAAAAAATTCCCAACAGTAGAAAAATTATAAATTGAAAAACTATAACAACTTACAAGTAGCTGAAAATTTCAAAATTTAGAAAAAACATAAAAATTACAAAACAAATTCAAAAAGGATCGAAAAGTTACCAAAACCTCTTAGAAATCAAAAAAAAAAAACATTTTTTTAAGTTTCAAAAATTTGAAAAAATTCCCAACAGTAGAAAAATTATAAAAATTGAAAAAGTATAACAACTTGCTAGTAAATGAAGATTGCAAAATTTTGAAAAAATCATAAATATTACAAAAAAAATTCAAAAAGGGTCGAAAAGTTACCAAAACCTCTTAGAAATCAAAAAAAAAAACATTTTTTTAAGTTTCAAAAATTTGAAAAAATTCCCAACAGTAGAAAAATTATAAAAATTGAAAAACTTTAACATTTATAAGTAGCTGAAGATTTCAAAATTTAGACAAAACAATAAAGATTACAAAAAAAAAATCAAAAAGGATTGAAAAATTAACAAAAACCTCTTAGAAATCAACAAAAAAAACCATTTTTTTAAGTTTCAAAAATTTGAAAAAACTCCCAACAGTAGAAAAATTATAAAAATTGAAAAACTATAACAACTTGCTAGTAGACGAAGATTGCAAAATTTTGAAAAAATCATAAATATTACAAAAAAATTCTAAAAGGGTCGAAAAATTAACAAAAACCTCTTAGAAAAAAAAAAAAAAAAATTTTCAAGTTTCAAAAATTTGAAAAAATTCCCAACAGTGGAAAACTTATAAAAATTGAAAAACTATAACCCATTACAAGTAGCTGAAGATTTTAAGATTTAGAAAAAATCATATGAATTACAAAAAAAATTCTAGATGGGTCGAAAAATTAACAAATACCTCTTAGAAATAAAAAAAAAAACATTTTTTTAAGTTTCAAAAAATCCCATTAGTAGAAAAATTATAAAAATTGAAATTCTGTAACAACTCACAAGTAGCTGCAGATTTCAAAATTTAGAAAAAATCATAAAAATTACAAATAAATTCTAAAAGGATCGAAAAATTAACAAAAACCTATTAGAAATAAAAAAAAAACATTTTTTGACTTTCAAAAATTAGAAAAAACTCCCAACAGTAGAAAAATTAAAAAGCTATAACAACTGACAAGTAGCTGCAGATTTCAAAATTTAGAAAAAATCATAAAATTTACAAAAAAAATTCAAAAAGTGTCGAAAAATTTGCAAAAACGTCTCAGAATTCAAAAAATAAAGAAATTTTTTAAGTTTCAAAAATTTGAAAAAATTCCCAATAGTAGAAAAATTATAAAAATTGAAAAACTAAGTGATGATTTTGCGACCTCTTTTATTATAAAATAAAACTTTTTCAGCAGGCTCTAGGCTCTAGGTTTCCAATCGACATTGGAAAAATTAAACTCGTTTCATAGAAGTATAAAGTTTACAAAAGAAGAAGAAGCTAACGAAACACTGGCATATTTGGACACAAGGATCATAAGAAAAGGAAACATAATTAAAATTGACTGGCACCAGAAGCCTACAGCATCGGGACGACTGATAAATTTTTACTCTAGACATACAAAAAGAATAATAATGAACACAGCGAATAACTTTATACTACGAGTTTTGAACATTTCGGATCAAGTATTTCACAAACAGAACATCAGTAAAATTAAAACAATATTGCATCAAAATAACTTCCCAAAAAAGACCACGGAAAAATTGATTACAAAATACTTCTCACAGATGACAAAAGAAAACGATAAATCACCTAAGGTCTACAGATCAATGACTTACATTCCTGAGTTCTCAGAACGATTTTCCAGAGCAGGCATTGTGGACAGGGAAAAATACATAGTAGCGGCCAAGTCAAACATCACACTTCAACGACTATACAGCAATACAAAAACCAAAATAGACAAATACGACAAATCAAACGTAATTTATAAAATAACATGCAAAGGAGACGGGTCCCACTTATGCAACAAAACATATGTGGGGACAACTAAAAACAAACTACGGACAAGAATTTCATCACACAAATCTGAGCATAAGTCACGCGACAAACCAATGGAGCAGAGAACAGCTCTTTCGGCCCACTGTACAAAACACCAACACTTTGCTGACTTTGACAACGTAGAGATATTACAACAAGAGACAAATTACATCAAACGCTATACCCTAGAAATGCTCCACATAATTAATACACCACACCCACAACGATTAAACTTTAAAACGGACACAGAGAGAATTGCTCAAAGCTACAGATATATAATAACAAAACAAAACAAGTAATATTAGTGGACGAGAGATCACCATTAAGATCAGCTGTGATTTGTTTACAAAAACTTAAAAATTTTGTGCAATATTTCTGTGCAATATTTATGTTTTTGTTTTGTCCACCGCGTTGTTAGTTTTAAGTAATTATTTATTTTTAAAGTAATTATTTATTTGATCCTGACATACGTAAGTTATTTTTTGTGCTGTTTTTGTTTATATTATTTTATTTTAATTGTTGTAACATTTTTTAAACAGATTACCCTGAAGATGACTACCAATGGTAGTCGAAATATTGGTAATAAAATTTAATATGATAAACAAAAAATAGTTTTTCATTAAAATTGGACCTAAAGCCTGCTGAAAAAATTTTATTTTAAATTGAAAAACTTTAACAACTTGTAAGTAGCTAAAGATTTCAATATTTAAAAAAAATCATAAAAATTACAAACAAAATTCAAAAAGTGTCGAAAAATTAACAAAAACCTCTTAGAAATAAAAATATAAAAAAATTTTCAAGTTTCAAAAATTTGAAAAAATTCCAACAGTAGAAAAATTATAAAAATTGAAACACTATAACAACTTACACGTAGCTGAAAATTTAAAATTTAGAAAAGTTCATAAAAATTACTAAAAAAAATCAAAAAGTGTCAAAAAATTAGCAAAAACCTCTTAAAAAAAAAAAAAATTTTCATGTTTCAAAAATTTGAAAAAATTCCCAACAGTAGAAAAATTATAAAAATGAAGAAACTAAATTAACTTACAATTAGCTGAAGATTTCAAAATTTAGAAAAAATCATAAAAATTACAAAAAAAATTCAAAAAGAGTTGAATAATTACAAAAACCTCTTAGAAATCAAAAAAAAAAAAACATTTTCTAAGTTTAAAAATTTGAAAAAATTCCCAACAGTAGAAAAATTATAAAAATTGAAAAACTATAAAAACTTACAAGTAGCTGAAGATTACAAAATTTTGAAAAAACATAAAAATTACATAAAAAATTCAAAAAGGATCGAAAAATTATCAAAACCTCTTAGAAATCAAAAAAAAAAAAAACATTTTTTTTAGTTTCAAAAATTTTAAAAAACTACCAACAGTAGAAAAATTATAAAAATTGAAAAAGTTTAACAACTTGTAAGTAGCTAAAGAATTCAAAATTTAAAAAAAATCATAAAAATTTTAAAAAAAATTAAAAAAGGATCGAAAAATTAACAAAAACCTATTAGATATCAAAAAAAAAACATACTTTTAAGTTTCAAAAATTTGATAAAACTCCTTATAGTAGAAAAATTATAAAAATTATAAAATTATAACATCTTGCTAGTAGCTGAAAAATTTGAAATTTAGAAAAAATCATTAATATTACAAAAAAAATTCAAAAAGGGTCGAAAAATTAACATAAACCTCTTAGAAATTTAAAAAAAAACCATTTTCTTAAGTTTCGAAAATTTGAAAAAATTCCAACAGTAGAAAAATTATAAAAATTGAAATTCTATAATAACTTGCAAGTAGCTGAAGATTTCAAAATTTAGAAAAAATCATAAAAATTGAAAAAAAAAATCAAAAAGTGTCGAAAAATTAGCGAAAACCTCTCAGAAATCCAAAAAAAAAAAACATTTTTTTAAGTTCCAAAAATTTGATAAAACTCCCAAGAGTAGAAAAATTATAAAAATTGAAAAACTATAACAACTTACAAGTAGCTAGGGATTTCAAAAATTTGAAAAAATCATAAAGATTACAAAAAAATTCAAAAAGGGTCGAAAAATTAACAAAAACCTCTTAGAAATAAAAAAAACAACATTTATTTAAGTTTCAAAAATTTGATAAAACTCGCAAGAGTAGAAAAATTATAAAAATTGAAAAATTTTAAAAACTTACAAGTAGCTAGAGATTTCAAAATTTTTAAAAAATCATAAAGATTTCAAAAAAATTCAAAACGGGTCTAAAAATTAACAAAAACCTCTTAGAAATCTAAAAAAAAACCATTTTCTTAAGTTTCAAAAATTTGAAAAAATTCCCAACAGTAGAAAAATTATAAATTGAAAAACTATAACAACTTACAAGTAGCTGAAAATTTCAAAATTTAGAAAAAACATAAAAATTACAAAACAAATTCAAAAAGGATCGAAAAGTTACCAAAACCTCTTAGAAATCAAAAAAAAAAACATTTTTTTAAGTTTCAAAAATTTGAAAAAATTCCAAACAGTAGAAAAATTATAAAAATTGAAAAAGTATAACAACTTGCTAGTAAATGAAGATTGCAAAATTTTGAAAAAATCATAAATATTACAAAAAAAATTCAAAAAGGGTAGAAAAGTTACCAAAACCTCTTAGAAATCAAAAAAAAAACATTTTTTTAAGTTTCAAAAATTTGAAAAAATTCCCAACAGTAGAAAAATTATAAAAATTGAAAAACTTTAACATTTTATTAGTAGCTGAAGATTTCAAAATTTAGACAAAACAATAAAGATTACAAAAAAAAATCAAAAAGGATTGAAAAATTAACAAAAACCTCTTAGAAATCAACAAAAAAAAACATTTTTTTAAGTTTCAAAAATTTGAAAAAACTCCCAACAGTAGAAAAATTATAAAAATTGAAAAACTATAACAACTTGCTAGTAGACGAAGATTGCAAAATTTTGAAAAAATCATAAATATTACAAAAAAATTCTAAAAGGGTCGAAAAATTAACAAAAACCTCTTAGAAAAAAAAAAAAAAAATTTTCAAGTTTCAAAAATTTGAAAAAATTCCCAACAGTGGAAAACTTATAAAAATTGAAAAACTATAACCCATTACAAGTAGCTGAAGATTTTAAGATTTAGAAAAAATCATATGAATTACAAAAAAAATTCTAAATGGGTCGAAAAATTAACAAATACCTCTTAGAAATAAAAAAAAAAAAACATTTTTTTAAGTTTCAAAAAATCCCAATAGTAGAAAAATTATAAAAATTGAAATTCTGTAACAACTCACAAGTAGCTGCAGATTTCAAAATTTAGAAAAAATCATAAAAATTACAAATAAATTCTAAAAGGATCGAAAAATTAACAAAAACCTATTAGAAATAAAAAAAAAACATTTTTTGACTTTCAAAAATTAGAAAAAACTCCCAACAGTAGAAAAATTAAAAAGCTATAACAACTGACAAGTAGCTGCAGATTTCAAAATTTAGAAAAAATCATAAAATTTACAAAAAAAATTCAAAAAGTTTCGAAAAAATTGCAAAAACCTCTCAGAATTCAAAATATAAAGAAATTTTTAATGTTTCAAAAATTTGAAAAAATTCCCAATAGTAGAAAAATTATAAAAATTGAAAAACTATAACAACTTACAAGTGGCTGAAGATTTTAAGATTTAGAAAAAATCATAAAAATTACAAATAAATTCTAAAAGGATTGAAAAATTAACATAAACCTCTTAGAAATCTAAAAAGAAACCATTTTCTTAAGTTTCAAAAATTTTAAAAAATTCCAACAGTAGAAAAATTATAAAAATTGAAAAACTATAACAACTTACAAGTAGCTGAAGATTTCAAAATTTAGAAAAAATCATAAAAATTACAAAAAAATTCAAAAAGAGTTGAATAATTACAAAAACTTCACAGAAATAAAAAAAAAAAAGAAATTTTTTAAGTTTCAAAAATTTTAAAAAATTCCCAACAGTAGAAAAATTATAAAAATTGAAAAACTATAAAAACTTACAAGTAGCTGAAGATTACAAAATTTTGAAACAACATAAAAATTACATAAAAAATTCAAAAAGGATCGAAAAATTATCAAAACCTCTTAGAAATCAAAAAAAAAAAAAACATTTTTTTTAGTTTCAAAAATTTTAAAAAACTACCAACAGTAGAAAAATTATAAAAATTGAAAAAGTTTAACAACTTGTAAGTAGCTAAAGATTTCAAAATTTAAAAAAAATCATAAAAATTTCAAAAAAAATAAAAAAAGGATCGAAAAATTAACAAAAACCTATTAGATATCAAAAAAAAACATACTTTTAAGTTTCAAAAATTTGATAAAACTCCCTATGGTAGAAAAATTATAAAAATTAAAAAATTATAACATCTTGCTAGTAGCTGAAAAATTAGAAATTTAGAAAAAATCATTAATATTACAAAAAAAATTCAAAAAGGGTCGAAAAATTAACATAAACCTCTTAGAAGTTTAAAAAAAAAACCATTTTCTTAAGTTTCAAAAAGTTGAAAAAATTCCAACAGTAGAAAAATTATAAAAATTGAAATTCTATAATAACTTGCAAGTAGCTGAAGATTTCAAAATTTAGAAAAAATCATAAAAATTGAAAAAAAAAAATCAAAAAGTGTCGAAAAATTAGCGAAAACCTCTCAGAAATCCAAAAAAAAAAAACATTTTTTTAAGTTCCAAAAATTTGATAAAACTCCCAAGAGTAGAAAAATTATAAAAATTGAAAAACTATAACAACTTACAAGTAGCTAGGGATTTCAAAAATTTGAAAAAATCATAAAGATTACAAAAAAATTCAAAAAGGGTCGAAAAATTAACAAAAACCTCTTAGAAATAAAAAAAACAACATTTATTGAAGTTTCAAAAATTTGATAAAACTCGCAAGAGTAGAAAAATTATAAAAATTGAAAAATTTTAAAAACTTAAAAGTAGCTAGAGATTTCAAAATTTTGAAAAAATCATAAAGATTTCAAAAAAATTCAAAACGGGTCTAAAAATTAACAAAAACCTCTTAGAAATCTAAAAAAAAACCATTTTCTTAAGTTTCAAAAATTTGAAAAAATTCCCAACAGTAGAAAAATTATAAATTGAAAAACTATAACAACTTACAAGTAGCTGAAAATTTCAAAATTTAGAAAAAACATAAAAATTACAAAACAAATTCAAAAAGGATCGAAAAGTTACCAAAACCTCTTAGAAATCAAAAAAAAAAAACATTTTTTTAAGTTTCAAAAATTTGAAAAAATTCCCAACAGTAGAAAAATTATAAAAATTGAAAAAGTATAACAACTTGCTAGTAAATGAAGATTGCAAAATTTTGAAAAAATCATAAATATTACAAAAAAAATTCAAAAAGGGTCGAAAAATTACCAAAACCTCTTAGAAATCAAAAAAAAAAAACATTTTTTTAAGTTTCAAAAATTTGAAAAAATTCCCAACAGTAGAAAAATTATAAAAATTGAAAAACTTTAACATTTATAAGTAGCTGAAGATTTCAAAATTTAGACAAAACAATAAAGATTACAAAAAAAAAATCAAAAAGGATTGAAAAATTAACAAAAACCTCTTAGAAATCAACAAAAAAAACCATTTTTTTAAGTTTCAAAAATTTGAAAAAACTCCCAACAGTAGAAAAATTATAAAAATTGAAAAACTATAACAACTTGCTAGTAGACGAAGATTGCAAAATTTTGAAAAAATCATAAATATTACAAAAAAATTCTAAAAGGGTCGAAAAATTAACAAAAACCTCTTAGAAAAAAAAAAAAAAAATTTTCAAGTTTCAAAAATTTGAAAAAATTCCCAACAGTGGAAAACTTATAAAAATTGAAAAACTATAACCCATTACAAGTAGCTGAAGATTTTAAGATTTAGAAAAAATCATATGAATTACAAAAAAAATTCTAGATGGGTCGAAAAATTAACAAATACCTCTTAGAAATAAAAAAAAAAACATTTTTTTAAGTTTCAAAAAATCCCATTAGTAGAAAAATTATAAAAATTGAAATTCTGTAACAACTCACAAGTAGCTGCAGATTTCAAAATTTAGAAAAAATCATAAAAATTACAAATAAATTCTAAAAGGATCGAAAAATTAACAAAAACCTATTAGAAATAAAAAAAAAACATTTTTTGACTTTCAAAAATTAGAAAAAACTCCCAACAGTAGAAAAATTAAAAAGCTATAACAACTGACAAGTAGCTGCAGATTTCAAAATTTAGAAAAAATCATAAAATTTACAAAAAAATTCAAAAAGTTTCGAAAAAATTGCAAAAACCTCTCAGAATTCAAAAAATAAAGAAATTTTTAATGTTTCAAAAATTTGAAAAAATTCCCAATAGTAGAAAAATTATAAAAATTGAAAAACTATAACAACTTACAAGTGGCTGAAGATTTTAAGATTTAGAAAAAATCATAAAAATTACAAATAAATTCTAAAAGGATTGAAAAACTAACATAAACCTCTTAGAAATCTAAAAAGAAACCATTTTCTTAAGTTTCAAAAATTTGAAAAAATTCCAACAGTAGAAAAATTATAAAAATTGAAAAACTATAACAACTTACAAGTAGCTGAAGATTTCAAAATTTAGAAAAAAACATAAAAATTACAAAAAAAATTCAAAAAGGATTGAAAAATTAACAAAAACCTCTTAGAAATCAAAAATAAAACCATTTTTTTAAGTTTCAAAAATTTGAAAAAATTCCAACAGTAGAAAAATTATAAAAATTGAAAAACTATAACAACTTGCTAGTAGCTGAAGAGTGCAAAATTTTGAAAAAATCATAAATATTACAAAAAAAAATTCAAAAAGGGTCGAAAAATTAACATAAACCTCTTAGAAATCTAAAAAAAAAACCATTTTCTTAAGTTTCAAAAATTAGAAAAAATTCCAACAGTAGAAAAATTATAAAAATTGAAAAACTATAACAACTTACAAGTGGGTGCAGATTTTAAGATTTAGAAAAAATCATAAAAATTACAAATAAATTCTAAAAGGATCGAAAAATTAACAAAACCCTCTTAGAAATCAAAAAAAAAACATTTATTTAAGTTTCAAAAAATCCCAACAGTAGAAAACTTATAAAAATTGAAATTCTATAACAACTGAGAAGTAGCTGAAGATTTCAAAATTTAAGAAACAATCATAAAAATTACAAATAAAATTCAAAAAGTGTCGTAAAATTAGCAAAAATCTCTTAGAAATCAAAAAAAAAAAAACATATTTTTAAGTTTCAAAAATTTGAAAAAATTCCCAACAGTGGAAAACTTATAAAAATTGAAAAACTATAAAAACTTATAAGTAGCTGCAGATTTTAAGATTTAGAAAAAATCATAAGAATTACAAAAAAAATTCAAAAAGGGTCGAAAAATTAACAAATACCTCTTAGAAATAAAAAAAAACATTTTTTTAAGTTTCAAAAAATCCCAATAGTAGAAAAATTATAAAAATTTAAATTCTATAACAACTCAGAAGTAGCTGAAGATTTCAAAATTTAGAAAAAATCATAAAAATTACAAATAAATTCTAAAAGGATCGAAAAATTAACAAAAACCTATTAGAAATAAAAAAAAAACATTTTTTGACTTTCAAAAATTAGAAAAAAATCCCAACAGTAGAAAAATCAAAACGCTATAACAACTGACAAGTAGTTGCAGATTTCAAAATTTAGAAAAAATCATAAAATTTACAAAAAAAATTCAAAAAGTGTCGAAAAATTTGCAAAAACCTCTCAGAATTCAAAAAATAAAGAAATTTTTTAAGTTTCAAAAATTTGAAAAAATTCCCAATAGTAGAAAAATTATAAAAATTGAAAAACTAAGTGATGATTTTGCGACCTCTTTTATTATAAAATAAAACTTTTTCAGCAGGCTCTAGGCTCTAGGTTTCCAATCGACATTGGAAACATTAAACTCGTTTCATAGAAGTATAAAGTTTACAAAAGAAGAAGAAGCTAACGAAACACTGGCATATTTGGACACAAGGATCATAAGAAAAGGAAACATAATTAAAATTGACTGGCACCAGAAGCCTACAGCATCGGGACGACTGATAAATTTTTACTCTAGACATACAAAAAGAATAATAATGAACACAGCGAATAACTTTATACTACGAGTTTTGAACATTTCGGATCAAGTATTACACAAACAGAACATCAGTAAAATTAAAACAATATTGCATCAAAATAACTTCCCAAAAAAGACCACGGAAAAATTGATTACAAAATACTTCTCACAGATGACAAAAGAAAACGATAAATCACCTAAGGTCTACAGATCAATGACTTACATTCCTGAGTTCTCAGAACGATTTTCCAGAGCAGGCATTGTGGACAGGGAAAAATACATAGTAGCGGCCAAGTCAAACATCACACTTCAACGACTATACAGCAATACAAAAACCAAAATAGACAAATACGACAAATCAAACGTAATTTATAAAATAACATGCAAAGGAGACGGGTCCCACTTATGCAACAAAACATATGTGGGGACAACTAAAAACAAACTACGGACAAGAATTTCATCACACAAATCTGAGCATAAGTCACGAGACAAACCAATGGAGCAGAGAACAGCTCTTTCGGCCCACTGTACAAAACACCAACACTTTGCTGACTTTGACAGCGTAGAGATATTACAACAAGAGACAAATTACATCAAACGCTATACTCTAGAAATGCTCCACATAATTAATACACCACACCCACAACGATTAAACTTTAAAACGGACACAGAGAGAATTGCTCAAAGCTACAGATATATAATAACAAAACAAAACAAGTAATATTAGTGGACGAGAGATCACCATTAAGATCAGCTGTGATTTGTTTACAAAAACTTAAAAATTTTGTGCAATATTTCTGTGCAATATTTATGTTTTTGTTTTGTCCACCGCGTTGTTAGTTTTAAGTAATTATTTATTTTTAAAGTAATTATTTATTTGATCCTGACATACGTAAGTTATTTTTTGTGCTGTTTTTGTTTATATTATTTTATTTTAATTGTTGTAACATTTTTTAAACAGATTACCCTGAAGATGACTACCAATGGTAGTCGAAATATTGGTAATAAAATTTAATATGATAAACAAAAAATAGTTTTTCATTAAAATTGGACCTAAAGCCTGCTGAAAAAATTTTATTTTAAATTGAAAAACTTTAACAACTTGTAAGTAGCTAAAGATTTCAATATTTAAAAAAAATCATAAAAATTACAAACAAAATTCAAAAAGTGTCGAAAAATTAACAAAAACCTCTTAGAAATAAAAATATAAAAAAATTTTCAAGTTTCAAAAATTTGAAAAAATTCCAACAGTAGAAAAATTATAAAAATTGAAACACTATAACAACTTACACGTAGCTGAAAATTTAAAATTTAGAAAAGTTCATAAAAATTACTAAAAAAAATCAAAAAGTGTCAAAAAATTAGCAAAAACCTCTTAAAAAAAAAAAAAATTTTCATGTTTCAAAAATTTGAAAAAATTCCCAACAGTAGAAAAATTATAAAAATGAAGAAACTAAATTAACTTACAATTAGCTGAAGATTTCAAAATTTAGAAAAAATCATAAAAATTACAAAAAAAATTCAAAAAGAGTTGAATAATTACAAAAACCTCTTAGAAATCAAAAAAAAAAAACATTTTCTAAGTTTAAAAATTTGAAAAAATTCCCAACAGTAGAAAAATTATAAAAATTAAAAAACTATAACAACTTACAAGTAGCTGAAGATTTCAAAATTAAGAAAAAGGTTTAACAATTCCAAAAAAATTCAAAAAAGGTCGAAAAATTAGCAAAAACTTCTCAAAAATCAAAAAAAATTTTTTAAGTTCCAAAAATTTGAAAAAATTACCAACAGTAGAAAAATTATAAAAATTGAAAAAATATAACAACTTACAAGTAGCTGAAGATTTCCAAATTTAGAAAAAATAATAAATTTTACAATAAAAATTCAAAAAGGGTCGAAAAATTAACAAAAACCTCTTAGAAATAAAAAAAAACCATTTTTTTAAGTTTCAAAAATTTGAAAAAATTCCAACAGTAGAAAAATTATAAAAATTGAAAAACTATAACTACTTACACGTAGCTGAAAATTTCAAAATTTAGAAAAATTCATAAGAATTACTAAAAAAAATCAAAAAGTGTCGAAAAATTGGCAAAAACCTCTTAGAAAAAAAAAAAAAAATTTTCATGTTTCAAAAATTTGAAAAAATTCCCAACAGTAGAAAAATTATAAAAATGAAGAAACTAAATTAACTTACAATTAGCTGAAGATTTCAAAATTTAGAAAAAATCATAAAAATTACTAAAAAAAATCAAAAAGAGTTGAATAATTAACAAAAACCTCTTAGAAATAAAAAAAAAAAAACATTTTCTAAGTTTCAAAAATTTGAAAAAATTCCCAACAGTAGAAAACTTATAAAAATTGGAAAACTATAACAACTTACAAGTAGCTGAAGATTTCCAAATTTAGAAAAAATCATAAATTTTACAATAAAAATTCAAAAAGGGTCGAAAAATTAACAAAAACCTCTTAGAAATAAAAAAAAACATATTTTTAAGTTTCAAAAATTGGAAAAAATTCCCAACAGTGGAAAACTTATAAAAATTGAAAAACTATAACAACTTGTAAGTGGCTGAAGATTTCAAAATTTAGAAAAAATCATAAAAATTACAAAAAAACTAAAAAAGGGTCGAAAAATTAGCAAAAACTTCTCAGAAATAAAAAAAAAAAGAATTTTTAAGTTACAAAAATTTTAAAAAATTACCAACGGTAAAAAAATTATAAAAATTGAAAATCTATAACAACTTACAAGTAGCTGAAGATTTCAAAATTTAGAAAAAAACATAAAAAAAAATTCAAAATGGATTGAAAAATTAACAAAACCCTCTTAGAAATCAAAAAAAAAAACATTTTTTTAAGTTTCAAAAAATCCCAACAGTAGAAAAATTATAAAAATTGAAATTCTATAACAACTCAGAAGTAGCTGAAGATTTCAAAATTTAAAAAACCATCATAAAAATTACAAATATAATTCAAAAAGTGTCGAAAAATTAGCAAAAATCTCTTAGAAATCAAATAAAACCTATTTTTAAGTTTCAAAAATTTGAAAAAATTCCCAACAGTGGAAAACTTATAAAAATTGAAAAACTATAACCACTTACAAGTAGCTGAAGATTTCAAAATTTAGAAAAAAACATTAAAAAAAAATTCAAAAAGGATTGAAAAATTAACAAAAACCTCTTAGAAATCAAAAAAAAAACAAACTTTTAAGTTTCAAAAATTTGATAAAACTCCCAATAGTAGAAAAATTATAAAAATTAAAAAAACTATAACAACTTGCTAGTAGCTGAAGAGTGCAAAATTTTGAAAAAATCATAAATATTACAAAAAAAATTCAAAAAGGGTCGAAAAATTAGCAAAAATCTCTTAGAAATCAAGAGAAAAACCATATTTTTAAGTTTCAAAAATTTGAAAAAATTCCCAACAGTAGAAAAATTATAAAAATTGAAAAAATATAACAACTTACAAGTAGCTGAAGATTTCCAAATTTAGAAAAATCATAAATTTTACAATAAAAATTCAAAAAGGGTCGAATAATTAACAAAAACTTCTTAGAAATAAAAAAAAACATATTTTTAAGTTTCAAAAATTTGAAAAAATTCCCAACAGTGGAAAAATTATAAAAATTGAAAAAATATAACAACTTACAAGTAGCTGAAGATTTCCAAATTTAGAAAAAATCATAAATTTTACAATAAAAATTCAAAAAGGGTCGAAAAAATAACAAATGCCTCTTAGAAATAAAAAAAAAACATTTTTTAGGGTTCAAAAAATCCCAACAGTAGAAAAATTATAAAAATTGAAATTCTATAACAACTCAGAAGTAGGTGAAGATTTCAAAATTTAGAAAAAATCATAAAAATTACAAATAAATTCTAAAAGGATCGAAAAATTAACAAAAACCTATTAGAAATAAAAAAAAAACATTTTGTGACTTTCAAAAATTTGAAAAAACTACCAACAGTAGAAAAATTAAAAAGCTATAACAACTGGCAAGTAGCTGCAGATTTCAAAATTTAGAAAAAATCATAAAATTTACAAAAAAATTCAAAAAGTGTCGAAAAATTTGCAAAAACCTCTCAGAATTCAAAAAATAAAGAAATTTTTAAAGTTTCAAAAATTTAAAAAAATTCCCAATAGTAGAAAAATTATAAAAATTGAAAAACTTTAAATACTTGTAAGTAGCTAAAGATTTCAAAATTTAAAAAAAATCATAAAAATTACAAACAATATTCAAAAAAGTATCGAAAAATTAACAAAAACCTTTCAGAAATCAAAAAAAAAACATACTTTTAAGTTTCAAAAATTTGATAAAACTCCCAACAGTAGAAAAATTATAAAAATTAAAAAACTATAACAACTTGCTAGTAGCTGAAGAATTTAAAATTTAGAAAAAATCATAATTATTACAAAAAAAATTCAAAAAGGGTCGAAAAATTAACATAAACCTCTTAGAAATCTAAAAAAAAACCATTTTTTTAAGTTTCAAAAATTTGAAAAAATTCCAACAGTAGAAAAATTATAAAAATTGAAAAACTATAACAACTTACACGTAGCTGAAAATTTCAAAATTTAGAAAAATTCATAAAAATTACTAAAAAAAATCAAAAAGTGTCAAAAAATTAGCAAAAACCTCTTAGAAAAAAAAAATAATTTTCATGTTTCAAAAAATTGAAAAAATTCCCTACAGTAGAAAAATTATAAAAATGAAGAAACTAAATTAACTTACAATTAGCTGAAGATTTCAAAATTTAGAAAAAATCATAAAAATTACAAAAAAAATTCAAAAAGAGTTGAATAATTAACAAAAACCTCTTAGAAATCAAAAAAAAAAACATTTTCTAAGTTTCAAAAATTTGAAAAAATTCCCAACAGTAGAAAAATTATAAAAATTGGAAAACTATAACAATTTACAAGTAGCTGAAGATTTCAAAATTAAGAAAAAATTATAACAATTCCAAAAAAATTCAAAAAGGGTCGAAAAATTAGCAAAAACTTCTCAAAAATCAAAAAAAAAAAAAAATTTTTAAGTTCCAAATATTTGAAAAAATTCCCAACAGTAGAAAAATTATAAAAATTGAAAAACTTAAGCAACTTGGAAGTAGCTGAAGATTTCAAAATTTAGAAAAATCATAAAAATTACAAAACAAATTCAAAAAGTGTCGAAAAATTAACAAAATTCTCTTAGAAATAAAAAAAAACATATTTTTAAGTTTCAAAAATTTGAAAAAACTCCCAACAGTGGAAAACTTATAAAAATTGAAAAACTATAACTACTTACAAATAGCTGAAGATTTCCAAATTTAGAAAAAATCATAAATTTTACAATAAAAATTCAAAAAGGGTCGAAAAATTAACAAAAACCTCTTAGAAATAAAAAAAAAAACCATTTTGTTAAGTTTCAAAAATTTGAAAAAACTCCCAACAGTAGAAAAATTACAAAAATGAAATTCTATAACAACTTACAAGTAGCTGAAGATTTCAAAATTTAGAAAAAATCATAAAAATTACAAAAAAACTAAAAAAGGGTCGAAAAATTAGCAAAAACTTCTCAGAAATAAAAAAAAAAGAAATTTTTTAAGTTTCAAAAATTTGAAAAAATTACCAACAGTAGAAAAATTATAAAAATTGAAAAACTATAACAACTTACAAGTAGCTGAAGATTGCAAAATTTTGAAAAAATCATAAATATTACAAAACAAATTCAAAAAGTGTCGAAAAATTAACAAAATTCTCTTAGAAATAAAAAAAAACATATTTTTAAGTTTCAAAAATTTGAAAAAATTCCCAACAGTAGAAAAATTATAAAAATTGAAAAACTTTAACATTTATAAGTAGCTGAAGATTTCAAAATTTAGACAAAACAATAAAGATTACAAAAAAAAAATCAAAAAGGATTGAAAAATTAACAAAAACCTCTTAGAAATCAACAAAAAAAACCATTTTTTTAAGTTTCAAAAATTTGAAAAAACTCCCAACAGTAGAAAAATTATAAAAATTGAAAAACTATAACAACTTGCTAGTAGACGAAGATTGCAAAATTTTGAAAAAATCATAAATATTACAAAAAAATTCTAAAAGGGTCGAAAAATTAACAAAAACCTCTTAGAAAAAAAAAAAAAAAATTTTCAAGTTTCAAAAATTTGAAAAAATTCCCAACAGTGGAAAACTTATAAAAATTGAAAAACTATAACCCATTACAAGTAGCTGAAGATTTTAAGATTTAGAAAAAATCATATGAATTACAAAAAAAATTCTAAATGGGTCGAAAAATTAACAAATACCTCTTAGAAATAAAAAAAAAACATTTTTTTAAGTTTCAAAAAATCCCAATAGTAGAAAAATTATAAAAATTGAAATTCTGTAACAACTCACAAGTAGCTGCAGATTTCAAAATTTAGAAAAAATCATAAAAATTACAAATAAATTCTAAAAGGATCGAAAAATTAACAAAAACCTATTAGAAATAAAAAAAAAACATTTTTTGACTTTCAAAAATTAGAAAAAACTCCCAACAGTAGAAAAATTAAAAAGCTATAACAACTGACAAGTAGCTGCAGATTTCAAAATTTAGAAAAAATCATAAAATTTACAAAAAAAATTCAAAAAGTTTCGAAAAAATTGCAAAAACCTCTTAGAATTCAAAAAATAAAGAAATTTTTTATGTTTCAAAAATTTGAAAAAATTCCCAATAGTAGAAAAATTATAAAAATTGAAAAACTATAATAACTTTCAAGTGGCTGAAGATTTTAAGATTTAGAAAAAATCATAAAAATTACAAATAAATTCTAAAAGGATTGAAAAATTAACATAAACCTCTTAGAAATCTAAAAAGAAACCATTTTCTTAAGTTTCAAAAATTTGAAAAAATTCCAATAGTAGAAAAATTATAAAAATTGAAAAACTATAACAACTTACAAGTAGCTGAAGATTTCAAAATTTAGAAAAAAACATAAAAATTACAAAAAAAATTCAAAAAGGATTGAAAAATTAACAAAAACCTCTTAGAAATCAAAAATAAAACCATTTTTTTAAGTTTCAAAAATTTGAAAAACTTCCAACAGTAGAAAAATTATAAAAATTGAAAAACTATAACAACTTGCTAGTAGCTGAAGAGTTCAAAATTTTGAAAAAATCATAAATATTACAAAAAAAAATTCAAAAAGGGTCGAAAAATTAACAAAACCCTCTTACAAATCAAAAAAAAAACATTTATTTAAGTTTCAAAAAATCCCAACAGTAGAAAACTTATAAAAATTTAAATTCTATAACAACTGAGAAGTAGCTGAAGATTTCAAAATTTAAGAAACAATCATAAAAATTACAAATAAAATTCAAAAAGTGTCGTAAAATTAGCAAAAATCTCTTAGAAATCAAAAAAAAAAAAACATATTTTTAAGTTTCAAAAATTTGAAAAAATTCCCAACAGTGGAAAACTTATAAAAATTGAAAAACTATAACCACTTATAAGTAGCTGCAGATTTTAAGATTTAGAAAAAATCATAAGAATTACAAAAAAAATTCAAAAAGGGTCGAAAAATTAACAAATACCTCTTAGAAATAAAAAAAAAACATTTTTTTAAGTTTCAAAAAATCCCAATAGTAGAAAAATTATAAAAATTTAAATTCTATAACAACTCAGAAGTAGCTGAAGATTTCAAAATTTAGAAAAAATCATAAAAATTACAAATAAATTCTAAAAGGATCGAAAAATTAACAAAAACCTATTAGAAATAAAAAAAAAACATTTTTTGACTTTCAAAAATTAGAAAAAAATCCCAACAGTAGAAAAATTAAAAAGCTATAACAACTGACAAGTAGTTGCAGATTTCAAAATTTAGAAAAAATCATAAAATTTACAAAAAAAATTCAAAAAGTGTCGAAAAATTTGCAAAAACCACTCAGAATTCAAAAAATAAAGAAATTTTTTAAGTTTCAAAAATTTGAAAAAATTCCCAATAGTAGAAAAATTATAAAAATTGAAAAACTAAGTGATGATTTTGCGACCTCTTTTATTATAAAATAAAACTTTTTCAGCAGGCTCTAGGCTCTAGGTTTCCAATCGACATTGGAAACATTAAACTCGTTTCATAGAAGTATAAAGTTTACAAAAGAAGAAGAAGCTAACGAAACACTGGCATATTTGGACACAAGGATCATAAGAAAAGGAAACATAATTAAAATTGACTGGCACCAGAAGCCTACAGCATCGGGACGACTGATAAATTTTTACTCTAGACATACAAAAAGAATAATAATGAACACAGCGAATAACTTTATACTACGAGTTTTGAACATTTCGGATCAAGTATTACACAAACAGAACATCAGTAAAATTAAAACAATATTGCATCAAAATAACTTCCCAAAAAAGACCACGGAAAAATTGATTACAAAATACTTCTCACAGATGACAAAAGAAAACGATAAATCACCTAAGGTCTACAGATCAATGACTTACATTCCTGAGTTCTCAGAACGATTTTCCAGAGCAGGCATTGTGGACAGGGAAAAATACATAGTAGCGGCCAAGTCAAACATCACACTTCAACGACTATACAGCAATACAAAAACCAAAATAGACAAATACGACAAATCAAACGTAATTTATAAAATAACATGCAAAGGAGACGGGTCCCACTTATGCAACAAAACATATGTGGGGACAACTAAAAACAAACTACGGACAAGAATTTCATCACACAAATCTGAGCATAAGTCACGAGACAAACCAATGGAGCAGAGAACAGCTCTTTCGGCCCACTGTACAAAACACCAACACTTTGCTGACTTTGACAGCGTAGAGATATTACAACAAGAGACAAATTACATCAAACGCTATACTCTAGAAATGCTCCACATAATTAATACACCACACCCACAACGATTAAACTTTAAAACGGACACAGAGAGAATTGCTCAAAGCTACAGATATATAATAACAAAACAAAACAAGTAATATTAGTGGACGAGAGATCACCATTAAGATCAGCTGTGATTTGTTTACAAAAACTTAAAAATTTTGTGCAATATTTCTGTGCAATATTTATGTTTTTGTTTTGTCCACCGCGTTGTTAGTTTTAAGTAATTATTTATTTTTAAAGTAATTATTTATTTGATCCTGACATACGTAAGTTATTTTTTGTGCTGTTTTTGTTTATATTATTTTATTTTAATTGTTGTAACATTTTTTAAACAGATTACCCTGAAGATGACTACCAATGGTAGTCGAAATATTGGTAATAAAATTTAATATGATAAACAAAAATTATTTTTTCATTAAAATTGGACCTAGAGCCTGCTGAAAAAATTTTATTTTAAATTGAAAAACTTTAACAACTTGTAAGTAGCTAAAGATTTCAATATTTAAAAAAAATCATAAAAATTACAAACAAAATTCAAAAAGTGTCGAAAAATTAACAAAAACCTTTTAGAAATAAAAATATAAAAAAATTTTCAAGTTTCAAAAATTTGAAAAAATTCCAACAGTAGAAAAATTATAAAAATTGAAAAACTATAACAACTTACACGTAGCTGAAAATTTAAAATTTAGAAAAGTTCATAAAAATTACTAAAAAAAATCAAAAAGTGTCAAAAAATTAGCAAAAACCTCTTAAAAAAAAAAAAAATTTTCATGTTTCAAAAATTTGAAAAAATTCCCAACAGTAGAAAAATTATAAAAATGAAGAAACTAAATTAACTTACAATTAGCTGAAGATTTCAAAATTTAGAAAAAATCATAAAAATTACAAAAAAAATTCAAAAAGAGTTGAATAATTACAAAAACCTCTTAGAAATCAAAAAAAAAAAACATTTTCTAAGTTTAAAAATTTGAAAAAATTCCCAACAGTAGAAAAATTATAAAAATTGAAAAACTATAACAACTTACAAGTAGCTGAAGATTTCAAAATTAAGAAAAAGGTTTAACAATTCCAAAAAAATTCAAAAAAGGTCGAAAAATTAGCAAAAACTTCTCAAAAATCAAAAAAAATTTTTTAAGTTCCAAAAATTTGAAAAAATTACCAACAGTAGAAAAATTATAAAAATTGAAAAAATATAACAACTTACAAGTAGCTGAAGATTTCCAAATTTAGAAAAAATAATAAATTTTACAATAAAAATTCAAAAAGGGTCGAAAAATTAACAAAAACCTCTTAGAAATAAAAAAAAACCATTTTTTTAAGTTTCAAAAATTTGAAAAAATTCCAACAGTAGAAAAATTATAAAAATTGAAAAACTACAACAACTTACACGTAGCTGAAAATTTCAAAATTTAGAAAAATTCATAAGAATTACTAAAAAAAATCAAAAAGTGTCGAAAAATTGGTAAAAACCTCTTAGAAAAAAAAAAAAAAATTTTCATGTTTCAAAAATTTGAAAAAATTCCCAACAGTAGAAAAATTATAAAAATGAAGAAACTAAATTAACTTACAATTAGCTGAAGATTTCAAAATTTAGAAAAAATCATAAAAATTACAAAAAAAAATCAAAAAGAGTTGAATAATTAACAAAAACCTCTTAGAAATAAAAAAAAAAAAACATTTTCTAAGTTTCAAAAATTTGAAAAAATTCCCAACAGTAGAAAACTTATAAAAATTGGAAAACTATAACAACTTACAAGTAGCTGAAGATTTCCAAATTTAGAAAAAATCATAAATTTTACAATAAAAATTCAAAAAGGGTCGAAAAATTAACAAAAACCTCTTAGAAATAAAAAAAAACATATTTTTAAGTTTCAAAAATTTGAAAAAATTCCCAACAGTGGAAAACTTATAAAAATTGAAAAACTATAACAACTTGTAAGTGGCTGAAGATTTCAAAATTTAGAAAAAATCATAAAAATTACAAAAAAACTAAAAAAGGGTCGAAAAATTAGCAAAAACTGCTCAGAAATAAAAAAAAAAAGAAATTTTTAAGTTACAAAAATTTTAAAAAATTACCAACGGTAAAAAAATTATAAAAATTGAAAATCTATAACAACTTACAAGTAGCTGAAGATTTCAAAATTTAGAAAAAAACATAAAAAAAAAATTCAAAATGGATTGAAAAATTAACAAAACCCTCTTAGAAATCAAAAAAAAAAAACATTTTTTTAAGTTTCAAAAAATCCCAACAGTAGAAAAATTATAAAAATTGAAATTCTATAACAACTCAGAAGTAGCTGAAGATTTCAAAATTTAAAAAACCATCATAAAAATTACAAATATAATTCAAAAAGTGTCGAAAAATTAGCAAAAATCTCTTAGAAATCAAATAAAACCTATTTTTAAGTTTCAAAAATTTGAAAAAATTCCCAACAGTGGAAAACTTATAAAAATTGAAAAACTATAACCACTTACAAGTAGCTGAAGATTTCAAAATTTAGAAAAAAACATTAAAAAAAAATTCAAAAAGGATTGAAAAATTAACAAAAACCTCTTAGAAATCAAAAAAAAAAACAAACTTTTAAGTTTCAAAAATTTGATAAAACTCCCAATAGTAGAAAAATTATAAAAATTAAAAAAACTATAACAACTTGCTAGTAGCTGAAGAGTGCAAAATTTTGAAAAAATCATAAATATTACAAAAAAAATTCAAAAAGGGTCGAAAAATTAGCAAAAATCTCTTAGAAATCAAGAGAAAAACCATATTTTTAAGTTTCAAAAATTTGAAAAAATTCCCAACAGTAGAAAAATTATAAAAATTGAAAAAATATAACAACTTACAAGTAGCTGAAGATTTCCAAATTTAGAAAAATCATAAATTTTACAATAAAAATTCAAAAAGGGTCGAATAATTAACAAAAACCTCTTAGAAATAAAAAAAAACATATTTTTAAGTTTCAAAAATTTGAAAAAATTCCCAACAGTGGAAAAATTATAAAAATTGAAAAAATATAACAACTTACAAGTAGCTGAAGATTTCCAAATTTAGAAAAAATCATAAATTTTACAATAAAAATTCAAAAAGGGTCGAAAAAATAACAAATACCTCTTAGAAATAAAAAAAAAACATTTTTTAAGGTTCAAAAAATCCCAACAGTAGAAAAATTATAAAAATTGAAATTCTATAACAACTCAGAAGTAGGTGAAGATTTCAAAATTTAGAAAAAATCATAAAAATTACAAATAAATTCTAAAAGGATCGAAAAATTAACAAAAACCTATTAGAAATAAAAAAAAAACATTTTGTGACTTTCAAAAATTTGAAAAAACTACCAACAGTAGAAAAATTAAAAAGCTATAACAACTGGCAAGTAGCTGCAGATTTCAAAATTTAGAAAAAATCATAAAATTTACAAAAAAATTCAAAAAGTGTCGAAAAATTTGCAAAAACCTCTCAGAATTCAAAAAATAAAGAAATTTTTAAAGTTTCAAAAATTTAAAAAAATTCCCAATAGTAGAAAAATTATAAAAATTGAAAAACTTTAAATACTTGTAAGTAGCTAAAGATTTCAAAATTTAAAAAAAATCATAAAAATTACAAACAATATTCAAAAAAGTATCGAAAAATTAACAAAAACCTTTCAGAAATCAAAAAAAAAACATACTTTTAAGTTTCAAAAATTTGATAAAACTCCCAACAGTAGAAAAATTATAAAAATTAAAAAATAACAACTTGCTAGTAGCTGAAGAATTTAAAATTTAGAAAAAATCATAATTATTACAAAAAAAATTCAAAAAGGGTCGAAAAATTAACATAAACCTCATAGAAAAAAAAAAACCATTTTCTTAAGTTTCAAAAATTTGAAAAATTTCCAACAGTAGAAAAATTATAAAAATTGAAAAACTATAACAACTTACACGTAGCTGAAAATTTCAAAATTTAGAAAAATTCATAAAAATTACTAAAAAAAATCAAAAAGTGTCAAAAAATTAGCAAAAACCTCTTAGAAAAAAAAAAATAATTTTCATGTTTCAAAAATTTGAAAAAATTCCCAACAGTAGAAAAATTATAAAAATGAAGAAACTAAATTAACTTACAATTAGCTGAAGATTTCAAAATTTAGAAAAAATCATAAAAATTACAAAAAAAATTTAAAAAGAGTTGAATAATTAACAAAAACCTCTTAGAAATCAAAAAAAAAAACATTTTCTAAGTTTCAAAAATTTGAAAAAATTCCCAACAGTAGAAAAATTATAAAAATTGGAAAACTATAACAATTTACAAGTAGCTGAAGATTTCAAAATTAAGAAAAAATTATAACAATTCCAAAAAAATTCAAAAAGGGTCGAAAAATTAGCAAAAACTTCTCAAAAATCAAAAAAAAAAAAAAATTTTTAAGTTCCAAATATTTGAAAAAATTCCCAACAGTAGAAAAATTATAAAAATTGAAAAACTTAAGCAACTTGGAAGTAGCTGAAGATTTCAAAATTTAGAAAAATCATAAAAATTACAAAACAAATTCAAAAAGTGTCGAAAAATTAACAAAATTCTCTTAGAAATAAAAAAAAACATATTTTTAAGTTTCAAAAATTTGAAAAAATTCCCAACAGTGGAAAACTTATAAAAATTGAAAAACTATAACAACTTACAAGTAGCTGAAGATTTCAAAATTTAGAAAAAATCATAAAAATTACAAAAAAACTAAAAAAGGGTCAAAAAATTAGCAAAAACTTCTCAGAAATAAAAAAAAAAAGAAATTTTTTAAGTTTCAAAAATTTGAAAAAATTACCAACAGTAGAAAAATTATAAAAATTGAAAAACTATAACAACTTACAAGTAGCTGAAGATTTCAAAATTTAGAAAAAAACATAAAAATTACAAAAAAAATTCAAAAAGGATTGAAAAATTAACAAAAACCTCTTAGAATCAAAAAAAAAAACCATTTTTTTAAGTTTCAAAAATTTGAAAAAATTCCCAACAGTAGAAAAATTATAAAAATTGAAAAACTTTAACAACTTGTAAGTAGCTGAAGATTTCAAAATTTAGACAAAACAATAAAGATTACAAAATAAAATTCAAAAAGGATTGAAAAATTAACAAAAACCTCTTAGAAATCAAAAAAAAAAACATGCTTTTAAGTTTCAAAAATTTGATAAAACTCCCAATAGTAGAAAAATTATAAAAATTAAAAAACTATAACAACTTGCTAGTAGCTGAAGAGTGCAAAATTTTGAAAAAATCATATATGTTACAAAAAAAATTCAAAAAGGGTCGCAAAATTAGCAAAAACTTCTCAGAAATAAAAAAAAAAAGAAATTTTTATGTTTCAAAAATTTTAAAAAATTACCAACGGTAGAAAAATTATAAAAATTGAAAATCTATAACAACTTACAAGTAGCTGAAGATTTCAAAATATAGAAAAAAACATAAAAAAAAAAATTCAAAAAGGATTGAAAAATTAACAAAACCCTCTTATAAATCAAAAAAAAAAAACATTTTTTTAAGTTTCAAAAAATCCCAACAGTAGAAAAATTATAAAAATTGAATTTCTATAACAACTCAGAAGTAGCTGAAGATTTCAAAATTTAAAAAACCATCATAAAAATTACAAATATAATTCAAAAAGTGTCGAAAAATTAGCAAAAATCTCTTAGAAATCAAAAAAAAACATATTTTTAAGTTTCAAAAATTTGAAAAAATTCCCAACAGTGGAAAACTTATAAAAATTGAAAAACTATAACCACTTACAAGTAGCTGAAGATTTCAAAATTTAGAAAAAAACATAAAAAAAAAATTCAAACAGGATTGAAAAATTAACAAAAAACTTTTTAGAAATCAAAAAAAACAACGTACTTTTAAGTTTCAAAAATTTGATAAAACTCCCAATAATAGAAAAATTATAAAAATTAAAAAACTATAACAACTTGCGAGTAGCTGAAGAGTGCAAAATTTTGAAAAAATCATAAATATTACAAAAAAAATTCAAAAAGTGTCGAAAAATTAGCAAAAATCTCTTAGAAATCAAAAGAAAAACCATATTTTTAAGTTTCAAAAATTTGAAAAAATTCCCAACAGTAGAAAAATTATAAAAATTGAAAAAATATAACAACTTACAAGTAGCTGAAGATTTCAAAATTTAGAAACAATCATAAAAATTACAAAAAAAATTCAAGAAGGGTCGAAAAAATAACAAAAACCTCTTAGAAATCAAAAAAAAACATTTTTTTAAGTTTCAAAAAATCCCAACAGTAGAAAACTTATAAAAATTGAAATTCTTTAACAACTCAGAAGTAGCTGAAGATTTCAAAATTTAGAAAAAATCATAAAAATTACTAAAAAAAATTCAAAAAGTGTCCAAAAATTAAAAAAAACCACTTAGGAATAAAAATATAAAAAAATTTTCAAGTTTCAAAAATTTGAAAAAATTCCTAACAGCAGAAAAATTATAAAAATTGAAAAAATATAACAACTTACAAGTAGCTGAAGATTTCAAAATTTAGAAAAAATCATAAATTTTACAATAAAAATTCAAAAAGTGTCGAAAAATTAACAAAATTCTCTTAGAAATAAAAAAAAACATATATTTAAGTTTCAAAAATTTGAAAAAATTCCCAACAGTGGAAAACTTATAAAAATTGAAAAACTATAACCACTTACAAGTATCTGACGATTTTAAGATTTAGAAAAAATCATAAGAATTAAAAAAAAAATTCAAGAAGGGTCGAAAAGTTAACAAATACCTCTTAGAAATCAAAAAAAAAAAAATTTTTTTAAGTTTCAAAAAATCCCAACAGTAGAAAAATTATAAAAATTGAAATTCTATTACAACTCAGAAGTAGCTGAAGATTTCAAAATTTAGAAAAAATCATAAAAATTACAAATAAATTCTAAAAGAATCGAAAAATTAACAAAAACCTATTAGAAATAAAAAAAAAAAACATTTTGTGACTTTCAAAAATTTGAGAAAACTCCCAACAGTAGAAAAATTAAAAAGCTATAACAACTGACAAGTAGCTGCAGATTTCAAAATTTAGAAAAAATCATAAAATTTACAAAAAAATTCAAAAAGTGTCGAAAAATTTGCAAAAACCTCTCAGAATTCAAAAAATAAAGAAATTTTTATGTTTCAAAAATTTGAAAAAACTCCCAATAGTAGAAAAATTATAAAAATTTAAAAACTTTAAATACTTGTAAGTAGCTAAAGATTTCAAAATTTAAAAAAAATCATAAAAATTACAAAAAAAATTCAAAAAAGTATCGAAAAATTAACAAAAACCTCTCATAAATCAAAAAAAAAACATACTTTTAAGTTTCAAAAATTTGATAAGACTCCCAAGAGTAGAAAAATTATAAAAATTAAAAAACTATAACAATTTGCTAGTATCTGAAGAATTTAAAATTTAGAAAAAATCATAATTATTACAAAAAAAATTCAAAAAGGGTCGAAAAATTAACATAAACCTCTCAGAAATCTAAAAAAAAACAATTTTCTTAAGTTCAAAAATTTGAAAAAATTTTAACAGTAGAAAAACTATAAAAATTGAAAAACTATAACAACTTGCAAGTAGCTGAAAACTTCAAAATTTAGAAAAAATCAAAAAATTACTAAAAAAAATCAAAAAGTGTCGAAAAATTAACCAAAACCTCTTAAAAAAAAAAAAAAAAAAAATTTTCATGTTTCAAATATTTGAAAAAATTACCAACAGTAGAAAAATTATAAAAATGAAAAAACTATGACAACTTGCAATTAGCTGAAGATTTCCAAATTTAGAAAAAATCATAAATTTTACAATAAAAATTCAAAAAGGGTCGAAAAATTAACAAAAACCTCTTAGAAATAAAAAAAAACATATTTTTAAGTTTCAAAAATTTGAAAAAATTCCCAATAGTAGAAAAATTATAAAAATTGAAAAACTATAACAACTTGTAAGTGGCTGAAGATTTCAAAATTTAGAAAAAATCATAAAAATTACAAAAAAACTAAAAAAGGGTCGAAAAATTAGCAAAAACTGCTCAGAAATAAAAAAAAAAAGAAATTTTTAAGTTACAAAAATTTTAAAAAATTACCAACGGTAAAAAAATTATAAAAATTGAAAATCTATAACAACTTACAAGTAGCTGAAGATTTCAAAATTTAGAAAAAAACATAAAAAAAAAATTCAAAATGGATTGAAAAATTAACAAAACCCTCTTAGAAATCAAAAAAAAAAACATTTTTTTAAGTTTCAAAAAATCCCAACAGTAGAAAAATTATAAAAATTGAAATTCTATAACAACTCAGAAGTAGCTGAAGATTTCAAAATTTAAAAAACCATCATAAAAATTACAAATATAATTCAAAAAGTGTCGAAAAATTAGCAAAAATCTCTTAGAAATCAAATAAAACCTATTTTTAAGTTTCAAAAATTTGAAAAAATTCCCAACAGTGGAAAACTTATAAAAATTGAAAAACTATAACCACTTACAAGTATGTGAAGATTTCAAAATTTAGAAAAAAACATTAAAAAAAAATTCAAAAAGGATTGAAAAATTAACAAAAACCTCTTAGAAATCAAAAAAAAAAACAAACTTTTAAGTTTCAAAAATTTGATAAAACTCCCAATAGTAGAAAAATTATAAAAATTAAAAAAACTATAACAACTTGCTAGTAGCTGAAGAGTGCAAAATTTTGAAAAAATCATAAATATTACAAATTGAAAAGGTTTTTTCTTTGTTGAAAAACAGGCTGTTAGGTCAATTTAGATTTTATGAATAAAACAATGTTAAATTCATTTGTTCACCCGACGTTTCGCTTATGGGTTTTAAGCATCCTCAGGGGTATGTCAAAATTCTTTATTGAATATTTACATCACACTGTTAACGAAAATTTACATTAAAAAACATTCATATAGGTACAAATTTTTGGTTAATATCAAAAACTTACAGCAAGAAAAACATTATTTGAATTTAAAGCACATAATATCAACAGATTTGAACATCAAAAACACTCAAGAACTACAAAATAAAATGAAAAACATAACACTCAATACCAATGAAAGGCTATTTTCTTTTGATGCAATTTCACTTTTTTCAAATATTCCAACAACCCTGGCAATAAAACTAATAATGAAACAGTGGACGATAATTGAAGGACACACAACAATACAAAAGAATACTTTTTTAACAATATTGAAATTTTGCTTGCAAGAAAACAATTATTTTCAATACAAAAACAAATTGTACAAACAGACCTTTGGCATGCCGATGGGAAACCCTTTATCACCGACAATCGCAGACATCGTATTAGATGATCTTTTAAAATGTGCAATAGACGAACTACAAAATTTAGGAATCAAATTCAAATTTATAGTCAAATATGTTGATGACATTTTTGCAATAATAGACAAAGACCACCTGACCACGATTTTAACGACACTCAACGGATATCACAACAAATTACAATTCACACATGAGGAGGAACAAAACAACACGTTACCGTACTTAAACACTACAATTCATAGAAGAAATAGTCATATAATCTTTAACTGGTATACGAAGCCAGCAGCATCAGGAAGAATAATTAATTTTAATTCAACGCAGTCCTTTAAACAAAAACGCAATACTGCAAGCAATATGATAAAAACAGTACTAACAATCAGCGACAAAACTTTTCGGTCAGAAAACATTAATAAAATCAGAAATATTTTATACTGCAATAACTATCCTAAAAAACTTACGGAACATTTAATAAAATATAATACAATCCATGATAACATAACACAACAGAATTCAACATTAAGCACCACAACATCTGGCCACCCTAAACACTTTTTTGCGATTCCATACATACCTACACTTACAGACGACATAACCCTTAAACATTTTAAAACAGATGACACAGCTTTTGCCTTTAAATCAAACCAAACGATCTCAACGTTATTTACAAAAACAAAAGACAAAACAGAAAAATTTCAGCAACATAACGTAGTGTACAAAATAGAATGTAAAGGCAAAGAAGGAGAAACATGTAACAGAGTTTATATAGGAACAACAAAACGAACACTGGGAACACGAATAGGAGAACATAAAGCCGATGTAAACCATAACAGACATACGACAGCACTAGCTAAACATATGGATGAAAATGAACACACAGCTGATTTTGACAACATTACAATACTGGACAGAGAAAAAAGAGAAAACATTAGATACACTCTAGAGAGCCTACGAATTAGACAACATTACAAAACAGCAATGAACATAAAAGAAGATTTTGACAAAATTAGTCTCAGTTACAGTGTGGTGCTATAAAGCTTATATTCAAATTACTAATTTTTGTTATTTTAATTTTTAATTTAATATTTTTGTAAATTCAAATAATGTTTTTCTTGCTGTAAGTTTTTGATATTAACCAAAAATTTGTACCTATATGAATGTTTTTTAATGTAAATTTTCGTTAACAGTGTGATGTAAATATTCAATAAAGAATTTTGACATACCCCTGAGGATGCTTAAAACCCATAAGCGAAACGTCGGGTGAACAAATGAATTTAACATTGTTTTATTCATAAAATCTAAATTGACCTAACAGCCTGTTTTTCAACAAAGAAAAAACCTTTTCAATTTATAAAATCAAATATATTGGTCAGATATTATTCATATATAAAATAAACGGCGGGCCTGCCGAGAAAACAAAATTCAACAATTGAAAATTAAAACTCACATCAACAAAAATGAAGAACTTCTTTGAACACATCAAATACAAATACAACATACACACATGTACCACACTGAAACATTTCTGCAGACAAATGAGAAAAAAAGCTAAACTCACGGAGCGCCTTAAGTTTCTACTCTCTTGTAGAAAATTTGGGATCATTCCCCTACACATTAGTAACACAACAAAAAATAACAAAACCACCATTCCCGCGGCATCGCTAAAGCGAGACCTAGAAAAAACTTTATTCAACTATCACAAAAAACTTTTAAATTTAGAAATTGCACAAACTAACATAGACATCAAAAATACAAAACAATATATTTTTCATATAGAAATAGAGCTAAAGAAAACATTAAGCAAACCAGAATTTGAATCTTTTAAGAAGACACAACGATTAGCAACTGAGCGTGTGAGAGAAACAATACAACACATACAACAATCTAAATTGGAAAAATTGACAAACGCAAAATTTAAAGAGTTCAACATCATTTACAACAAAGACTGGCTTATAAACAAAACAAAAGTCGAATTTCCTGACACAAGCAAGTGGCTTCTCTCTCTGGGAAAAAAGTTTTGTCTACCGACACACAAAGCCAACGTTTCACCTATACATCTCATAGCAGACATGGAGCAGTATATTCAAAAAATGGAAGATGAAAACAAAAAAGAGGTGACCAGATTAAAATTTGCCCATAATATTTTGGATTTTAAAAGAAGGCGGGGAACAACACCAAAAGAAAAATTTATTTTACAAATATACAAGACGACAAAAAATCTAATCAACAAACACAAGGACACAATAATTGTAACCACATCAGACAAAGGCAACAAAACTGTAATCATGTACAAAGAAGAATACGACCTAAAAATGAGCAAACTTCTGGAAGACAAAAACATATACAAAACGATTCGCACGGATCCCTCACAGAAATTGCAAAAAACGAACAACCACATAGTAAACGCCTTATACAAGGACAAACACATAGATTTAAAAACAAAATTTATTCTATCATGCTCAGCCAGCAATGCACCCAGGCTCTATGGCCTCCCAAAAGTGCATAAACAAGAAATGCCACTCAGGCCTATATCCTCGTCTGTCAGTGTTTCCTGCTACAAACTAGCAAGATATGCAGGTGGCATATTAAAGCACATAATATCAACAGATTTGAACATCAAAAACACTCAAGAACTACAAAATAAAATGAAAAACATAACACTCAATACCAATGAAAGGCTATTTTCTTTTGATGCAATTTCACTTTTTTCAAATATTCCAACAACCCTGGCAATAAAACTAATAATGAAACAGTGGACGATAATTGAAGGACACACAACAATACAAAAGAATACTTTTTTAACAATATTGAAATTTTGCTTGCAAGAAAACAATTATTTTCAATACAAAAACAAATTGTACAAACAGACCTTTGGCATGCCGATGGGAAACCCTTTATCACCGACAATCGCAGACATCGTATTAGATGATCTTTTAAAATGTGCAATAGACGAACTACAAAATTTAGGAATCAAATTCAAATTTATAGTCAAATATGTTGATGACATTTTTGCAATAATAGACAAAGACCACCTGACCACGATTTTAACGACACTCAACGGATATCACAACAAATTACAATTCACACATGAGGAGGAACAAAACAACACGTTACCGTACTTAAACACTACAATTCATAGAAGAAATAGTCATATAATCTTTAACTGGTATACGAAGCCAGCAGCATCAGGAAGAATAATTAATTTTAATTCAACGCAGTCCTTTAAACAAAAACGCAATACTGCAAGCAATATGATAAAAACAGTACTAACAATCAGCGACAAAACTTTTCGGTCAGAAAACATTAATAAAATCAGAAATATTTTATACTGCAATAACTATCCTAAAAAACTTACGGAACATTTAATAAAATATAATACAATCCATGATAACATAACACAACAGAATTCAACATTAAGCACCACAACATCTGGCCACCCTAAACACTTTTTTGCGATTCCATACATACCTACACTTACAGACGACATAACCCTTAAACATTTTAAAACAGATGACACAGCTTTTGCCTTTAAATCAAACCAAACGATCTCAACGTTATTTACAAAAACAAAAGACAAAACAGAAAAATTTCAGCAACATAACGTAGTGTACAAAATAGAATGTAAAGGCAAAGAAGGAGAAACATGTAACAGAGTTTATATAGGAACAACAAAACGAACACTGGGAACACGAATAGGAGAACATAAAGCCGATGTAAACCATAACAGACATACGACAGCACTAGCTAAACATATGGATGAAAATGAACACACAGCTGATTTTGACAACATTACAATACTGGACAGAGAAAAAAGAGAAAACATTAGATACACTCTAGAGAGCCTACGAATTAGACAACATTACAAAACAGCAATGAACATAAAAGAAGATTTTGACAAAATTAGTCTCAGTTACAGTGTGGTGCTATAAAGCTTATATTCAAATTACTAATTTTTGTTATTTTAATTTTTAATTTAATATTTTTGTAAATTCAAATAATGTTTTTCTTGCTGTAAGTTTTTGATATTAACCAAAAATTTGTACCTATATGAATGTTTTTTAATGTAAATTTTCGTTAACAGTGTGATGTAAATATTCAATAAAGAATTTTGACATACCCCTGAGGATGCTTAAAACCCATAAGCGAAACGTCGGGTGAACAAATGAATTTAACATTGTTTTATTCATAAAATCTAAATTGACCTAACAGCCTGTTTTTCAACAAAGAAAAAACCTTTTCAATTTATAAAATCAAATATATTGGTCAGATATTATTCATATATAAATATTACAAAAAAAATTCAAAAAGGGTCGAAAAATTAGCAAAAATCTCTTAGAAATCAAGACAAAAACCATATTTTTAAGTTTCAAAAATTTGAAAAAATTCCCAACAGTAGAAAAATTATAAAAATTGAAAAAATATAACAACTTACAAGTAGCTGAAGATTTCCAAATTTAGAAAAATCATAAATTTTACAATAAAAATTCAAAAAGGGTCGAATAATTAACAAAAACCTCTTAGAAATAAAAAAAAACATATTTTTAAGTCTCAAAAATTTGAAAAAATTCCCAACAGTGGAAAAATTATAAAAATTGAAAAAATATAACAACTTACAAGTAGCTGAAGATTTCCAAATTTAGAAAAAATCATAAATTTTACAATAAAAATTCAAAAAGGGTCGAAAAAATAACAAATACCTCTTAGAAATAAAAAAAAAACATTTTTTAAGGTTCAAAAAATCCCAACAGTAGAAAAATTATAAAAATTGAAATTCTATAACAACTCAGAAGTAGGTGAAGATTTCAAAATTTAGAAAAAATCATAAAAATTACAAATAAATTCTAAAAGGATCGAAAAATTAACAAAAACCTATTAGAAATAAAAAAAAAACATTTGGTGACTTTCAAAAATTTGAAAAAACTACCAACAGTAGAAAAATTAAAAAGCTATAACAACTGGCAAGTAGCTGCAGATTTCAAAATTAAGAAAAAATCATAAAATTTACAAAAAAATTCAAAAAGTGTCGAAAAATTTGCAAAAACCTCTCAGAATTCAAAAAATAAAGAAATTTTTAAAGTTTCAAAAATTTAAAAAAATTCCCAATAGTAGAAAAATTATAAAAATTGAAAAACTTTAAATACTTGTAAGTAGCTAAAGATTTCAAAATTTAAAAAAAATCATAAAAATTACAAACAATATTCAAAAAAGTATCGAAAAATTAACAAAAACCTTTCAGAAATCAAAAATAAAACATATTTTTAAGTTTCAAAAATTCCCAACAGTGGAATACTTATAAAAATTGAAAAACTATAACTACTTACAAGTAGCTGAAGATTTTAGGATTTAGAAAAAATCATAAGAATTAAAAAAAAATTCAAAAAGGGTCGAAAAATTAACAAAAACCTCTTAGAAATCAAAAAAAAAACCAACCAACAGTAGAAAAATTACAAAAATGAAATTCTATAACAACTTACAAGTAGCTGAAGATTTCAAAATTTAGAAAAAATCATAAAAATTACAAAAAAACTTAAAAAGGGTCGAAAAATTAGCAAAAACTTCTTAAAAATCAAAAAAAAAAAAAATTTTTTAAGTTCCAAAAATTTGAAAAAATTACCAACAGTAGAAAAATTATAAAAATTGAAAAACTTTAGCAACTTGGAAGTAGCTGAAGAGTGCAAAATTTTGAAAAAATCATAAAAATTACTAAAAAAAATTCAAAAAGTGTCGAAAAATTAACAAAAACCTCTTAGAAATAAAAATATAAAAAAATTTTCAAGTTTCAAAAATTTGAAAAATTCCCAACAGCAGAAAAATTATAAAAATTGAAAAAATATAACAATTTACAAGTAGCTGAAGATTTCCAAATTTAGAAAAAATCATAAATTTTACAATAAAAATTCAAAAAGGGTCGAAAAATTAACAAAAACCTCTTAGAAATAAAAAAAAACATATTTTTAAGTTTCAAAAATTTGAAAAAATTCCCAACAGTGGAAAACTTATAAAAATTGAAAAACTATAACTACTTACAAGTAGCTGCAGATTTTAAGATTTAGAAAAAAATAATAAAATTTACAAAAAAAATTCAAAAAGGGTCGAAAAAGTAACAAAAACCTCTTAGAAATCAAAAAAAAACCATTTTTTTAAGTTTCAAAAATTTGAAAAAATTCCAACAGTAGAAAAATTATAAAAATTGAAAAACTATAACAATTTCAAAATTTAAAAAAATTCATAAAAATTACTAAAAAAAATCAAAAAGTGTCGAAAAATTTGCAAAAACCTCTTAGAAAAAAAAAAAAAAAATTTTAAGTTTCAAAAATTTGAAAAAATTCTCAACAGCTGAAAACTTATAAAAAATGAAAAACTATAACAACTTACACGTAGCTGAAAATTTCAAAATTTAGAAAAATTCATAAAAATTACTAAAAAAAATCAAAAAGTGTCGAAAAATTAGCAAAAACCTCTTAGAAAAAAAAAAAAAAACTTTCATGTTTCAAAAATTTGAAAAAATTCCCAACAGTAGAAAAATTATAAAAATTAAGAAACTAAATTAACTTACAATTAGCTGAAGATTTCAAAACTTAGAAAAAATCATAAAAATAACAAAAAAAATTCAAAAAGAGTTGAATAATTAACAAAAACCTCTTAGAAATCAAAAAAAAAAAACATTTTCTTAAGTTTCAAAAATTTGAAAAAATTCCCAAAAGTAGAAAAATTATAAAAATTGGAAAACTATAACAACTTACAAGTAGCTGAAGATTTCCAAATTTAGAAAAAATCATAAATTTTACAATAAAAATTCAAAAAGGGTCGAAAAATTAACAAAAACCTCTTAGAAATCAAAAAAAAAAACATACTTTTAAGTTTCAAAAATTTGATAAAACTCCCAATAGTAGAAAAATTATAAAAATTAAAAAAACTATAACAACTTGCTAGTAGCTGAAGAGTGCAAAATTTTGAAAAAATCATAAATATTACAAAAAAAATTCAAAAAGGGTCGAAAAATTAGCAAAAATCTCTTAGAAATCAAGAGAAAAACCATATTTTTAAGTTTCAAAAATTTGAAAAAATTCCCAACAGTAGAAAAATTATAAAAATTGAAAAAATATAACAACTTACAAGTAGCTGAAGATTTCCAAATTTAGAAAAATCATAAATTTTACAATAAAAATTCAAAAAGGGTCGAATAATTAACAAAAACCTCTTAGAAATAAAAAAAAACATATTTTTAAGTTTCAAAAATTTGAAAAAATTCCCAACAGTGGAAAAATTATAAAAATTGAAAAAATATAACAACTTACAAGTAGCTGAAGATTTCCAAATTTAGAAAAAATCATAAATTTTACAATAAAAATTCAAAAAGGGTCGAAAAAATAACAAATACCTCTTAGAAATAAAAAAAAAACATTTTTTAAGGTTCAAAAAATCCCAACAGTAGAAAAATTATAAAAATTGAAATTCTATAACAACTCAGAAGTAGGTGAAGATTTCAAAATTTAGAAAAAATCATAAAAATTACAAATAAATTCTAAAAGGATCGAAAAATTAACAAAAACCTATTAGAAATAAAAAAAAAACATTTTGTGACTTTCAAAAATTTGAAAAAACTACCAACAGTAGAAAAATTAAAAAGCTATAACAACTGGCAAGTAGCTGCAGATTTCAAAATTTAGAAAAAATCATAAAATTTACAAAAAAATTCAAAAAGTGTCGAAAAATTTGCAAAAACCTCTCAGAATTCAAAAAATAAAGAAATTTTTAAAGTTTCAAAAATTTAAAAAAATTCCCAATAGTAGAAAAATTATAAAAATTGAAAAACTTTAAATACTTGTAAGTAGCTAAAGATTTCAAAATTTAAAAAAAATCATAAAAATTACAAACAATATTCAAAAAAGTATCGAAAAATTAACAAAAACCTTTCAGAAATCAAAAAAAAAACAAACTTTTAAGTTTCAAAAATTTGATAAAACTCCCAATAGTAGAAAAATTATAAAAATTAAAAAAACTATAACAACTTGCTAGTAGCTGAAGAGTGCAAAATTTTGAAAAAATCATAAATATTACAAAAAAAATTCAAAAAGGGTCGAAAAATTAGCAAAAATCTCTTAGAAATCAAGACAAAAACCATATTTTTAAGTTTCAAAAATTTGAAAAAATTCCCAACAGTAGAAAAATTATAAAAATTGAAAAAATATAACAACTTACAAGTAGCTGAAGATTTCCAAATTTAGAAAAATCATAAATTTTACAATAAAAATTCAAAAAGGGTCGAATAATTAACAAAAACCTCTTAGAAATAAAAAAAAACATATTTTTAAGTTTCAAAAATTTGAAAAAATTCCCAACAGTGGAAAAATTATAAAAATTGAAAAAATATAACAACTTACAAGTAGCTGAAGATTTCCAAATTTAGAAAAAATCATAAATTTTACAATAAAAATTCAAAAAGGGTCGAAAAAATAACAAATACCTCTTAGAAATAAAAAAAAAACATTTTTTAAGGTTCAAAAAATCCCAACAGTAGAAAAATTATAAAAATTGAAATTCTATAACAACTCAGAAGTAGGTGAAGATTTCAAAATTTAGAAAAAATCATAAAAATTACAAATAAATTCTAAAAGGATCGAAAAATTAACAAAAACCTATTAGAAATAAAAAAAAAACATTTGGTGACTTTCAAAAATTTGAAAAAACTACCAACAGTAGAAAAATTAAAAAGCTATAGCAACTGGCAAGTAGCTGCAGATTTCAAAATTTAGAAAAAATCATAAAATTTACAAAAAAATTCAAAAAGTGTCGAAAAATTTGCAAAAAGCTCTCAGAATTCAAAAAATAAAGAAATTTTTAAAGTTTCAAATATTTAAAAAAATTCCCAATAGTAGAAAAATTATAAAAATTGAAAAACTTTAAATACTTGTAAGTAGCTAAAGATTTCAAAATTTAAAAAAAATCATAAAAATTACAAACAATATTCAAAAAAGTATCGAAAAATTAACAAAAACCTTTCAGAAATCAAAAATAAAACATATTTTTAAGTTTCAAAAATTCCCAACAGTGGAATACTTATAAAAATTGAAAAACTATAACTACTTACAAGTAGCTGAAGATTTTAGGATTTAGAAAAAATCATAAGAATTAAAAAAAAATTCAAAAAGGGTCGAAAAATTAACAAAAACCTCTTAGAAATCAAAAAAAAAACCAACCAACAGTAGAAAAATTACAAAAATGAAATTCTATAACAACTTACAAGTAGCTGAAGATTTCAAAATTTAGAAAAAATCATAAAAATTACAAAAAAACTTAAAAAGGGTCCAAAAATTAGCAAAAACTTCTTAAAAATCAAAAAAAAAAAAAATTTTTTAAGTTCCAAAAATTTGAAAAAATTACCAACAGTAGAAAAATTATAAAAATTGAAAAACTTTAGCAACTTGGAAGTAGCTGAAGAGTGCAAAATTTTGAAAAAATCATAAAAATTACTAAAAAAAATTCAAAAAGTGTCGAAAAATTAACAAAAACCTCTTAGAAATAAAAATATAAAAAAATTTTCAAGTTTCAAAAATTTGAAAAAATTCCCAACAGCAGAAAAATTATAAAAATTGAAAAAATATAACAATTTACAAGTAGCTGAAGATTTCCAAATTTAGAAAAAATCATAAATTTTACAATAAAAATTCAAAAAGGGTCGAAAAATTAACAAAAACCTCTTAGAAATAAAAAAAAACATATTTTTAAGTTTCAAAAATTTGAAAAAATTCCCAACAGTGGAAAACTTATAAAAATTGAAAAACTATAACTACTTACAAGTAGCTGCAGATTTTAAGATTTAGAAAAAAATCATAAAATTTACAAAAAAAATTCAAAAAGGGTCGAAAAAGTAACAAAAACCTCTTAGAAATCAAAAAAAAACCATTTTTTTAAGTTTCAAAAATTTGAAAAAATTCCAACAGTAGAAAAATTATAAAAATTGAAAAACTATAACAATTTCAAAATTTAAAAAAATTCATAAAAATTACTAAAAAAAATCAAAAAGTGTCGAAAAATTTGCAAAAACCTCTTAGAAAAAAAAAAAAAAAATTTTAAGTTTCAAAAATTTGAAAAAATTCTCAACAGCTGAAAACTTATAAAAAATGAAAAACTATAACAACTTACACGTAGCTGAAAATTTCAAAATTTAGAAAAATTCATAAAAATTACTAAAAAAAATCAAAAACTGTCGAAAAATTAGCAAAAACCTCTTAGAAAAAAAAAAAAAAACTTTCATGTTTCAAAAATTTGAAAAAATTCCCAACAGTAGAAAAATTATAAAAATTAAGAAACTAAATTAACTTACAATTAGCTGAAGATTTCAAAATTTAGAAAAAATCATAAAAATAACAAAAAAAATTCAAAAAGAGTTGAATAATTAACAAAAACCTCTTAGAAATCAAAAAAAAAAAACATTTTCTTAAGTTTCAAAAATTTGAAAAAATTCCCAACAGTAGAAAAATTATAAAAATTGGAAAACTATAACAACTTACAAGTAGCTGAAGATTTCCAAATTTAGAAAAAATCATAAATTTTACAATAAAAATTCAAAAAGGGTCGAAAAATTAACAAAAACCTCTTAGAAATCAAAAAAAAAAACATACTTTTAAGTTTCAAAAATTTGATAAAACTCCCAATAGTAGAAAAATTAAAAAATTAAAAAACTATAACAACTTGCTAGTAGCCGAAGAGTGCAAAATTTTGAAAAAATCATAAATATTACAAAAAAAATTCAAAAAGGGTCGAAAAATTAGCAAAAATCTCTTAGAAATCAAAAGAAAAACCATATTTTTAAGTTTCAAAAATTTGAAAAAATTCCCAACAGTAGAAAAATTATAAAAATTGAAAAACTATAACAACTTACAAGTAGCTGAAGATTTCAAAATTTAGAAACAATCATAAAAATTACAAAAAAAATTCAAAAAGTGTCGAAAAATTAGCAAAAATCTCTTAGAAATCAAAAGAAAAACCATGTTTTTAAGTTTCAAAAATTTGAAAAAATTCCCAACAGTGGAAAACTTATAAAAATTGAAAAACTATAACCACTTGCAAGTATCTGACGATTTTAAGATTTAGAAAAAATCATAAGAATTCCAAAAAAAATTCAAGAAGGGTCGAAAAGTTAACAAATACCTATTAGAAATCAAAAAAAAAACATTTTTTTAAGTTTCAAAAAATCCCAACAGTAGAAAAATTATAAAAATTGAAATTCTATAACAACTCAGAAGTAGCTGAAGATTTCAAAATTTAGAAAAAATCATAAAAATTACAAATAAATTCTAAAAGGATCGAAAAATTAACAAAAACCTATTAGAAATAAAAAAAAAAAAAACATTTTGTGACTTTCAAAAATTTGAAAAAACTCCCAACAGTAGAAAAATTAAAAAGCTATAACAACTGACAAGTAGCTGCAGATTTCAAAATTTAGAAAAAATCATAAAATTTACAAAAAAATTCAAAAAGTGTCGAAAAATTTGCAAAAACCTCTCAGAATTCAAAAAATAAAGAAATTTTTAAAGTTTCAAAAATTTGAAAAAATTCTTAATAGTAGAAAAATTATAAAAATTTAAAAACTTTAAATACTTGTAAGTAGCTAAAGATTTCAAGATTTAAAAAAAATCATAAAAATTACAAAAAAAATTCAAAAAAGTATCGAAAAATTAACAAAAACCTCTCATAAATCAAAAAAAAAAACATACTTTTAAGTTTCAAAAATTTGATAAGACTCCCAAGAGTAGAAAAATTCTAAAAATTAAAAAACTATAACAATTTGCTAGTATCTGAAGAATTTAAAATTTAGAAAAAATCATAATTATTACAAAAAAAATTCAAAAAGGGTCGCAAAATTAACAAAAACTTCTCAGAAATAAAAAAAAAAAGAAATTTTTATGTTTCAAAAATTTTAAAAAATTACCAACGGTAGAAAAATTATAAAAATTGAAAATCTATAACAACTTACAAGTAGCTGAAGATTTCAAAATATAGAAAAAAACATAAAAAAAAAAATTCAAAAAGGATTGAAAAATTAACAAAACCCTCTTATAAATCAAAAAAAAAAAACATTTTTTTAAGTTTCAAAAAATCCCAACAGTAGAAAAATTATAAAAATTGAATTTCTATAACAACTCAGAAGTAGCTGAAGATTTCAAAATTTAAAAAACCATCATAAAAATTACAAATATAATTCAAAAAGTGTCGAAAAATTAGCAAAAATCTCTTAGAAATCAAAAAAAAACATATTTTTAAGTTTCAAAAATTTGAAAAAATTCTCAACAGTGGAAAACTTATAAAAATTGAAAAACTATAACCACTTACAAGTAGCTGAAGATTTCAAAATTTAGAAAAAAACATAAAAAAAAAATTCAAAGAGGATTGAAAAATTAACAAAAAACCTCTTAGAAATCAAAAAAAAAAACGTACTTTTAAGTTTCAAAAATTTGAAAAAATTCCAATAGTAGAAAAATTATAAAAATTGAAAAACTATAACAACTTACAAGTAGCTGAAGATTTCAAAATTTAGAAAAAAACATAAAAATTACAAAAAAATTCAAAAAGGATTGAAAAATTAACAAAAACCTCTTAGAAATCAAAAATAAAACCATTTTTTTAAGTTTCAAAAATTTGAAAAAATTCCAACAGTAGAAAAATTATAAAAATTGAAAAACTATAACAACTTGCTAGTAGCTGAAGAGTGCAAAATTTTGAAAAAATCATAAATATTACAAAAAAAAATTCGAAAAGGGTCGAAAAATTAACATAAACCTCTTAGAAATCTAAAAAAAAAACCATTTTCTTAAGTTTCAAAAATTAGAAAAAATTCCAACAGTAGAAAAATTATAAAAATTGAAAAACTATAACAACTTACAAGTGGCTGAAGATTTTAAGATTTAGAAAAAATCATAAAAATTACAAATAAATTCTAAAAGGATCGAAAAATTAACAAAACCCTCTTAGAAATCAAAAAAAAAACATTTATTTAAGTTTCAAAAAATCCCAACAGTAGAAAACTTATAAAAATTGAAATTCTATAACAACTGAGAAGTAGCTGAAGATTTCAAAATTTAAGAAACAATCATAAAAATTACAAATAAAATTCAAAAAGTGTCGTAAAATTAGCAAAAATCTCTTAGAAATCAAAAAAAAAAACATATTTTTAAGTTTCAAAAATTTGAAAAAATTCCCAACAGTGGAAAACTTATAAAGATTGAAAAACTATAACCACTTATAAGTAGCTGCAGATTTTAAAATTTAGAAAAAATCATTAGAATTACAAAAAAAATTCAAAAAGGGTCGAAAAATTAACAAATACCTCTTAGAAATAAAAAAAAAAACATTTTTTTAAGTTTCAAAAAATCCCAATAGTAGAAAAATTATAAAAATTGAAATTCTATAACAACTCAGAAGTAGCTGAAGATTTCAAAATTTAAAAAACCATCATAAAAATTACAAATATAATTCAAAAAGTGTCGAAAAATTAGCAAAAATCTCTTAGAAATCAAATAAAACCTATTTTTAAGTTTCAAAAATTTGAAAAAATTCCCAACAGTGGAAAACTTGTAAAAATTGAAAAACTATAACCAGTTACAAGTAGCTGAAGATTTCAAAATTTAGAAAAAAACATTAAAAAAAAATTCAAAAAGGATTGAAAAATTAACAAAACCCTCTTAGAAATCAAAAAAAAAAACAAACTTTTAAGTTTCAAAAATTTGATAAAACTCCCAATAGTAGAAAAATTATAAAAATTAAAAAAACTATAACAACTTGCTAGTAGCTGAAGAGTGCAAAATTTTGAAAAAATCATAAATATTACAAAAAAAATTCAAAAAGGGTCGAAAAATTAGCAAAAATCTCTTAGAAATCAAAAAAAAAAACATATTTTTAAGTTTCAAAAATTTGAAAAAATTCCCAACAGTAGAAAAATTATAAAAATTGAAAAAATATAACAACTTACAAGTAGCTGAAGATTTCCAAATTTAGAAAAATCATAAATTTTACAATAAAAATTCAAAAAGGGTCGAAAAATTAACAAAAACCTCTTAGAAATAAAAAAAAACATATTTTTAAGTTTCAAAAATTTGAAAAAATTCCCAACAGTGGAAAAATTATAAAAATTGAAAAAATATAACAACTTACAAGTAGCTGAAGATTTCCAAATTTAGAAAAAATCATAAATTTTACAATAAAAATTCAAAAAGGGTCGAAAAAATAACAAATACCTCTTAGAAATAAAAAAAAAAACATTTTTTAAGGTTCAAAAAATCCCAACAGTAGAAAAATTATAAAAATTGAAATTCTATAACAACTCAGAAGTAGGTGAAGATTTCAAAATTTAGAAAAAATCATAAAAATTACAAATAAATTCTAAAAGGATCGAAAAATTAACAAAAACCTATTAGAAATAAAAAAAAAAACATTTTGTGACTTTCAAAAATTTGAAAAAACTCCCAACAGTAGAAAAATTAAAAAGCTATAACAACTGGCAAGTAGCTGCAGATTTCAAAATTTAGAACAAATCATAAAATTTACAAAAAAATTTAAAAAGTGTCGAAAAATTTGCAAAAACCTCTCAGAATTCAAAAAATAAAGAAATTTTTAAAGTTTCAAAAATTTAAAAAAATTCCCAATAGTAGAAAAATTATAAAAATTGAAAAACTTTAAATATTTGTAAGTAGCTAAAGATTTCAAAATTTAAAAAAAATCATAAAAATTACAAACAAAATTCAAAAAAGTATCGAAAAATTAACAAAAACCTTTCAGAAATCAAAAAAAAAACATACTTTTAAGTTTCAAAAATTTGATAAAACTCCCAACAGTAGAAAAATTATAAAAATTAAAAAACTATAACAACTTGCTAGTAGCTGAAGAATTTAAAATTTAGAAAAAATCATAAATATTACAAAAAAAATTCAAAAAAGGTCGAAAAATTAACATAAACCTCTTAGAAATCTAAAAAAAAAACCATTTTCTTAAGTTTCAAAAATTTGAAAAAATTCCAACAGTAGAAAAATTATAAAAATTGAAAAACTATAACAACTTACACGTAGCTGAAAATTTCAAAATTTAGAAAAATTCATAAAAATTACTAAAAAAAATCAAAAAGTGTCAAAAAATTAGCAAAAACCTCTTAAAAAAAAAAAAAATAATTTTCATGTTTCAAAAATTTGAAAAAATTCCCAACTGTAGAAAAATTATAAAAATGAAGAAACTAAATTAACTTACAATTAGCTGAAGATTTCAAAATTTAGAAAAAATCATAAAAATTACAAAAAAAATTCAAAAAGAGTTGAATAATTAACAAAAACCTCTTAGAAATCAAAAAAAAAAACATTTTCTAAGTTTCAAAAATTTGAAAAAATTCCCAACAGTAGAAAAATTATAAAAATTGGAAAACTATAACAATTTACAAGTAGCTGAAGATTTCAAAATTAAGAAAAAATTATAACAATTCCAAAAAAATTCAAAAAGGGTCGAAAAATTAGCAAAAAATTCTCAAAAATCAAAAAAAAAAAAAAATTTTTAAGTTCCAAATATTTGAAAAAATTCCCAACAGTAGAAATATTATAAAAATTGAAAAACTTAAGCAACTTGGAAGTAGCTGAAGATTTCAAAATTTAGAAAAATCATAAAAATTACAAAACAAATTCAAAAAGTGTCGAAAAATTAACAAAAACCTCTTAGAAATAAAAATATAAAAAAATTTTCAAGTTTCAAAAATTTGAAAAAATTCCCAACAGTAGAAAAATTATAAAAATTGAAAAAATATAAAAACTTACAAGTAGCTGAAGATTTCCAAATTTAGAAAAAAATCATAAATTTTACAATAAAAATTCAAAAAGTGTCGAAAAATTAACAAAATTCTCTTAGAAATAAAAAAAAACATATTTTTAAGTTTCAAAAATTTGAAAAAATTCCCAACAGTGGAAAACTTATAAAAATTGAAAAACTATACTACTTACAAATAGCTGAAGATTTTAAGATTTAGAAAAAATCATAAGAATTAAAAACAAAATTCAAAAAGGGTCGAAAAATTAACAAAAACCTCTTAGAAATAAAAAAAAAACCATTTTGTTAAGTTTCAAAAATTTGAAAAAACTCCCAACAGTAGAAAAATTACAAAAATGAAATTCTATAACAACTTACAAGTAGCTGAAGATTTCAAAATTTAGAAAAAATCATAAAAATTACAAAAAAACAAAAAAAGGGTCGAAAAATTAGCAAAAACATCTCAGAAATAAAAAAAAAAAGAAATTTTTTAAGTTTCAAAAATTTGAAAAAATTACCAACAGTAGAAAAATTATCAAACTTGAAAAACTATAACAACTTACAAGTAGCTGAAGATTTCAAAATTTAGAAAAAAACATAAAAATTACAAAAAAAATTCAAAAAGGATTGAAAAATTAACAAAAACCTCTTAGAATCAAAAAAAAAAACCATTTTTTTAAGTTTCAAAAATTTGAAAAAATTCCCAACAGTAGAAAAATTATAAAAATTGAAAAACTTTAACAACTTGTAAGTAGCTGAAGATTTCAAAATTTAGACAAAACAATAAAGATTACAAAATAAAATTCAAAAAGGATTGAAAAATTAACAAAAACCTCTTAGAAATCAAAAAAAAAACATGCTTTTAAGTTTCAAAAATTTGATAAAACTCCCAATAGTAGAAAAATTATAAAAATTAAAAAACTATAACAACTTGCTAGTAGCTGAAGAGTGCAAAATTTTGAAAAAATCATATATATTACAAAAAAAATTCAAAAAGGGTCGCAAAATTAGCAAAAACTTCTCAGAAATAAAAAAAAAAGAAATTTTTATGTTTCAAAAATTTTAAAAAATTACCAACGGTAGAAAAATTATAAAAATTGAAAATCTATAACAACTTACAAGTAGCTGAAGATTTCAAAATATAGAAAAAAACATAAAAAAAAAAATTCAAAAAGGATTGAAAAATTAACAAAACCCTCTTATAAATCAAAAAAAAAAAAACATTTTTTTAAGTTTCAAAAAATCCCAACAGTAGAAAAATTATAAAAATTGAATTTCTATAACAACTCAGAAGTAGCTGAAGATTTCAAAATTTAAAAAACCATCATAAAAATTGCAAATATAATTCAAAAAGTGTCGAAAAATTAGCAAAAATCTCTTAGAAATCAAAAAAAAACATATTTTTATGTTTCAAAAATTTGAAAAAATTCCCAACAGTGGAAAACTTATAAAAATTGAAAAACTATAACCCCTTACAAGTAGCTGAAGATTTCAAAATTTAGAAAAAAACATAAAAAAAAAATTCAAAGAGGATTGAAAAATTAACAAAAAACTTCTTAGAAATAAAAAAAAAAACGTACTTTTAAGTTTCAAAAATTTGATAAAACTCCCAATAGTAGAAAAATTATAAAAATTAAAAAACTATAACAACTTGTTAGTAGCTGAAGAGTGCAAAATTTTGAAAAAATCATAAATATTACAAAAAAAATTCAAAAAGTGTCGAAAAATTAGCAAAAATCTCTTAGAAATCAAAAGAAAAACCATATTTTTAAGTTTCAAAAATTTGAAAAAATTCCCAACAGTAGAAAAATTATAAAAATTGAAAAAATATAACAACTTACAAGTAGCTGAAGATTTCAAAATTTAGAAACAATCATAAAAATTACAAAAAAAATTCAAGAAGGGTCGAAAAAATAACAAAAACCTCTTAGAAATCAAAAAAAAACATTTTTTTAAGTTTCAAAAAATCCCAACAGTAGAAAAATTATAAAAATTGAAATTCTTTAACAACTCAGAAGTAGCTGAAGATTTCAAAATTTAGAAAAAATCATAAAAATTACTAAAAAAAATTCAAAAAGTGTCGAAAAATTAACAAAAACCACTTAGGAATAAAAATATAAAAAAATTTTCAAGTTTCAAAAATTTGAAAAAATTCCTAACAGCAGAAAAATTATAAAAATTGAAAAAATATAACAACTTGCAAGTAGCTGAAGATTTCAAAATTTAGAAAAAATCATAAATTTTACAATAAAAATTCAAAAAGTGTCGAAAAATTAACAAAATTCTCTTAGAAATAAAAAAAAACATATATTTAAGTTTCAAAAATTTGAAAAAATTCCCAACAGTGGAAAACTTATAAAAATTTAAAAACTATAACCACTTACAAGTATCTGACGATTTTAAGATTTAGAAAAAATCATAAGAATTAAAAAAAAAATTCAAGAAGGGTCGAAAAATTAACAAATACCTCTTAGAAATCAAAAAAAAAAAAATTTTTTTAAGTTTCAAAAAATCCCAACAGTAGAAAAATTATAAAAATTGAAATTCTATTACAACTCAGAAGTAGCTGAAGATTTCAAAATTTAGAAAAAATCATAAAAATTACAAATAAATTCTAAAAGGATCGAAAAATTAACAAAAACCTATTAGAAATAAAAAAAAAAAAACATTTTGTGACTTTCAAAAATTTGAAAAAACTCCCAACAGTAGAAAAATTAAAAAGCTATAACAACTGACAAGTAGCTGCAGATTTCAAAATTTAGAAAAAATCATAAAATTTACAAAAAAATTCAAAAAGTGTCGAAAAATTTGCAAAAACCTCTCAGAATTCAAAAAATAAAGAAATTTTTAAAGTTTCAAAAATTTGAAAAAATTCCCAATAGTAGAAAAATTATAAAAATTTAAAAACTTTAAATACTTGTAAGTAGCTAGAGATTTCAAAATTTAAAAAAAATCATAAAAATTACAAAAAAAATTCAAAAAAGTATCGAAAAATTAACAAAAACCTCTCATAAATCAAAAAAAAAAAATACTTTTAAGTTTCAAAAATTTGATAAGACTCCCAAGAGTAGAAAAATTATAAAAATTAAAAAACTATAACAATTTGCTAGTATCTGAAGAATTTAAAATTTAGAAAAAATCATAATTATTACAAAAAAAATTCAAAAAGGGTCGAAAAATTAACATAAACCTCTTAGAAATCTAAAAAAAAACAATTTTCTTAAGTTCAAAAATTTGAAAAAATCCCAACAGTAGAAAAATTATAAAAATTGAAAAACTATAACAACTTGCAAGTAGCTGAAAACTTCAAAATTTAGAAAAATTCAAAAAATTACTAAAAAAAATCAAAAAGTGTCGAAAAATTAACAAAAACCTCTTAGAAAAAAAAAAAAAATAAATTTTCATGTTTCAAAAATTTGAAAAAATTACCAACAGTAGAAAAATTATAAAAATGAAAAAACTATGACAACTTGCAATTAGCTGAAGATTTCAAAATTTAGAAAAAATCATAAATTTTACAATAAAAATTCAAAAAGGGTCGAAAAATTAACAAAAACCTCTTAGAAATAAAATAAAACATATTTTTAAGTTTCAAAAATTCCCAACAGTGGAATATTTATAAAAATTGAAAAACTTTAACTACTTACAAGTAGCTGAAGATTTTAGGATTTAGAAAAAATCATAAGAATTAAAAAAAAAATTCAAAAAGGGTCGAAAAATTAACAAAAACCTCTTAGAAATCAAAAAAAAACCATTTTTTTTAGTTTCAAAAATTTGAAAAAACTCCCAACAGTAGAAAAATTACAAAAATGAAATTCTATAACAACTTACAAGTAGCTGAGATTTCAAAATTTAGAAAAAATCATAAAAATTACAAAAAAACTTAAAAAGGGTCGAAAAATTAGCAAAAACTTCTTAAAAATCAAAAAAAAAAAAAATTTTTTAAGTTCCAAAAATTTGAAAAAATTACCAACAGTAGAAAAATTATAAAAATTGAAAAACTTTAGCAACTTGGAAGTAGCTGAAGAGTGCAAAATTTTGAAAAAATCATAAAAATTACTAAAAAAAATTCAAAAAGTGTCGAAAAATTAACAAAAACCTCTTAGAAATAAAAATATAAAAAAATTTTCAAGTTTCAAAAATTTGAAAAAATTCCCAACAGCAGAAAAATTATAAAAATTGAAAAAATATAACAATTTACAAGTAGCTGAAGATTTCCAAATTTAGAAAAAATCATAAATTTTACAATAAAAATTCAAAAAGGGTCGAAAAATTAACAAAAACCTCTTAGAAATAAAAAAAAACATATTTTTAAGTTTCAAAAATTTGAAAAAATTCCCAACAGTGGAAAACTTATAAAAATTGAAAAACTATAACTACTTACAAGTAGCTGATGATTTTAAGATTTAGAAAAAAATCATAAAATTTACAAAAAAAATTCAAAAAGGGTCAAAAAAGTAACAAAAACCTCTTAGAAATCAAAAAAAAAACCATTTTTTTAAGTTTCAAAAATTTGAAAAAATTCCAACAGTAGAAAAATTATAAAAATTGAAAAACTATAACAATTTCAAAATTTAGAAAAATTCATAAAAATTACTAAAAAAAATCAAAAAGTGTCAAAAAATTTGCAAAAACCTCTTAGAAAAAAAAAAAAAAATTTTAAGTTTCAAAAATTTGAAAAAATTCTCAACAGTAGAAAAAATATAAAAATTGAAAAACTATAACAACTTACACGTAGCTGAAAATTTGAAATTTAGAAAAGTTCATAAAAATTACTAAAAAAAATCAAAAAGTGTCGAAAAATTAGCAAAAACCTCTTAGAAAAAAAAAAAAAACTTTCATGTTTCAAAAATTTGAAAAAATTACCAACAGTAGAAAAATTATAAAAATTAAGAAACTAAATTAACTTACAATTAGCTGAAGATTTCAAAATTTAGAAAAAAACATAAAAATTACAAAAAAAATTCAAAAAGGATTGAAAAATTAACAAAAACCTCTTAGAAATCAAAAATAAAACCATTTTTTTAAGTTTAAAAAATTTGAAAAAATTCCAACAGTAGAAAAATTATAAAAATTGAAAAACTATAACAACTTGCTAGTAGCTGAAGAGTGCAAAATTTTGAAAAAATCATAAATATTACAAAAAAAAATTCAAAAAGGGTCGAAAAATTAACATAAACCTCTTAGAATCAAAAAAAAACCATTTTTTTAAGTTTCAAAAATTTGAAAAAATTCCCAACAGTAGAAAAATTATAAAAATTGAAAAACTTTAACAACTTGTAAGTAGCTGAAGATTTCAAAATTTAGACAAAACAATAAAGATTACAAAATAAAATTCAAAAAGGATTGAAAAATTAACAAAAACCTCTTAGAAATCATAAAAAAAACATGCTTTTAAGTTTCAAAAATTTGATAAAACTCCCAATAGTAGAAAAATTATAAAAATTAAAAAACTATAACAACTTGCTAGTAGCTGAAGAGTGCAAAATTTTGAAAAAATCATATATATTACAAAAAAAATTCAAAAAGGGTCGCAAAATTAGCAAAAACTTCTCAGAAATAAAAAAAAAAAGAAATTTTTATGTTTCAAAAATTTTAAAAAATTACCAACGGTAGAAAAATTATAAAAATTGAAAATCTATAACAACTTACAAGTAGCTGAAGATTTCAAAATATAGAAAAAAACATAAAAAAAAAAATTCAAAAAGGATTGAAAAATTAACAAAACCCTCTTATAAATCAAAAAAAAAAAACATTTTTTTAAGTTTCAAAAAATCCCAACAGTAGAAAAATTATAAAAATTGAATTTCTATAACAACTCAGAAGTAGCTGAAGATTTCAAAATTTAAAAAACCATCATAAAAATTACAAATATAATTCAAAAAGTGTTGAAAAATTAGCAAAAATCTCTTAGAAATCAAAAAAAAACATATTTTTAAGTTTTAAAAATTTGAAAAATTCCCAACAGTGGAAAACTTATAAAAATTGAAAAACTATAACCCCTTACAAGTAGCTGAAGATTTCAAAATTTAGAAAAAAACATAAAAAAAAAATTCAAAGAGGATTGAAAAATTAACAAAAAACTTCTTAGAAATCAAAAAAAAAACGTACTTTTAAGTTTCAAAAATTTGATAAAACTCCCAATAGTAGAAAAATTATAAAAATTAAAAAACTATAACAACTTGTTAGTAGCTGAAGAGTGCAAAATTTTGAAAAAATCATAAATATTACAAAAAAAATTCAAAAAGTGTCGAAAAATTAGCAAAAATCTCTTAGAAATCAAAAGAAAAACCATATTTTTAAGTTTCAAAAATTTGAAAAAATTCCCAACAGTAGAAAAATTATAAAAATTGAAAAAATATAACAACTTACAAGTAGCTGAAGATTTCAAAATTTAGAAACAATCATAAAAATTACAAAAAAAATTCAAGAAGGGTCGAAAAAATAACAAAAACCTCTTAGAAATCAAAAAAAAACATTTTTTTAAGTTTCAAAAAATCCCAACAGTAGAAAAATTATAAAAATTGAAATTCTTTAACAACTCAGAAGTAGCTGAAGATTTCAAAATTTAGAAAAAATCATAAAAATTACTAAAAAAAATTCAAAAAGTGTCGAAAAATTAACAAAAACCACTTAGGAATAAAAATATAAAAAAATTTTCAAGTTTCAAAAATTTGAAAAAATTCCCAACAGCAGAAAAATTATAAAAATTGAAAAAATATAACAACTTGCAAGTAGCTGAAGATTTCAAAATTTAGAAAAAATCATAAATTTTACAATAAAAATTCAAAAAGTGTCGAAAAATTAACAAAATTCTTTTAGAAATAAAAAAAAACATATATTTAAGTTTCAAAAATTTGAAAAAATTCCCAACAGTGGAAAACTTATAAAAATTGAAAAACTATAACCACTTACAAGTATCTGACGATTTTAAGATTTAGAAAAAATCATAAGAATTAAAAAAAAAATTCAAGAAGGGTCGAAAAATTAACAAATACCTCTTAGAAATCAAAAAAAAAAAAATTTTTTTTAGTTTCAAAAAATCCCAACAGTAGAAAAATTATAAAAATTTAAATTCTATTACAACTCAGAAGTAGCTGAAGATTTCAATATTTAGAAAAAATCATAAAAATTACAAATAAATTCTAAAAGGATCGAAAAATTAACAAAAACCTATTAGAAATAAAAAAAAAAAAACATTTTGTGACTTTCAAAAATTTGAAAAAACTCCCAACAGTAGAAAAATTAAAAAGCTATAACAACTGACAAGTAGCTGCAGATTTCAAAATTTAGAAAAAATCATAAAATTTACAAAAAAATTCAAAAAGTGTCGAAAAATTTGCAAAAACCTCTCAGAATTCAAAAAATAAAGAAATTTTTAAAGTTTCAAAAATTTGAAAAAATTCCCAATAGTAGAAAAATTATAAAAATTTAAAAACTTTAAATACTTGTAAGTAGCTAGAGATTTCAAAATTTAAAAAAAATCATAAAAATTACAAAAAAAATTCAAAAAAGTATCGAAAAATTAACAAAAACCTCTCATAAATCAAAAAAAAAAAATACTTTTAAGTTTCAAAAATTTGATAAGACTCCCAAGAGTAGAAAAATTATAAAAATTAAAAAACTATAACAATTTGCTAGTATCTGAAGAATTTAAAATTTAGAAAAAATCATAATTATTACAAAAAAAATTCAAAAAGGGTCGAAAAATTAACATAAACCTCTTAGAAATCTAAAAAAAAAACAATTTTCTTAAGTTCAAAAACTTGAAAAAATTCCAACAGTAGAAAAATTATAAAAATTGAAAAACTATAACAACTTGCAAGTAGCTGAAAACTTCAAAATTTAGAAAAATTCAAAAAATTACTAAAAAAAATCAAAAAGTGTCGAAAAATTAACAAAAACCTCTTAGAAAAAAAAAAAAAAAAATTTTTCATGTTTCAAAAATTTGAAAAAATTACCAACAGTAGAAAAATTATAAAAATGAAAAAACTATGACAACTTGCAATTAGCTGAAGATTTCAAAATTTAGAAAAAATCATAAATTTTACAATAAAAATTCAAAAAGGGTCGAAAAATTAACAAAAACCTCTTAGAAATAAAATAAAACATATTTTTAAGTTTCAAAAATTCCCAACAGTGGAATATTTATAAAAATTGAAAAACTTTAACTACTTACAAGTAGCTGAAGATTTTAGGATTTACAAAAAATCATAAGAATTAAAAAAAAAATTCAAAAAGGGTCGAAAAATTAACAAAAACCTCTTAGAAATCAAAAAAAAACCATTTTTTTTAGTTTCAAAAATTTGAAAAAACTCCCAACAGTAGAAAAATTACAAAAATGAAATTCTATAACAACTTACAAGTAGCTGAGATTTCAAAATTTAGAAAAAATCATAAAAATTACAAAAAAACTTAAAAAGGGTCGAAAAATTAGCAAAAACTTCTTAAAAATCAAAAAAAAAAAAAATTTTTTAACTTCCAAAAATTTGAAAAAATTACCAACAGTAGAAAAATTATAAAAATTGAAAAACTTTAGCAACTTGGAAGTAGCTGAAGAGTGCAAAATTTTGAAAAAATCATAAAAATTACTAAAAAAAATTCAAAAAGTGTCGAAAAATTAACAAAAACCTCTTAGAAATAAAAATATAAAAAAATTTTCAAGTTTCAAAAATTTGAAAAAATTCCCAACAGCAGAAAAATTATAAAAATTGAAAAAATATAACAATTTACAAGTAGCTGAAGATTTCCAAATTTAGAAAAAATCATAAATTTTACAATAAAAATTCAAAAAGGGTCGAAAAATTAACAAAAACCTCTTAGAAATAAAAAAAAACATATTTTTAAGTTTCAAAAATTTGAAAAAATTCCCAACAGTGGAAAACTTATAAAAATTGAAAAACTATAACTACTTACAAGTAGCTGATGATTTTAAGATTTAGAAAAAAATCATAAAATTTACAAAAAAAATTCAAAAAGGGTCAAAAAAGTAACAAAAACCTCTTAGAAATCAAAAAAAAACCATTTTTTTAAGTTTCAAAAATTTGAAAAAATTCCAACAGTAGAAAAATTATAAAAATTGAAAAACTATAACAATTTCAAAATTTAGAAAAATTCATAAAAATTACTAAAAAAAATCAAAAAGTGTCAAAAAATTTGCAAAAACCTCTTAGAAAAAAAAAAAAAAATTTTAAGTTTCAAAAATTTGAAAAAATTCTCAACAGTAGAAAAAATATAAAAATTGAAAAACTATAACAACTTACACGTAGCTGAAAATTTAAAATTTAGAAAAGTTCATAAAAATTACTAAAAAAAATCAAAAAGTGTCGAAAAATTAGCAAAACCTCTTAGAAAAAAAAAAAAAACTTTCATGTTTCAAAAATTTGAAAAAATTACCAACAGTAGAAAAATTATAAAAATTAAGAAACTAAATTAACTTACAATTAGCTGAAGATTTCAAAATTTAGAAAAAAACATAAAAATTACAAAAAAAATTCAAAAAGGATTGAAAAATTAACAAAAACCTCTTAGAAATCAAAAATAAAACCATTTTTTTAAGTTTAAAAAATTTGAAAAAATTCCAACAGTAGAAAAATTATAAAAATTGAAAAACTATAACAACTTGCTAGTAGCTGAAGAGTGCAAAATTTTGAAAAAATCATAAATATTACAAAAAAAAATTCAAAAAGGGTCGAAAAATTAACATAAACCTCTTAGAAATCTAAAAAAAAAACCATTTTCTTAAGTTTCAAAAATTAGAAAAAATTCCAACAGTAGAAAAATTATAAAAATTAAAAAACTATAACAATTTGCTAGTAGCTGAAGAATTTAAAATTTAGAAAAAATCATAATTATTACAAAAAAAATTCAAATAGGGTCGAAAAATTAACATAAACCTCTTAGAAATCTAAAAAAAAAACCATTTTCTTAAGTTTCAAAAATTTGAAAAAATTCCAACAGTAGAAAAATTATAAAAATTGAAAAACTATAACAACTTACACGTAGCTGAAAATTTCGAAATTTAGAAACAATCATAAAAATTACTAAAAAAAAATCAAAAAGTGTCGAAAAATTAGCAAAAACCTATTAGAAAAAAAAAAAAAATTTTCATGTTTCAAAAATTTGAAAAAATTCCCAACAGTAGAAAAATTATAAAAATTAAGAAACTAAATTAACTTACAATTAGCTGAAGATTTCAAAATTTAGAAAAAATCATAAAAATTACAAAAAAAATTCAAAAAGAGTTGAATAATTAACAAAAACCTCTTAGAAATAAAAAAAAAAAAACATTTTCTAAGTTTCAAAAATTTGAAAAAATTCCCAACAGTAGAAAAATTATAAAAATTGAAAAACTATAACAACTTACAAGTAGCTGAAGATTTCCAAATTTAGAAAAAATCATAAATTTTACAATAAAAATTCAAAAAGGGTCGAAAAATTAACAAAAACCTCTTAGAAATAAAAAAAAACATATTTTTAAGTTTCAAAAATTTGAAAAAATTCCCAACAGTGAAAAACTTATAAAAATTGAAAAACTATAACAACTTGTAAGTAGCTGAAGATTTCAAAATTTAGACAAAACACTAAAGATTACAAAAAAAAATTCAAAAAGTATTGAAAAATTAACAAAAACCTCTTAGAAATCAAAAAAAAAAACATACTTTTAAGTTTCAAAAATTTGATAAAACTCCCAATAGTAGAAAAATTAAAAAATTAAAAAACTATAACAACTTGCTAGTAGCCGAAGAGTGCAAAATTTTGAAAAAATCATAAATATTACAAAAAAAATTCAAAAAGGGTCGAAAAATTAGCAAAAATCTCTTAGAAATCAAAAGAAAAAACATATTTTTAAGTTTCAAAAATTTGAAAAAATTCCCAACAGTGGAAAACTTATAAAAATTGAAAAACTATAACCACTTGCAAGTATCTGACGATTTTAAGATTTAGAAAAAATCATAAGAATTCCAAAAAAAATTCAAGAAGGGTCGAAAAGTTAACAAATACCTATTAGAAATCAAAAAAAAAACATTTTTTTAAGTTTCAAAAAATCCCAACAGTAGAAAAATTATAAAAATTGAAATTCTATAACAACTCAGAAGTAGCTGAAGATTTCAAAATTTAGAAAAAATCATAAAAATTACAAATAAATTCTAAAAGGATCGAAAAATTAACAAAAACCTATTAGAAATAAAAAAAAAAAAAAACATTTTGTGACTTTCAAAAATTTGAAAAAACTCCCAACAGTAGAAAAATTAAAAAGCTATAACAACTGACAAGTAGCTGCAGATTTCAAAATTTAGAAAAAATCATAAAATTTACAAAAAAATTCAAAAAGTGTCGAAAAATTTGCAAAAACCTCTCAGAATTCAAAAAATAAAGAAATTTTTAAAGTTTCAAAAATTTGAAAAAATTCTTAATAGTAGAAAAATTATAAAAATTTAAAAACTTTAAATACTCGTAAGTAGCTAAAGATTTCAAAATTTAAAAAAAATCATAAAAATTACAAAAAAAATTCAAAAAAGTATCGAAAAATTAACAAAAACCTCTCATAAATCAAAAAAAAAAACATACTTTTAAGTTTCAAAAATTTGATAAGACTCCCAAGAGTAGAAAAATTCTAAAAATTAAAAAACTATAACAATTTGCTAGTATCTGAAGAATTTAAAATTTAGAAAAAATCATAATTATTACAAAAAAAATCCAAAAAGTGTGGCAAAATTAGCAAAAACTTCTCAAAAATAAAAAAAAAAAAAAAATTTTTAAGTTCCAAATATTTGAAAAAATTCCCAACAGTAGAAAAATTATGAAAATTGAAAAACTTAAGCAACTTGGAAGTAGCTGAAGATTTCAAAATTTAGAAAAATCATAAAAATTTCAAAACAAATTCAAAAAGTGTCGAAAAATTAACAAAAACCTCTTAGAAATAAAAATATAAAAAAATTTTCAAGTTTCAAAAATTTGAAAAAATTCCCAACAGCAGAAAAATTATAAAAATTGAAAAAATATAAAAACTTACAAGTAGCTGAAGATTTCCAAATTTAGAAAAAAATCATAAATTTTACAATAAAAATTCAAAAAGTGTCGAAAAATTAACAAAATTCTCTTAGAAATAAAAAAAAACATATTTTTAAGTTTCAAAAATTTGAAAAAATTCCCAACAGTGGAAAACTTATAAAAATTGAAAAACTATAACTACTTACAAATAGCTGAAGATTTTAAGATTTAGAAAAAATCATAAGAATTAAAAACAAAGTTCAAAAAGGGTCGAAAAATTAACAAAAACCTCTTAAAAATAAAAAAAAAACCATTTTGTTAAGTTTCAAAAAATCCCAACAGTAGAAAAATTATAAAAATTGAATTTCTATAACAACTCAGAAGTAGCTGAAGATTTCAAAATTTAAAAAACCATCATAAAAATTACAAATATAATTCAAAAAGTGTCGAAAAATTAGCAAAAATCTCTTAGAAATCAAAAAAAAAAACATTTTTTTAAGTTTCAAAAAATCCCAACAGTAGAAAAATTATAAAAATTGAAATTCTATAACAACTCAGAAGTAGCTGAAGATTTCAAAATTTAGAAAAAATCATCAAAATTACAATTAAATTCTAAAAGGATCGAAAAATTAACAAAAACCTATTAGAAATAAAAAAAAAACATTTTGTGACTTTCAAAAATTTGAAAAAACTTCCAACAGTAGAAAAATTAAAAAGCTATAACAACTGACAAGTAGCTGCAGATTTCAAAATTTAGAAAAAATCATAAAATATACAAAAAAATTCAAAAAGTGTCGAAAAATTTGCAAAAATCTCTTAGAAATCAAAAGAAAACCCATATTTTTAAGTTTCAAAAATTTGAAAAAATTCCCAACAGTGGAAAACTTATAAAAATTTAAAAACTATAACCACTTACAAGTATCTGACGATTTTAAGATTTAGAAAAAATCATAAGAATTACAAAAAAAATTCAAGAAGGGTCGAAAAATTAACAAATACCTCTTAAAAATAAAAAAAAAAACATTTTTTTAAGTTTCAAAAAATCCCAACAGTAGAAAAATTATAAAAATTGAAATTCTATAACAACTCAGAAGTAGCTGAAGATTTCAAAATTTAGAAAAAATCATCAAAATTACAAATAAATTCTAAAAGGATCGAAAAATTAACAAAAACCTATTAGAAATAAAAAAAAAAATATTTTGTGACTTTCAAAAATTTGAAAAAACTCCCAACAGTAGAAAAATTAAAAAGCTATAACAACTGACAAGTAGCTGCAGATTTCAAAATTTAGAAAAAATCATATAATTTACAAAAAAATTCAAAAAGTGTCGAAAAATTTGCAAAAATCTCTTGGAAATCAAAAGAAAAACCATATTTTTAAGTTTCAAAAATTTGAAAAAATTCCCAACAGTGGAAAACTTATAAAAATTGAAAAACTATAACCACTTACAAGTAGCTGAAGATTTCAAAATTTAGAAAAAAACATAAAAAAAAAATTCAAAGAGGATTGAAAAATTAACAAAAAACCTCTTAGAAATCAAAAAAAAAAACGTACTTTTAAGTTTCAAAAATTTGAAAAAATTCCAATAGTAGAAAAATTATAAAAATTGAAAAACTATAACAATTTACAAGTAGCTGAAGATTTAAAAATTTAGAAAAAAACATAAAAATTACAAAAAAAATTCAAAAAGGATTGAAAAATTAACAAAAACCTCTTAGAAATCAAAAATAAAACCATTTTTTTAAGTTTCAAAAATTTGGAAAAATTCCCAACAGTGGAAAACTTATAAAAATTGAAAAACTATAACCACTTGCAAGTATCTGACGATTTTAAGATTTAGAAAAAAACATAAGAATTACAAACAAAATTCAAGAAGGGTCGAAAAATTAACAAATACCTCTTAGAAATCAAAAAAAAAACATTTATTTAAGTTTCAAAAAATCCCAACAGTAGAAAACTTATAAAAATTGAAATTCTATAACAACTGAGAAGTAGCTGAAGATTTCAAAATTTAAGAAACAATCATAAAAATTACAAATAAAATTCAAAAAGTGTCGTAAAATTAGCAAAAATCTCTTAGAAATCAAAAAAAAAAAAACATATTTTTAAGTTTCAAAAATTTGAAAAAATTCCCAACAGTGGAAAACTTATAAAAATTGAAAAACTATAACCACTTATAAGTAGCTGCAGATTTTAAGATTTAGAAAAAATCATAAGAATTACAAAAAAAATTCAAAAAGGGTCGAAAAATTAACAAATACCTCTTAGAAATAAAAAAAAAAACATTTTTTTAAGTTTCAAAAAATCCCAATAGTAGAAAAATTATAAAAATTTAAATTCTATAACAACTCAGAAGTAGCTGAAGATTTCAAAATTTAGAAAAAATCATAAAAATTACAAATAAATTCTAAAAGGATCGAAAAATTAACAAAAACCTATTAGAAATAAAAAAAAAACATTTTTTGACTTTCAAAAATTAGAAAAAAATCCCAACAGTAGAAAAATCAAAACGCTATAACAACTGACAAGTAGTTGCAGATTTCAAAATTTAGAAAAAATCATAAAATTTACAAAAAAAATTCAAAAAGTGTCGAAAAATTTGCAAAAACCTCTCAGAATTCAAAAAATAAAGAAATTTTTTAAGTTTCAAAAATTTGAAAAAATTCCCAATAGTAGAAAAATTATAAAAATTGAAAAACTAAGTGATGATTTTGCGACCTCTTTTATTATAAAATAAAACTTTTTCAGCAGGCTCTAGGCTCTAGGTTTCCAATCGACATTGGAAAAATTAAACTCGTTTCATAGAAGTATAAAGTTTACAAAAGAAGAAGAAGCTAACGAAACACTGGCATATTTGGACACAAGGATCATAAGAAAAGGAAACATAATTAAAATTGACTGGCACCAGAAGCCTACAGCATCGGGACGACTGATAAATTTTTACTCTAGACATACAAAAAGAATAATAATGAACACAGCGAATAACTTTATACTACGAGTTTTGAACATTTCGGATCAAGTATTTCACAAACAGAACATCAGTAAAATTAAAACAATATTGCATCAAAATAACTTCCCAAAAAAGACCACGGAAAAATTGATTACAAAATACTTCTCACAGATGACAAAAGAAAACGATAAATCACCTAAGGTCTACAGATCAATGACTTACATTCCTGAGTTCTCAGAACGATTTTCCAGAGCAGGCATTGTGGACAGAGAAAAATACATAGTAGCGGCCAAGTCAAACATCACACTTCAACGACTATACAGCAATACAAAAACCAAAATAGACAAATACGACAAATCAAACGTAATTTATAAAATAACATGCAAAGGAGACGGGTCCCACTTATGCAACAAAACATATGTGGGGACAACTAAAAACAAACTACGGACAAGAATTTCATCACACAAATCTGAGCATAAGTCACGAGACAAACCAATGGAGCAGAGAACAGCTCTTTCGGCCCACTGTACAAAACACCAACACTTTGCTGACTTTGACAACGTAGAGATATTACAACAAGAGACAAATTACATCAAACGCTATACTCTAGAAATGCTCCACATAATTAATACACCACACCCACAACGATTAAACTTTAAAACGGACACAGAGAGAATTGCTCAAAGCTACAGATATATAATAACAAAACAAAACAAGTAATATTAGTGGACGAGAGATCACCATTAAGATCAGCTGTGATTTGTTTACAAAAACTTAAAAATTTTGTGCAATATTTCTGTGCAATATTTATGTTTTTGTTTTGTCCACCTCGTTGTTAGTTTTAAGTAATTATTTATTTTTAAAGTAATTATTTATTTGACCCTGACATACGTAAGTTATTTTTTGTGCTGTTTTTGTTTATATTATTTTATTTTAATTGTTGTAACATTTTTTAAACAGATTACCCTGAAGATGACTACCAATGGTAGTCGAAATATTGGTAATAAAATTTAATATGATAAACAAAAAATAGTTTTTCATTAAAATTGGACCTAGAGCCTGCTGAAAAAATTTTATTTTAAATTGAAAAACTTTAACAACTTGTAAGTAGCTAAAGATTTCAATATTTAAAAAAAATCATAAAAATTACAAACAAAATTCAAAAAGTGTCGAAAAATTAACAAAAACCTCTTAGAAATAAAAATATAAAAAAATTTTCAAGTTTCAAAAATTTGAAAAAATTCCCAACAGTAGAAAAATTATAAAAATGAAGAAACTAAATTAACTTACAATTAGCTAAAGATTTCAAAATTTAGAAAAAATCATAAAAATTACAAAAAAAATTCAAAAAGAGTTGAATTATTACAAAAACCTCTTAGAAATCAAAAAAAAAAAAACATTTTCTAAGTTTAAAAATTTGAAAAAATTCCCAACAGTAGAAAAATTATAAAAATTGAAAAACTATAACAACTTACAAGTAGCTGAAGATTTCAAAATTAAGAAAAAGGTTTAACAATTCCAAAAAAATTCAAAAAGGGTCGAAAAATTAGCAAAAACTTCTCAAAAATCAAAAAAAATTTTTTAAGTTCCAAAAATTTGAAAAAATTACCAACAGTAGAAAAATTATAAAAATTGAAAAAATATAACAACTTATAAGTAGCTGAAGATTTCCAAATTTAGAAAAAATAATAAATTTTACAATAAAAATTCAAAAAGGGTCGAAAAATTAACAAAAACCTCTTAGAAATAAAAAAAAACCATTTTTTTAAGTTTCAAAAATTTGAAAAAATTCCAACAGTAGAAAAAATATAAAAATTGAAAAACTATAACAACTTACACGTAGCTGCAAATTTAAAATTTAGAAAAGTTCATAAAAACTACTAAAAAAAATCAAAAAGTGTCAAAAAATTAGCAAAAACCTCTTAAAAAAAAAAAAAAATTTTCATGTTTCAAAAATTTGAAAAAATTCCCAACAGTAGAAAAATTATAAAAATGAAGAAACTAAATTAACTTACAATTAGCTGAAGATTTCAAAATTTAGAAAAAATCATAAAGATTACAAAAAAAAATCAAAAAGAGTTGAATAATTAACAAAAACCTCTTAGAAATCAAAAAAAAAAAATATTTTCTAAGTTTCAAAAATTTGAAAAAATTCCCAACAGTAGAAAACTTATAAAAATTGGAAAACTATAACAACTTACAAGTAGCTGAAGATTTCCAAATTTAGAAAAAATCATAAATTTTACAATAAAAATTCAAAAAGGGTCGAAAAATTAACAAAAACCTCTTAGAAATAAAAAAAAACATATTTTTAAGTTTCAAAAATTTGAAAAAATTCCCAACAGTGGAAAACTTATAAAAATTGAAAAACTATAACAACTTGTAAGTGGCTGAAGATTTCAAAATTTAGAAAAAATCATAAAAATTACAAAAAAACTAAAAAAGGATCGAAAAATTAGCAAAAACTGCTCAGAAATAAAAAAAAAAAGAAATTTTTAAGATACAAAAATTTTAAAAAATTACCAACGGTAAAAAAATTATAAAAATTGAAAATCTATAACAACTTACAAGTAGCTGAAGATTTCAAAACTTAGAAAAAAACATAAAAAAAAAATTCAAAATGGATTGAAAAATTAACAAAACCCTCTTAGAAATCAAAAAAAAAAACATTTTTTTAAGTTTCAAAAAATCCCAACAGTAGAAAAATTATAAAAATTGAAATTCTATAACAACTCAGAAGTAGCTGAAGATTTCAAAATTTAAAAAACCATCATAAAAATTACAAATATAATTTAAAAAGTGTCGAAAAATTAGCAAAAATCTCTTAGAAATCAAATAAAACCTATTTTTAAGTTTCAAAAATTTGAAAAAATTCCCAACAGTGGAAAACTTATAAAAATTGAAAAACTATAACCACTTACAAGTAGCTGAAGATTTCAAAATTTAGAAAAAAACATTAAAAAAAAATTCAAAAAGGATTGAAAAATTAACAAAAACCTCTTAGAAATCAAAAAAAAAAACAAACTTTTAAGTTTCAAAAATTTTAAAAAATTCCCAACAGTAGAAAAATTATAAAAATTGAAAAAATATAATAACTTACAAGTAGCTGAAGATTTCCAAATTTAGAAAAATCATAAATTTTACAATAAAAATTCAAAAAGGGTCGAAAAATTAACAAAAACCTCTTAGAAATAAAAAAAAAACATATTTTTAAGTTTCAAAAATTTGAAAAAATTCCCAACAGTGGAAAAATTATAAAAATTGAAAAAATATAACAACTTACAAGTAGCTGAAGATTTCCAAATGTAGAAAAAATCATAAATATTACAATAAAAATTCAAAAAGGGTCGAAAAAATAACAAATACCTCTTAGAAATAAAAAAAAAACATATTTTTAAGTTTCAAAAATTTTAAAAAATTCCCAACAGTGGAAAAATTATAAAAATTGAAAAAACTATGACAACTTGCAATTAGCTGAAGATTTCCAAATTTAGAAAAAATCATAAAAATTACAAATAAATTCTAAAAGGATCGAAAAATTAACAAAAACTTATTAGAAATAAAAAAAACACATTTTGTGACTTTCAAAAATTTGAAAAAACTACCAACAGTAGAAAAATTAAAAAGCTTTAACAACTGGCAAGTAGCTGCAGATTTCAAAATTTAGAAAAAATCATAAAATTTACAAAAAAATTCAAAAAGTGTCGAAAAATTTGCAAAAACCTCTCAGAATTCAAAAAATAAAGAAATTTTTAAAGTTTCAAAAATTTAAAAAAATTCCCAATAGTAGAAAAATTATAAAAATTGAAAAACTTTAAATACTTGTAAGTAGCTAAAGATTTCAAAATTTAAAAAAAATCATAAAAATTACAAACAAAATTCAAAAAAGTATCGAAAAATTAACAAAAACCTTTCAGAAATCAAAAAAAAAACATACTTTTAAGTTTCAAAAATTTGATAAAACTCCCAACAGTAGAAAAATTATAAAAATTAAAAAACTATAACAACTTGCTAGTAGCTGAAGAATTTAAAATTTAGAAAAAATCATAATTATTACAAAAAAAATTCAAAAAGGGTCGAAAAATTAACATAAGCCTCTTAGAAATCTAAAAAAAAAACCATTTTCTTAAGTTTCAAAAATTTGAAAAAATTCCAACAGTAGAAAAATTATAAAAATTGAAAAACTATAACAACTTACACGTAGCTGAAAATTTCAAAATTTAGAAAAATTCATAAAAATTACTAAAAAAAATCAAAAAGTGTCAAAAAATTAGCAAAAACCTCTTAGAAAAAAAAAAATAATTTTCATGTTTCAAAAATTTGAAAAAATTCCCAACAGTAGAAAAATTATAAAAATGAAGAAACTAAATTAACTTACAATTAGCTGAAGATTTCAAAATTTAGAAAAAATCATAAAAATTACAAAAAAAATTCAAATAGGGTCGAAAAATTAACAAAAACCTCTTAGAAATCAAAAAAAAAAACATTTTCTAAGTTTCAAAAATTTGAAAAAATTCCCAACAGTAGAAAAATTATAAAAATTGGAAAACTATAACAATTTACAAGTAGCTGAAGATTTCAAAATTAAGAAAAAATTATAACAATTCCAAAAAAATTCAAAAAGGGTCGAAAAATTAGCAAAAACTTCTCAAAAATCAAAAAAAAAAAAAAATTTTTAAGTTCCAAAAATTTGAAAAAATTCCCAAAAGTAGAAAAATTATAAAAATTGAAAAACTTAAGCAACTTGGAAGTAGCTGAAGATTTCAAAATTTAGAAAAATCATAAAAATTACAAAAAAAATTCAAAAAGTGTCGAAAAATTAACAAAAACCTCTTAGAAATAAAAATATAAAAAAATTTTCAAGTTTCAAAAATTTGAAAAAATTCCCAACAGCAGAAAAATTATAAAAATTGAAAAAATATAAAAACTTACAAGTAGCTGAAGATTTCCAAATTTAGAAAAAAATCATAAATTTTACAATAAAAATTCAAAAAGTGTCGAAAAATTAACAAAATTCTCTTAGAAATAAAAAAAAAAATATTTTTAAGTTTCAAAAATTTGAAAAAATTCCCAACAGCAGAAAAATTATAAAAATTGAAAAAATATAAAAACTTACAAGTAGCTGAAGATTTCCAAATTTAGAAAAAAATCATAAATTTTACAAAAAAAATTCAAAAAGGGTCGAAAAATTAACATAAACCTCTTAGAAATCTAAAAAAAAACAATTTTCTTAAGTTGAAAAATTTGAAAAAATTCCAACAGTAGAAAAATTATAAAAATTGAAAAACTATAACAACTTGCAAGTAGCTGAAAACTTCAAAATTTAGAAAAATTCAAAAAATTACTAAAAAAAATCAAAAAGTGTCGAAAAATTAACAAAAACCTCTTAGAAAAAAAAAAAAAAAAATTTTCATGTTTCAAAAATTTGAAAAAATTACCAACAGTAGAAAAATTATAAAAATGAAAAAACTATGACAACTTGCAATTAGCTGAAGATTTCAAAATTTAGAAAAAATCATAAATTTTACAATAAAAATTCAAAAAGGGTCGAAAAATTAACAAAAACCTCTTAGAAATAAAATAAAACATATTTTTAAGTTTCAAAAATTCCCAACAGTGGAATACTTATAAAAATTGAAAAACTTTAACTACTTACAAGTAGCTGAAGATTTTAGGATTTAGAAAAAATCATAAGAATTAAAAAAAAAATTCAAAAAGTGTCGAAAAATTAGCAAAAATCTCTCATAAATCAAAAAAAAAAACATACTTTTAAGTTTCAAAAATTTGATAAGACTCCCAAGAGTAGAAAAATTATAAAAATTGAAAAACTATAACAACTTGCTAGTAGCTGAAGAGTGCAAAATTTTGAAAAAATCATAAATATTACAAAAAAAAATTCAAAAAGGGTCGAAAAATTAACATAAACCTCTTAGAAATCTAAAAAAAAAAACCATTTTCTTAAGTTTCAAAAATTAGAAAAAATTCCAACAGTAGAAAAATTATAAAAATTAAAATACTATAACAACTTGCTAGTAGCTGAAGAATTTAAAATTTAGAAAAAATCATAATTATTACAAAAAAAATTCAAATAGGGTCGAAAAATTAACATAAACCTCTTAGAAATCTAAAAAAAAAACCATTTTCTTAAGTTTCAAAAATTTGAAAAAATTCCAACAGTAGAAAAATTATTAAAATTGAAAAACTATAACAACTTACACGTAGCTGAAAATTTCGAAATTTAGAAACAATCATAAAAATTACTAAAAAAAATCAAAAAATGTCGAAAAATTAGCAAAAACCTATTAGAAAAAAAAAAAAAATTTTCATGTTTCAAAAATTTGAAAAAATTCCCAACAGTAGAAAAATTATAAAAATGATAAAACTTTGACAACTTGCAATTAGCTGAAGATTTCAAAATTTAGAAAAAATCATAAAAATTACGAAAAAAATTCAAAAAGAGTTGAATAATTAACAAAAACCTCTTAGAAATCAAAAAAAAAAAAACATTTTCTAAGTTCCAAAAATTTGAAAAAATTACCAAAAGTAGAAAAATTATAAAAATTGAAAAACTTTAGCAACTTGGAAGTAGCTGAAGAGTTCAAAATTTAGAAAAAATCATAAAAATTTACAAAAAAATTCAAAAAGGGTCGAAAAATTAACAAAAACCTCTTAGAAATAAAAATATAAAAAAATTTTCAAGTTTCAAAAATTTGAAAAAATTCCCAACAGCAGAAAAATTATAAAAATTGAAAAAATATAACAATTTACAAGTAGATGAAGATTTCCAAATTTAGAAAAAATCATAAATTTTACAATAAAAATTCAAAAAGGGTCGAAAAATTAACAAAAACCTCTTAGAAATAAAAAAAAACATATTTTTAAGTTTCAAAAATTTGAAAAAATTCCCAAGAGTGGAAAACTTATAAAAATTGAAAACATATAACTACTTACAAGTAGCTGGAGATTTTAAGATTTAGAAAAAAATCATAAAATTTACAAAAAAAATTCAAAAAGGGTCGAAAAAGTAACAAAAACCTCTTAGAAATCAAAAAAAAACATTTTTTTAAGTTTCAAAAATTTGAAAAAATTCCAACAGTAGAAAAATTATAAAAATTGAAAAACTATAACAATTTCAAAATTTAGAAAAATTCATAAAAATTACTAAAAAAAATCAAAAAGTGTCGAAAAATTTGCAAAAACCTCTTAGAAAAAAAAAAAAAAATTTTAAGTTTCAAAAATTTGAAAAAATTCTGAACAGCTGAAAACTTATAAAAAATGAAAAACTATAACAACTTACACGTAGCTGAAAATTTCAAAATTTAGAAAAATTCATAAAAATTACTAAAAAAAATCAAAAAGTGTCGAAAAATTAGCAAAAACCTCTTAGAAAAAAAAAAAAAAAACTTTCATGTTTCAAAAATTTGAAAAAATTCCCAACAGTAGAAAAATTATAAAAATTAAGAAACTAAATTAACTTACAATTAGCTGAAGATTTCAAAATTTAGAAAAAATCATAAAAATAACAAAAAAAATTCAAAAAGAGTTGAATAATTAACAAAAACCTCTTAGAAATCAAAAAAAAAAAACATTTTCTAAGTTTCAAAAATTTGAAAAAATTCCCAACAGTAGAAAAATTATAAAAATTGGAAAACTATAACAACTTACAAGTAGCTGAAGATTTCCAAATTTAGAAAAAATCATAAATTTTACAATAAAAATTCAAAAAGGGTCGAAAAATTAACAAAAACCTCATAGAAATAAAAAAAACATATTTTTAAGTTTCAAAAATTTGAAAAAATTCCCAACAGTGGAAAACTTATAAAAATTGAAAAACTATAACAACTTGTAAGTAGCTGAAGATTTCAAAATTTAGACAAAACACTAAAGATTACAAAAAAAAATTCAAAAAGTATTGAAAAATTAACAAAAACCTCTTAGAAATCAAAAAAAAAAACATACTTTTAAGTTTCAAAAATTTGATAAAACTCCCAATAGTAGAAAAATTAAAAAATTAAAAAACTATAACAACTTGCTAGTAGCCGAAGAGTGCCAAATTTTGAAAAAATCATAAATATTACAAAAAAAATTCAAAAAGGGTCGAAAAATTAGCAAAAATCTCTTAGAAATCAAAAGAAAAAACATATTTTTAAGTTTCAAAAATTTGAAAAAAATCCCAACAGTAGAAAAATTATAAAAATTGAAAAACTATAACAACTTACAAGTAGCTGAAGATTTCAAAATTTAGAAACAATCATAAAAATTACAAAAAAAATTCAAAAAGTGTCGAAAAATTAGCAAAAATCTCTTAGAAATCAAAAGAAAAACCATGTTTTTAAGTTTCAAAAATTTGAAAAAATTCCCAACAGTGGAAAACTTATAAAAATTGAAAAACTATAACCACTTGCAAGTATCTGACGATTTTAAGATTTAGAAAAAATCATAAGAATTACAAAAAAAATTCAAGAAGGGTCGAAAAGTTAACAAATACCTATTAGAAATCAAAAAAAAAACATTTTTTTAAGTTTCAAAAAATCCCAACAGTAGAAAAATTATAAAAATTGAAATTCTATAACAACTCAGAAGTAGCTGAAGATTTCAAAATTTAGAAAAAATCATAAAAATTACAAATAAATTCTAAAAGGATCGAAAAATTAACAAAAACCTATTAGAAATAAAAAAAAAAAAAACATTTTGTGACTTTCAAAAATTTGAAAAAACTCCCAACAGTAGAAAAATTAAAAAGCTATAACAACTGACAAGTAGCTGCAGATTTCAAAATTTAGAAAAAATCATAAAATTTACAAAAAAATTCAAAAAGTGTCGAAAAATTTGCAAAAACCTCTCAGAATTCAAAAAATAAAGAAATTTTTAAAGTTTCAAAAATTTGAAAAAATTCTTAATAGTAGAAAAATTATAAAAATTTAAAAACTTTAAATACTCGTAAGTAGCTAAAGATTTCAAAATTTAAAAAAAATCATAAAAATTACAAAAAAAATTCAAAAAAGTATCGAAAAATTAACAAAAACCTCTCATAAATCAAAAAAAAAAACATACTTTTAAGTTTCAAAAATTTGATAAGACTCCCAAGAGTAGAAAAATTCTAAAAATTAAAAAACTATAACAATTTGCTAGTATCTGAAGAATTTAAAATTTAGAAAAAATCATAATTATTACAAAAAAAATTCAAAAAGGGTCGCAAAATTAACAAAAACTTCTCAGAAATAAAAAAAAAAAGAAATTTTTATGTTTCAAAAATTTTAAAAAATTACCAACGGTAGAAAAATTATAAAAATTGAAGATCTATAACAACTTACAAGTAGCTGAAGATTTCAAAATATAGAAAAAAACATAAAAAAAAAAATTCAAAAAGGATTGAAAAATTAACAAAACCCTCTTATAAATCAAAAAAAAAAAACATTTTTTTAAGTTTCAAAAAATCCCAACAGTAGAAAAATTATAAAAATTGAATTTCTATAACAACTCAGAAGTAGCTGAAGATTTCAAAATTTAAAAAACCATCATAAAAATTACAAATATAATTCAAAAAGTGTCGAAAAATTAGCAAAAATCTCTTAGAAATCAAAAAAAAACATATTTTTAAGTTTCAAAAATTTGAAAAAATTCTCAACAGTGGAAAACTTATAAAAATTGAAAAACTATAACCACTTACAAGTAGCTGAAGATTTCAAAATTTAGAAAAAAACATAAAAAAAAAATTCAAAGAGGATTGAAAAATTAACAAAAAACCTCTTAGAAATCAAAAAAAAAAACGTACTTTTAAGTTTCAAAAATTTGAAAAAATTCCAATAGTAGAAAAATTATAAAAATTGAAAAACTATAACAACTTACAAGTAGCTGAAGATTTCAAAATTTAGAAAAAAACATAAAAATTACAAAAAAAATTCAAAAAGGATTGAAAAATTAACAAAAACCTCTTAGAAATCAAAAATAAAACCATTTTTTTAAGTTTCAAAAATTTGAAAAAATTCCAACAGTAGAAAAATTATAAAAATTGAAAAACTATAACAACTTGCTAGTAGCTGAAGAGTGCAAAATTTTGAAAAAATCATAAATATTACAAAAAAAAATTCGAAAAGGGTCGAAAAATTAACATAAACCTCTTAGAAATCTAAAAAAAAAACCATTTTCTTAAGTTTCAAAAATTAGAAAAAATTCCAACAGTAGAAAAATTATAAAAATTGAAAAACTATAACAACTTACAAGTGGCTGCAGATTTTAAGATTTAGAAAAAATCATAAAAATTACAAATAAATTCTAAAAGGATCGAAAAATTAACAAAACCCTCTTAGAAATCAAAAAAAAAACATTTATTTAAGTTTCAAAAAATCCCAACAGTAGAAAACTTATAAAAATTGAAATTCTATAACAACTGAGAAGTAGCTGAAGATTTCAAAATTTAAGAAACAATCATAAAAATTACAAATAAAATTCAAAAAGTGTCGTAAAATTAGCAAAAATCTCTTAGAAATCAAAAAAAAAAACATATTTTTAAGTTTCAAAAATTTGAAAAAATTCCCAACAGTGGAAAACTTATAAAGATTGAAAAACTATAACCACTTATAAGTAGCTGCAGATTTTAAAATTTAGAAAAAATCATTAGAATTACAAAAAAAATTCAAAAAGGGTCGAAAAATTAACAAATACCTCTTAGAAATAAAAAAAAAAACATTTTTTTAAGTTTCAAAAAATCCCAATAGTAGAAAAATTATAAAAATTGAAATTCTATAACAACTCAGAAGTAGCTGAAGATTTCAAAATTTAAAAAACCATCATAAAAATTACAAATATAATTCAAAAAGTGTCGAAAAATTAGCAAAAATCTCTTAGAAATCAAATAAAACCTATTTTTAAGTTTCAAAAATTTGAAAAAATTCCCAACAGTGGAAAACTTGTAAAAATTGAAAAACTATAACCAGTTACAAGTAGCTGAAGATTTCAAAATTTAGAAAAAAACATTAAAAAAAAATTCAAAAAGGATTGAAAAATTAACAAAACCCTCTTAGAAATCAAAAAAAAAAACAAACTTTTAAGTTTCAAAAATTTGATAAAACTCCCAATAGTAGAAAAATTATAAAAATTAAAAAAACTATAACAACTTGCTAGTAGCTGAAGAGTGCAAAATTTTGAAAAAATCATAAATATTACAAAAAAAATTCAAAAAGGGTCGAAAAATTAGCAAAAATCTCTTAGAAATCAAAAAAAAAAACATATTTTTAAGTTTCAAAAATTTGAAAAAATTCCCAACAGTAGAAAAATTATAAAAATTGAAAAAATATAACAACTTACAAGTAGCTGAAGATTTCCAAATTTAGAAAAATCATAAATTTTACAATAAAAATTCAAAAAGGGTCGAAAAATTAACAAAAACCTCTTAGAAATAAAAAAAAACATATTTTTAAGTTTCAAAAATTTGAAAAAATTCCCAACAGTGGAAAAATTATAAAAATTGAAAAAATTATAACAACTTACAAGTAGCTGAAGATTTCCAAATTTAGAAAAAATCATAAATTTTACAATAAAAATTCAAAAAGGGTCGAAAAAATAACAAATACCTCTTAGAAATAAAAAAAAACATTTTTTAAGGTTCAAAAAATCCCAACAGTAGAAAAATTATAAAAATTGAAATTCTATAACAACTCAGAAGTAGCTGAAGATTTCAAAATTTAGAAAAAATCATAAAAATTACAAATAAATTCTAAAAGGATCGAAAAATTAACAAAAACCTATTAGAAATAAAAAAAAAACATTTTGTGACTTTCAAAAATTTGAAAAAACTACCAACAGTAGAAAAATTAAAAAGCTATAACAACTGGCAAGTAGCTGCAGATTTCAAAATTTAGAAAAAATCATAAAATTTACAAAAAAATTCAAAAAGTGTCGAAAAATTTGCAAAAACCTCTCAGAATTCAAAAAATAAAGAAATTTTTAAAGTTTCAAAAATTTAAAAAAATTCCCAATAGTAGAAAAATTATAAAAATTGAAAAACTTTAAATACTTGTAAGTAGCTAAAGATTTCAAAATTTAAAAAAAATCATAAAAATTACAAACAATATTCAAAAAAGTATCGAAAAATTAACAAAAACCTTTCAGAAATCAAAAAAAAAACAAACTTTTAAGTTTCAAAAATTTGATAAAACTCCCAATAGTAGAAAAATTATAAAAATTAAAAAAACTATAACAACTTGCTAGTAGCTGAAGAGTGCAAAATTTTGAAAAAATCATAAATATTACAAAAAAAATTCAAAAAGGGTCGAAAAATTAGCAAAAATCTCTTAGAAATCAAGACAAAAACCATATTTTTAAGTTTCAAAAATTTGAAAAAATTCCCAACAGTAGAAAAATTATAAAAATTGAAAAAATATAACAACTTACAAGTAGCTGAAGATTTCCAAATTTAGAAAAATCATAAATTTTACAATAAAAATTCAAAAAGGGTCGAATAATTAACAAAAACCTCTTAGAAATAAAAAAAAAAACATACTTTTAAGTTTCAAAAATTTGATAAGACTCCCAAGAGTAGAAAAATTATAAAAATTAAAAAACTATAACAATTTGCTAGTATCTGAAGAATTTAAAATTTAGAAAAAATCATAATTATTACAAAAAAAAGTCAAAAAGGGTCGAAAAATTAACATAAACCTCTTAGAAATCTTAAAAAAAAACAATTTTCTTAAGTTCAAAAATTTGAAAAAATTCTAACAGTAGAAAAATTATAAAAATTGAAAAACTATAACAACTTGCAAGTAGCTGAAAATTTCAAAATTTAGAAAAATTCAAAAAATTACTAAAAAAAATCAAAAAGTGTCGAAAAATTAACAAAAACCTCTTAGAAAAAAAAAAAAAAAAAATTTTCATGTTTCAAAAATTTGAAAAAATTCCCAACAGTAGAAAAATTATAAAAATGAAAAAACTATGACAACTTGCAATTAGCTGAAGATTTCAAAATTTAGAAAAAATCATAAATTTTACAATAAAAATTCAAAAAGGGTCGAAAAATTAACAAAAACCTCTTAGAAATAAAATAAAACATATTTTTAAGTTTCAAAAAATTGAAAAAATTCCCAACAGTGGAAAACTTATAAAAATTGAAAAACTATAACTACTTACAAGTAGCTGAAGATTTTAAGATTTAGAAAAAATCATAAGAATTAAAAAAAAAATTCAAAAAGGGTCGAAAAATTAACAAAAACCTCTTAGAAATCAAAAAAAAAAACATATTTTTAAGTTTCAAAAATTTGAAAAAATTCCCAACAGTGGAAAACTTATAAAGATTGAAAAACTATAACCACTTATAAGTAGCTGCAGATTTTAAAATTTAGAAAAAATCATTAGAATTACAAAAAAAATTCAAAAAGGGTCGAAAAATTAACAAATACCTCTTAGAAATAAAAAAAAAAACATTTTTTTAAGTTTCAAAAAATCCCAATAGTAGAAAAATTATAAAAATTGAAATTCTATAACAACTCAGAAGTAGCTGAAGATTTCAAAATTTAAAAAACCATCATAAAAATTACAAATATAATTCAAAAAGTGTCGAAAAATTAGCAAAAATCTCTTAGAAATCAAATAAAACCTATTTTTAAGTTTCAAAAATTTGAAAAAATTCCCAACAGTGGAAAACTTGTAAAAATTGAAAAACTATAACCAGTTACAAGTAGCTGAAGATTTCAAAATTTAGAAAAAAACATTAAAAAAAAATTCAAAAAGGATTGAAAAATTAACAAAACCCTCTTAGAAATCAAAAAAAAAAACAAACTTTTAAGTTTCAAAAATTTGATAAAACTCCCAATAGTAGAAAAATTATAAAAATTAAAAAAACTATAACAACTTGCTAGTAGCTGAAGAGTGCAAAATTTTGAAAAAATCATAAATATTACAAAAAAAATTCAAAAAGGGTCGAAAAATTAGCAAAAATCTCTTAGAAATCAAAAAAAAAAACATATTTTTAAGTTTCAAAAATTTGAAAAAATTCCCAACAGTAGAAAAATTATAAAAATTGAAAAAATATAACAACTTACAAGTAGCTGAAGATTTCCAAATTTAGAAAAATCATAAATTTTACAATAAAAATTCAAAAAGGGTCGAAAAATTAACAAAAACCTCTTAGAAATAAAAAAAAACATATTTTTAAGTTTCAAAAATTTGAAAAAATTCCCAACAGTGGAAAAATTATAAAAATTGAAAAAATTATAACAACTTACAAGTAGCTGAAGATTTCCAAATTTAGAAAAAATCATAAATTTTACAATAAAAATTCAAAAAGGGTCGAAAAAATAACAAATACCTCTTAGAAATAAAAAAAAACATTTTTTAAGGTTCAAAAAATCCCAACAGTAGAAAAATTATAAAAATTGAAATTCTATAACAACTCAGAAGTAGCTGAAGATTTCAAAATTTAGAAAAAATCATAAAAATTACAAATAAATTCTAAAAGGATCGAAAAATTAACAAAAACCTATTAGAAATAAAAAAAAACATTTTGTGACTTTCAAAAATTTGAAAAAACTACCAACAGTAGAAAAATTAAAAAGCTATAACAACTGGCAAGTAGCTGCAGATTTCAAAATTTAGAAAAAATCATAAAATTTACAAAAAAATTCAAAAAGTGTCGAAAAATTTGCAAAAACCTCTCAGAATTCAAAAAATAAAGAAATTTTTAAAGTTTCAAAAATTTAAAAAAATTCCCAATAGTAGAAAAATTATAAAAATTGAAAAACTTTAAATACTTGTAAGTAGCTAAAGATTTCAAAATTTAAAAAAAATCATAAAAATTACAAACAATATTCAAAAAAGTATCGAAAAATTAACAAAAACCTTTCAGAAATCAAAAAAAAAACAAACTTTTAAGTTTCAAAAATTTGATAAAACTCCCAATAGTAGAAAAATTATAAAAATTAAAAAAACTATAACAACTTGCTAGTAGCTGAAGAGTGCAAAATTTTGAAAAAATCATAAATATTACAAAAAAAATTCAAAAAGGGTCGAAAAATTAGCAAAAATCTCTTAGAAATCAAGACAAAAACCATATTTTTAAGTTTCAAAAATTTGAAAAAATTCCCAACAGTAGAAAAATTATAAAAATTGAAAAAATATAACAACTTACAAGTAGCTGAAGATTTCCAAATTTAGAAAAATCATAAATTTTACAATAAAAATTCAAAAAGGGTCGAATAATTAACAAAAACCTCTTAGAAATAAAAAAAAAAACATACTTTTAAGTTTCAAAAATTTGATAAGACTCCCAAGAGTAGAAAAATTATAAAAATTAAAAAACTATAACAATTTGCTAGTATCTGAAGAATTTAAAATTTAGAAAAAATCATAATTATTACAAAAAAAAGTCAAAAAGGGTCGAAAAATTAACATAAACCTCTTAGAAATCTTAAAAAAAAACAATTTTCTTAAGTTCAAAAATTTGAAAAAATTCTAACAGTAGAAAAATTATAAAAATTGAAAAACTATAACAACTTGCAAGTAGCTGAAAATTTCAAAATTTAGAAAAATTCAAAAAATTACTAAAAAAAATCAAAAAGTGTCGAAAAATTAACAAAAACCTCTTAGAAAAAAAAAAAAAAAAAATTTTCATGTTTCAAAAATTTGAAAAAATTCCCAACAGTAGAAAAATTATAAAAATGAAAAAACTATGACAACTTGCAATTAGCTGAAGATTTCAAAATTTAGAAAAAATCATAAATTTTACAATAAAAATTCAAAAAGGGTCGAAAAATTAACAAAAACCTCTTAGAAATAAAATAAAACATATTTTTAAGTTTCAAAAAATTGAAAAAATTCCCAACAGTGGAAAACTTATAAAAATTGAAAAACTATAACTACTTACAAGTAGCTGAAGATTTTAAGATTTAGAAAAAATCATAAGAATTAAAAAAAAAATTCAAAAAGGGTCGAAAAATTAACAAAAACCTCTTAGAAATTAAAAAAAACGCTTTTTTTTAGTTTCAAAAATTTGAAAAAACTCCCAACAGTAGAAAAATTACAAAAATGAAATTCTATAACAACTTGTAAGTAGCTGAAGATTTCAAAATTTAGAAAAAATCATAAAAATTACAAAAAAACTAAAAAAGGGTCGAAAAATTAGCAAAAACTTCTCAGAAATAAAAAAAAAAGAAATTTTTTAAGTTTAAAAAATTTAAAAAAATTACCAACAGTAGAAAAATTATAAAAATTGAAAAACTAAATTAACTTACAATTAGCTGAAGATTTCAAAATTTAGAAAAAATCATAAAAATTACAAAAAAAATTCAAAAAGGATTGAATAATTAACAAAAACCTCTTAGAAATCAAAAATAAAACCATTTTTTTAAGTTTAAAAAATTTGAAAAAATTCCAACAGTAGAAAAATTATAAAAATTGAAAAACTATAACAACTTGCTAGTAGCTGAAGAGAACAAAATTTTGAAAAAATCATAAATATTACAAAAAAAAATTCAAAAAGGGTCGAAAAATTAACATAAACCTCTTAGAAATCTAAAAAAAAAACCATTTTCTTAAGTTTCAAAAATTAGAAAAAATTCCAACAGTAGAAAAATTATAAAAATTAAAAAACTATAACAACTTGCTAGTAGCTGAAGAATTTAAAATTTAGAAAAAATCATAATTATTACAAAAAAAATTCAAATAGGGTCGAAAAATTAACATAAACCTCTTAGAAATCTAAAAAAAAACCATTTTCTTAAGTTTCAAAAATTTGAAAAAATTCCAACAGTAGAAAAATTATTAAAATTGAAAAACTATAACAACTTACACGTAGCTGAAAATTTCGAAATTTAGAAACAATCATAAAAATTACTAAAAAAAATCAAAAAATGTCGAAAAATTAGCAAAAACCTATTAGAAAAAAAAAAAAAATTTTCATGTTTCAAAAATTTGAAAAAATTCCCAACAGTAGAAAAATTATAAAAATGATAAAACTTTGACAACTTGCAATTAGCTGAAGATTTCAAAATTTAGAAAAAATCATAAAAATTACGAAAAAAATTCAAAAAGAGTTGAATAATTAACAAAAACCTCTTAGAAATCAAAAAAAAAAAAACATTTTCTAAGTTCCAAAAATTTGAAAAAATTACCAAAAGTAGAAAAATTATAAAAATTGAAAAACTTTAGCATTTTGGAAGTAGCTGAAGAGTTCAAAATTTAGAAAAAATCATAAAAATTTACAAAAAAATTCAAAAAGGGTCGAAAAATTAACAAAAACCTCTTAGAAATAAAAATATAAAAAAATTTTCAAGTTTCAAAAATTTGAAAAAATTCCCAAAAGCAGAAAAATTATAAAATTGAAAAAATATAACAATTTACAAGTAGATGAAGATTTCCAAATTTAGAAAAAATCATAAATTTTACAATAAAAATTCAAAAAGGGTCGAAAAATTAACAAAAACCTCTTAGAAATAAAAAAAAACATATTTTTAAGTTTCAAAAATTTGAAAAAATTCCCAACAGTGGAAAACTTATAAAAATTGAAAAACTATAACTACTTACAAGTAGCTGAAGATTTTAAGATTTAGAAAAAATCATAAGAATTAAAAAAAAAATTCAAAAAGGGTCGAAAAAGTAACAAAAACCTCTTAGAAATCAAAAAAAAACCATTTTTTTAAGTTTCAAAAATTTGAAAAAATTCCCAACAGCAGAAAAATTATAAAAATTGAAAAAATATAACAACTTACAAGTAGATGAAGATTTCCAAATTTAGAAAAAATCATAAATTTTACAATAAAAATTCAAAAAGGGTCGAAAAATTAACAAAAACCTCTTAGAAATAAAAAAAACATATTTTTAAGTTTCAAAAATTTGAAAAAATTCCCAACAGTGGAAAACTTATAAAAATTGAAAAACTATAACTACTTACAAGTAGCTGAAGATTTTAAGATTTAGAAAAAATCATAAGAATTAAAAAAAAAATTCAAAAAGGGTCGAAAAATTAACAAAAACCTCTCAGAAATCAAAAAAAAACATACTTTTAAGGTTACAAAAATTTGATAAAACTCCCAACAGTAGAAAAATTATAAAAATTAAAAAACTATAACAATTTGCTAGTAGCTGAAGAATTTAAAATTTAGAAAAAATCATAGTTATTACAAAAAAAATTCAAATAGGGTCGAAAAATTAACATAAACCTCTTAGAAATCTAAAAAAACCATTTTCTTAAGTTTCAAAAATTTGAAAAAATTCCAACAGTAGAAAAATTATAAAAATTGAAAAACTATAACAACTTACACGTAGCTGAAAATTTCAAAATTTAGAAAAATTCATAAAAATTACTAAAAAAAATCAAAAAGTGTCGAAAAATTAGCAAAAACCTCTTAGAAAAAAAAAAAAAAAAACATTTTCTAAGTTTCAAAAATTTGAAAAAATTCCCAACAGTAGAAAAATTATAAAAATTGGAAAACTATAACAACTTACAAGTAGCTGAAGATTTCAAAATTAAGAAAAATTATAACAATTCCAAAAAAATTCAAAAAAGGTCGCAAAATTAGCAAAAACTTCTCAAAAATCAAAAAAAAAAAAAAATTTAAGTTTCAAAAATTTGAAAAAATTCCCAACAGCAGAAAACTTATAAAAAATGAAAAACTAAAACAACTTACACGTAGCTGAAAATTTCAAAATATAGAAAAATTCATAAAAATTACTAAAAAAAATCAAAAAGTGTCGAAAAATTAGCAAAAACCTCTTAGAAAAAAAAAAAAAAAACTTTCATGTTTCAAAAATTTGAAAAAATTCCCAACAGTAGAAAAATTATAAAAATGAAAAAACTATGACAATTTGCAATTAGCTGAAGATTTCAAAATTTAGAAAAAATCATAAAAATAACAAAAAAAATTCAAAAAGATTTGAATAATTAACAAAAACCTCTTAGAAAAAAAAAAAAAAATTTTCATGTTTCAAAAATTTGAAAAAATTCCCAACAGTAGAAAAATTATAAAAATGAAAAAACTATGACAACTTACAAGTAGCTGAAGATTTCAAAATTTAGAAAAAATCATAAAAATAACAAAAAAAATTCAAAAAGAGTTGAATAATTAACAAAAACCTCTTAGAAATCAAAAAAAAAAAACATTTTCTGAGTTTCAAAAATTTGAAAAAATTCCCAACAGTAGAAAAATTATAAAAATTGGAAAACTATAACAACTTACAAGTAGCTGAAGATTTCCAAATTTAGAAAAAATCATAAATTTTACAATAAAAATTCAAAAAGGGTCGAAAAATTAACAAAAACCTCTTAGAAATAAAAAAAAACATATTTTTAAGTTTCAAAAATTTGAAAAAATTCCCAAAAGTGGAAAACTTATAAAAATTGAAAAACTATAACAACTTGTAAGTAGCTGAAGATTTCAAAACTTAGACAAAACACTAAAGATTACAAAAAAAAATTCAAAAAGGATTGAAAAATTAACAAAAACCTCTTAGAAATCAAAAAAAAAAACATACTTTTAAGTTTCAAAAATTTGATAAAACTCCCTATAGTAGAAAAATTAAAAAATTAAAAAACTATAACAATTGCTAGTAACCGAAGAGTGCAAAATTTTGAAAAAATCATAAATATTACAAAAAAAATTCAAAAAGGGTCGAAAAATTAGCAAAAATCTCTTAGAAATCAAAAGAAAAACCATGTTTTTAAGTTTGAAAAATTTGAAAAAATTCCCAACAGTGGAAAACTTATAAAAATTGAAAAACTATAACCACTTGCAAGTATCTGACGATTTTAAGATTTAGAAAAAATCATAAGAATTACAAAAAAAATTCAAGAAGGGTCGAAAAATTAACAAATACCTCTTAGAAATCAAAAAAAAAACATTTTTTTAAGTTTCAAAAAATCCCAACAGTAGAAAAATTATAAAAATTGAAATTCTATTACAACTCAGAAGTAGCTGAAGATTTCAAAATTTAGAAAAAATCATAAAAATTACAAATAAATTCTAAAAGGATCGAAAAATTAACAAAAACCTATTAGAAATAAAAAAAAAAAACATTTTGTGACTTTCAAAAATTTGAAAAAACTCCCAACAGTAGAAAAATTAAAAAGCTATAACAACTGACAAGTAGCTGCAGATTTCAAAATTTAGAAAAAATCATATATTTTACAAAAAAATTCAAAAAGTGTCGAAAAATTTGCAAAAACCTCTCAGAATTCAAAAAATAAAGAAATTTTTAAAGTTTCAAAAATTTGAAAAAATTCTTAATAGTAGAAAAATTATAAAAATTTAAAAACTTTAAATACTCGTAAGTAGCTAAAGATTTCAAAATTTAAAAAAAATCATAAAAATTACAAAAAAAATTCAAAAAAGTATCGAAAAATTAACAAAAACCTCTCATAAATCAAAAAAAAAAAAACATACTTTTAAGTTTCAAAAATTTGATAAGACTCCCAAGATTAGAAAAATTATAAAAATTAAAAAACTATAACAATTTGCTAGTATCTGAAGAATTTAAAATTTAGAAAAAATCATAATTATTACAAAAAAAAATTCAAAAAGGGTCGAAAAATTAACATAAACCTCTTAGAAATCTAAAAAAAACAATTTTCTTAAGTTCAAAAATTTGAAAAAATTCTAACAGTAGAAAAATTATAAAAATTGAAAAACTATAACATATTGCAAGTAGGTGAAAATTTCAAAATTTAGAAAAATTCAAAAAATTTACAAAAAAATTCAAAAAGTATCGAAAAATTAACAAAAACCTCTTAGAAATAAAAAAAAAAAAAATTTTCATGTTTCAAAAATTTGAAAAAATTCCCAACAGTAGAAAAATTATAAAAATGAAAAAACTATGACAACTTGCAATTTGCTGAAGATTTCAAAATTTAGAAAAATCATAAATTTTACAATAAAAATTCAAAAAGGGTCGAAAAATTAACAAAAACCTCTTAGAAATAAAATAAAACATATTTTTAAGTTTCAAAAAGTTGAAAAAATTCCCAACAGTGGAAAACTTATAAAAATTGAAAAACTATAACTACTTACAAGTAGCTGAAGATTTTAAGATTTAGAAAAAATCATAAAAGTTACAAAAAAAATTCAAGAAGTTTCGAAAAATTAGCAAAAATCTCTTAGAAATCAAAAGAAAAACCATATTTTTAAGTTTCAAAAATTTGAATAAAATTCCCAACAGTGGAAAACTTATAAAAATTTAAAAACTATAACCACTTACAAGTATCTGACGATTTTAAGATTTAGAAAAAATCATAAGAATTACAAAAAAAATTCAAGAAGGGTCGAAAAATTAACAAATACCTCTTAGAAATCAAAAAAAAAACCATTTTTTTTAGTTTCAAAAATTTAAAAAAACTCCCAACAGTAGAAAAATTACAAAAATGAAATTCTATAACAACTTACAAGTAGCTGAAGATTTCAAAATTTAGAAAAAATCATAAAAATTACAAAAAAACTAAAAAAGGGTCGAAAAATTAGCAAAAACTTCTCAGAAATAAAAAAAAAAGAAATTTTTTAAGTTTCAAAAATTTAAAAAAATTACCAACAGTAGAAAAATTATAAAAATTGAAAAACTATAACAACTTACAAGTAGCTGAAGATTTCAAAATTTAGAAACAATCATAAAAGTTACAAAAAAAATTCAAGAAGTTTCGAAAAATTAGCAAAAATCTCTTAGAAATCAAAAGAAAAACCATATTTTAAAGTTTCAAAAATTTGAATAAAATTCCCAACAGTGGAAAACTTATAAAAATTTAAAAACTATAACCACTTACAAGTATCTGACGATTTTAAGATTTAGAAAAAATCATAAGAATTACAAAAAAAATCAAGAAGGGTCGAAAAATTAACAAATACCTCTTAGAAATCAAAAAAAAAAACATTTTTTTAAGTTTCAAAAAATCCCAACAGTAGAAAAATTATAAAAATTGAAATTCTATAACAACTCAGAAGTAGCTGAAGATTTCAAAATTTAGAAAAAATCATCAAAATTACAAATATATTCTAAAAGGATCGAAAAATTAACAAAAACCTATTAGAAATAAAAAAAAAACATTTTGTGACTTTCAAAAATTTGAAAAAACTTCCAACAGTAGAAAAATTAAAAAGCTATAACAACTGACAAGTAGCTGCAGATTTCAAAATTTAGAAAAAATCATAAAATATACAAAAAAATTCAAAAAGTGTCGAAAAATTTGCAAAAATCTCTTAGAAATCAAAAGAAAAACCATATTTTTAAGTTTCAAAAATTTGAAAAAATTCCCAACAGTGGAAAACTTATAAAAATTTAAAAACTATAACCACTTACAAGTATCTGACGATTTTAAGATTTAGAAAAAATCATAAGAATTACAAAAAAAATTCAAGAAGGGTCGAAAAATTAACAAATACCTCTTAGAAATAAAAAAAAAAACATTTTTTTAAGTTTCAAAAAATCCCAACAGTAGAAAAATTATAAAAATTGAAATTCTATAACAACTCAGAAGTAGCTGAAGATTTCAAAATTTAGAAAAAATCATCAAAATTACAAATAAATTCTAAAAGGATCGAAAAATTAACAAAAACCTATTAGAAATAAAAAAAAAAATATTTTGTGACTTTCAAAAATTTGAAACAACTTCCAACAGTAGAAAAATTAAAAAGCTATAACAACTGACAAGTAGCTGCAGATTTCAAAATTTAGAAAAAATCATAAAATTTACAAAAAAATTCAAAAAGTGTCGAAAAATTTGCAAAAACCTCACAGAATTCAAATAATAAATAAATTTTTGAAGTTTCAAAAATTTGAAAAAATTCTCAATAGTAGAAAAATTATAAAAATTGAAAAACTTTAAATACTTGTAAGTAGCTAAAGATTTCAAAATTTAAAAAAAATCATAAAAATTACAAACAAAATTCAAAAAGTATCGAAAAATTAACAAAAACCTCTCAGAAATAAAAAAAAACATACTTTTAAGTTTAAAAAATTTGATAAAACTCCCAACAGTAGAAAAATTATAAAAATTAAAAAACTATAACAACTTGCTAGTAGCTGAAGAATTTAAAATTTAGAAAAAATCATAATTATTACAAAAAAAATTCAAAAAGGGTCGAAAAATTAGCAAAAATCTCTTAGAAATCAAAAAAAAAAAAACATTTTCTAAGTTTCAAAAATTTGAAAAAATTCCCAACAGTAGAAAAATTATAAAAATTGGAAAACTATAACAACTTACAAGTAGCTGAAGATTTCAAATTTAGAAAAAATCATAAATTTTACAATAAAAATTCAAAAAGGGTCGAAAAATTAACAAAAACCTCTTAGAAATAAAAAAAAACATATTTTTAAGTTTCAAAAATTTGAAAAAATTCCCAACAGTGGAAAACTTATAAAAATTGAAAAACTATAACAACTTGTAAGTAGCTGAAGATTTCAAAACTTAGACAAAACACTAAAGATTACAAAAAAAAATTCAAAAAGGATTGAAAAATTAACAAAAACCTCTTAGAAATCAAAAAAAAAAACATACTTTTAAGTTTCAAAAATTTGATAAAACTCCCTATAGTAGAAAAATTAAAAAATTAAAAAACTATAACAATTGCTAGTAGCCGAAGAGTGCAAAATTTTGAAAAAATCATAAATATTACAAAAAAAATTCAAAAAGGGTCGAAAAATTAGCAAAAATCTCTTAGAAATCAAAAGAAAAACCATATTTTTAAGTTTCAAAAATTTGAAAAAATTCCCAACAGTGGAAAAATTATAAAAATTGAAAAACTATAACAACTTACAAGTAGCTGAAGATTTCAAAATTTAGAAACAATTATAAAAATTACTAAAAAAATTCAAAAAGGGTCGAAAAATTAGCAAAAATCTCTTAGAAATCAAAAGAAAAACCATGTTTTTAAGTTTCAAAAATTTGAAAAAATTCCCAACAGTGGAAAACTTATAAAAATTGAAAAACTATAACCACTTGCAAGTATCTGACGATTTTAAGATTTAGAAAAAATCATAAGAATTACAAAAAAAATTCAAGAAGGGTCGAAAAATTAACAAATACCTCTTAGAAATCAAAAAAAAAACATTTTTTTAAGTTTCAAAAAATCCCAACAGGAGAAAAATTATAAAAATTGAAATTCTATTACAACTCAGAAGTAGCTGAAGATTTCAAAATTTAGAAAAAATCATAAAAATTACAAATAAATTCTAAAAGGATCGAAAAATTTACAAAAACCTATTAGAAATAAAAAAAAAAAACATTTTGTGACTTTCAAAAATTTGAAAAAACTCCCAACAGTAGAAAAATTAAAAAGCTATAACAACTGACAAATAGCTGCAGATTTCAAAATTTAGAAAAAATCATATATTTTACAAAAAAATTCAAAAAGTGTCGAAAAATTTGCAAAAACCTCTCAGAATTCAAAAAATAAAGAAATTTTTAAAGTTTCAAAAATTTGAAAAAATTCCCAATAGTAGAAAAATTATAAAAATTTAAAAACTTTAAATACTCGTAAGTAGCTAAAGATTTCAAAATTTAAAAAAAATCATAAAAATTACAAAAAAAATTCAAAAAAGTATCGAAAAATTAACAAAAACCTCTCATAAATCAAAAAAAAAAAACATACTTTTAAGTTTCAAAAATTTGATAAGACTCCCAAGATTAGAAAAATTATAAAAATTAAAAAACTATAACAATTTGCTAGTATCTGAAGAACTTAAAATTTAGAAAAAATCATAATTATTACAAAAAAAAATTCAAAGAGGGTCGAAAAATTAACATAAACCTCTTAGAAATCTAAAAAAAACAATTTTCTTAAGTTCAAAAATTTGAAAAAATTCTAACAGTAGAAAAATTATAAAAATTGAAAAACTATAACATATTGCAAGTAGCTGAAAATTTCAAAATTTAGAAAAATTCAAAAAATTTACATAAAAATTCAAAAAGTATCGAAAAATTAACAAAAACCTCTTAGAAATAAAAAAAAAAAAAATTTTCATGTTTCAAAAATTTGAAAAAATTCCCAACAGTAGAAAAATTATAAAAATGAAAAAACTATGACAACTTGCAATTTGCTGAAGATTTCAAAATTTAGAAAAAATCATAAATTTTACAATAAAAATTCAAAAAGGGTCGAAAAATTAACAAAAACCTCTTAGAAATAAAATAAAACATATTTTTAAGTTTCAAAAAGTTGAAAAAATTCCCAACAGTGGAAAACTTATAAAAATTGAAAAACAATAACTACTTACAAGTAGCTGAAGATTTTAAGATTTAGAAAAAATCATAAAAGTTACAAAAAAAATTCAAGAAGTTTCGAAAAATTAGCAAAAATCTCTTAGAAATCAAAAGAAAAACCATATTTTTAAGTTTCAAAAATTTGAATAAAATTCCCAACAGTGGAAAACTTATAAAAATTTAAAAACTATAACCACTTACAAGTATCTGACGATTTTAAGATTTAGAAAAAATCATAAGAATTACAAAAAAAATTCAAGAAGGGTCGAAAAATTAACAAATACCTCTTAGAAATCAAAAAAAAAAACCATTTTTTTTAGTTTCAAAAATTTAAAAAAACTCCCAACAGTAGAAAAATTACAAAAATGAAATTCTATAACAACTTACAAGTAGCTGAAGATTTCAAAATTTAGAAAAAATCATAAAAATTACAAAAAAACTAAAAAAGGGTCGAAAAATTAGCAAAAACTTCTCAGAAATAAAAAAAAAAGAAATTTTTTAAGTTTCAAAAATTTAAAAAAATTACCAACAGTAGAAAAATTATAAAAATTGAAAAACTATAACAACTTACAAGTAGCTGAAGATTTCAAAATTAAGAAACAATCATAAAAGTTACAAAAAAAATTCAAGAAGTTTCGAAAAATTAGCAAAAATCTCTTAGAAATCAAAAGAAAAACCATATTTTAAAGTTTCAAAAATTTGAATAAAATTCCCAACAGTGGAAAACTTATAAAAATTTAAAAACTATAACCACTTACAAGTATCTGACGATTTTAAGATTTAGAAAAAATCATAAGAATTACAAAAAAAATCAAGGAGGGTCGAAAAATTAACAAATACCTCTTAGAAATCAAAAAAAAAAACATTTTTTTAAGTTTCAAAAAATCCCAATAGTAGAAAAATTATAAAAATTGAAATTCTGTAACAACTCACAAGTAGCTGCAGATTTCAAAATTTAGAAAAAATCATAAAAATTACAAATAAATTCTAAAAGGATCGAAAAATTAACAAAAACCTATTAGAAATAAAAAAAAAACATTTTTTGACTTTCAAAAATTAGAAAAAACTCCCAACAGTAGAAAAATTAAAAAGCTATAACAACTGACAAGTAGCTGCAGATTTCAAAATTTAGAAAAAATCATAAAATTTACAAAAAAAATTCAAAAAGTTTCGAAAAAATTGCAAAAACCTCTCAGAATTCAAAAAATAAAGAAATTTTTAATGTTTCAAAAATTTGAAAAAATTCCCAATAGTAGAAAAATTATAAAAATTGAAAAACTATAACAACTTACAAGTGGCTGAAGATTTTAAGATTTAGAAAAAATCATAAAAATTACAAATAAATTCTAAAAGGATTGAAAAACTAACATAAACCTCTTAGAAATCTAAAAAGAAACCATTTTCTTAAGTTTCAAAAATTTGAAAAAATTCCAACAGTAGAAAAATTATAAAAATTGAAAAACTATAACAACTTACAAGTAGCTGAAGAATTTAAAATTTAGAAAAAATCATAATTATTACAAAAAAAATTCAAAAAGTTTCGAAAAAATTGCAAAAACCTCTCAGAATTCAAATAATAAAGAAATTTTTGAAGTTTCAAAAATTTGAAAAAATTCTCAATAGTAGAAAAATTATAAAAATTGAAAAACTTTAAATACTTGTAAGTAGCTAAAGATTTCAAAATTTAAAAAAAATCATAAAAATTACAAACAAAATTTAAAAAAGTATCGAAAAATTAACAAAAACCTCTCAGAAATAAAAAAAACATACTTTTAAGTTTAAAAAATTTGATAAAACTCCCAACAGTAGAAAAATTATAAAAATTAAAAAACTATAACAACTTGCTAGTAGCTGAAGAATTTAAAATTTAGAAAAAATCATAATTATTACAAAAAAAATTCAAATAGGGTCGAAAAATTAACATAAACCTCTTAGAAATCTAAAAAAAAAAACCATTTTCTTAAGTTTCAAAAATTTGAAAAATTCCAACAGTAGAAAAATTATAAAAATTGAAAAACTATAACAACTTACACGTAGCTGAAAATTTCGAAATTTAGAAAAAATCATAAAAATTACGAAAAAAATTCAAAAAGAGTTGAATAATTAACAAAAACATCTTAGAAATCAAAAAAAAAAAAACATTTTCTAAGTTCCAAAAATTTGAAAAAATTACCAACAGTAGAAAAATTATAAAAATTGAAAAACTTTAGCAACTTGGAAGTAGCTGAAGAGTTCAAAATTTAGAAAAAATCATAAAAATTTACAAAAAAATTCAAAAAGTGTCGAAAAATTAACAAAAACCTCTTAGAAATAAAAATATAAAAAAATTTTCAAGTTTCAAAAATTTGAAAAAATTCCCAACAGTGGAAAACTTATAAAAATTGAAAAACTATAACCACTTGCAAGTATCTGACGATTTTAAGATTTAGAAAAAATCATAAGAATTACAAAAAAAATTCAAGAAGGGTCGAAAAATTAACAAATACCTCTTAGAAATCAAAAAAAAAACATTTTTTTAAGTTTCAAAAAATCCCAACAGTAGAAAAATTATAAAAATTGAAATTCTATTACAACTCAGAAGTAGCTGAAGATTTCAAAATTTAGAAAAAATCATAAAAATTACAAATAAATTCTAAAAGGATCGAAAAATTAACAAAAACCTATTAGAAATAAAAAAAAAAAACATTTTGTGACTTTCAAAAATTTGAAAAAACTCCCAACAGTAGAAAAATTAAAAAGCTATAACAACTGACAAGTAGCTGCAGATTTCAAAATTTAGAAAAAATCATATATTTTACAAAAAAATTCAAAAAGTGTCGAAAAATTTGCAAAAACCTCTCAGAATTCAAAAAATAAAGAAATTTTTAAAGTTTCAAAAATTTGAAAAAATTCTTAATAGTAGAAAAATTATAAAAATTTAAAAACTTTAAATACTCGTAAGTAGCTAAAGATTTCAAAATTTAAAAAAAATCATAAAAATTACAAAAAAAATTCAAAAAAGTATCGAAAAATTAACAAAAACCTCTCATAAATCAAAAAAAAAAAAACATACTTTTAAGTTTCAAAAATTTGATAAGACTCCCAAGATTAGAAAAATTATAAAAATTAAAAAACTATAACAATTTGCTAGTATCTGAAGAATTTAAAATTTAGAAAAAATCATAATTATTACAAAAAAAAATTCAAAAAGGGTCGAAAAATTAACATAAACCTCTTAGAAATCTAAAAAAAACAATTTTCTTAAGTTCAAAAATTTGAAAAAATTCTAACAGTAGAAAAATTATAAAAATTGAAAAACTATAACATATTGCAAGTAGGTGAAAATTTCAAAATTTAGAAAAATTCAAAAAATTTACAAAAAAATTCAAAAAGTATCGAAAAATTAACAAAAACCTCTTAGAAATAAAAAAAAAAAAAATTTTCATGTTTCAAAAATTTGAAAAAATTCCCAACAGTAGAAAAATTATAAAAATGAAAAAACTATGACAACTTGCAATTTGCTGAAGATTTCAAAATTTAGAAAAATCATAAATTTTACAATAAAAATTCAAAAAGGGTCGAAAAATTAACAAAAACCTCTTAGAAATAAAATAAAACATATTTTTAAGTTTCAAAAAGTTGAAAAAATTCCCAACAGTGGAAAACTTATAAAAATTGAAAAACTATAACTACTTACAAGTAGCTGAAGATTTCAAAATTTAGAAAAAATCATAAGAATTACAAAAAAAATTCAAGAAGGGTCGAAAAATTAACAAATACCTCTTAGAAATCAAAAAAAAAACATTTTTTTAAGTTTCAAAAAATCCCAACAGTAGAAAAATTATAAAAATTGAAATTCTATTACAACTCACAAGTAGCTGAAGATTTCAAAATTTAGAAAAAATCATAAAAATTACAAATAAATTCTAAAAGGATCGAAAAATTAACAAAAACCTATTAGAAATAAAAAAAAAACATTTTGTGACTTTCAAAAATTTGAAAAAACTCCCAACAGTAGAAAAATTAAAAAGCTATAACAACTGACAAGTAGCTGCAGATTTCAAAATTTAGAAAAAATCATATAATTTACAAAAAAATTCAAAAAGTGTCGAAAAATTTGCAAAAACCTCTCAGAATTCAAAAAATAAAGAAATTTTTAAAGTTTCAAAAATTTGAAAAAATTCCCAATAGTAGAAAAATTATAAAAATTTAAAAACTTTAAATACTCGTAAGTAGCTAAAGATTTCAAAATTTAAAAAAAATCATAAAAATTACAAAAAAAATTCAAAAAAGTATCGAAAAATTAACAAAAACCTCTCATAAATCAAAAAAAAAAACATACTTTTAAGTTTCAAAAATTTGATAAGACTCCCAAGATTAGAAAAATTATAAAAATTAAAAAACTATAACAATTTGCTAGTATCTGAAGAATTTAAAATTTAGAAAAAATCATAATTATTACAAAAAAAAATTCAAAAAGGGTCGAAAAATTAACATAAAAAACCTCTTAGAAATCTAAAAAAAACAATTTTCTTAAGTTCAAAAAGTTGAAAAAATTCTAACAGTAGAAAAATTATAAAAATTCAAAAACTATAACATATTGCAATTTGCTGAAGACTTCAAAATTTAGAAAAAATCATAAATTTTACAATAAAAATTCAAAAAGGGTCGAAAAATTAACAAAAACCTCTTAGAAATAAAATAAAACATATTTTTAAGTTTCAAAAAGTTGAAAAAATTCCCAACAGTAGAAAACTTATAAAAATTGAAAAACTATAACTACTTACAAGTAGCTGAAGATTTTAAGATTTAGAAAAAATCATAAAAGTTACAAAAAAAATTCAAGAAGTTTCGAAAAATTAGCAAAAATCTCTTAGAAATCAAAAGAAAAACCATATTTTTAAGTTTCAAAAATTTGAATAAAATTCCCAACAGTGGAAAACTTATAAAAATTTAAAAACTATAACCACTTACAAGTATCTGACGATTTTACGATTTAGAAAAAATCATAAGAATTACAAAAAAAATTCAAGAAGGGTCGAAAAATTAACAAATACCTCTTAGAAATCAAAAAAAAAACCATTTTTTTTAGTTTCAAAAATTTAAAAAAACTCCCAACAGTAGAAAAATTACAAAAATGAAATTCTATAACAACTTACAAGTAGCTGAAGATTTCAAAATTTAGAAAAAATCATAAAAATTACAAAAAAACTAAAAAAGGGTCGAAAAATTAGCAAAAACTTCTCAGAAATAAAAAAAAAAAAATTTTTTAAGTTTCAAAAATTTAAAAAAATTACCAACAGTAGAAAAATTATAAAAATTGAAAAACTATAACAACTTACAAGTAGCTGAAGATTTCAAAATTTAGAAACAATCATAAAAGTTACAAAAAAAATTCAAGAATTTTCGAAAAATTAGCAAAAATCTCTTAGAAATCAAAAGAAAAACCATATTTTAAAGTTTCAAAAATTTGAATAAAATTCCCAACAGTGGAAAACTTATAAAAATTTAAAAACTATAACCACTTACAAGTATCTGACGATTTTAAGATTTAGAACAAATCATAAGAATTACAAAAAAAATCAAGAAGGGTCGAAAAATTAACAAATACCTCTTAGAAATCAAAAAAAAAAACATTTTTTTAAGTTTCAAAAAATCCCAACAGTAGAAAAATTATAAAAATTGAAATTCTATAACAACTCAGAAGTAGCTGAAGATTTCAAAATTTAGAAAAAATCATCAAAATTACGAATAAATTCTAAAAGGATCGAAAAATTAACAAAAACCTATTAGAAATAAAAAAAAAAACATTTTGTGACTTTCAAAAATTTGAAAAAACTTCCAACAGTAGAAAAATTAAAAAGCTATAACAACTGACAAGTAGCTGCAGATTTCAAAATTTAGAAAAAATCATAAAATATACAAAAAAATTCAAAAAGTGTCGAAAAATTTGCAAAAATCTCTTAGAAATCAAAAGAAAAACCATATTTTTAAGTTTCAAAAATTTGAAAAAATTCCCAACAGTGGAAAACTTATAAAAATTTAAAAACTATAACCACTTACAAGTATCTGACGATTTTAAGATTTAGAAAAAATCATAAGAATTACAAAAAAAATTCAAGAAGGGTCGAAAAATTAACAAATACCTCTTAGAAATAAAAAAAAAAACATTTTTTTAAGTTTCAAAAAATCCCAACAGTAGAAAAATTATAAAAATTGAAATTCTATAACAACTCAGAAGTAGCTGAAGATTTCAAAATTTAGAAAAAATCATAAAAATTACAAATAAATTCTAAAAGGATCGAAAAATTAACAAAAACCTATTAGAAATAAAAAAAAAAACATTTTGTGACTTTCAAAAATTTGAAAAAACTCCCAACAGTAGAAAAATTAAAAAGCTATAACAACTGACAAGTAGCTGCAGATTTCAAAATTTAGAAAAAATCATATAATTTACAAAAAAATTCAAAAAGTGTCGAAAAATTTGCAAAAACCTCTCAGAATTCAAAAAATAAAGAAATTTTTAAAGTTTCAAAAATTTGAAAAAATTCCCAATAGTAGAAAAATTATAAAAATTTAAAAACTTTAAATACTCGTAAGTAGCTAAAGATTTCAAAATTTAGAAAAAATCATAAAAATTACAAAAAAAATTCAAAAAAGTATCGAAAAATTAACAAAAACCTCTCATAAATCAAAAAAAAAAAACATACTTTTAAGTTTCAAAAATTTGATAAGACTCCCAAGATTAGAAAAATTATAAAAATTAAAAAAACTATAACAATTTGCTAGTATCTGAAGAATTTAAAATTTAGAAAAAATCATAATTATTACAAAAAAAAAATTCAAAAAGGGTCGAAAAATTAACATAAACCTCTTAGAAATCTAAAAAAAACAATTTTCTTAAGTTCAAAAAGTTGAAAAAATTCTAACAGTAGAAAAATTATAAAAATTCAAAAACTATAACATATTGCAAGTAGCTGAAAATTTCAAAATTTAGAAAAATTCAAAAAATTTACAAAAAAATTCAAAAAGTATCGAAAAATTAACAAAAACCTCTTAGAAATAAAAAAAAAAAAAATTTTCATGTTTCAAAAATTTGAAAAAACTCCCAACAGTAGAAAAATTATAAAAATGAAAAAACTATGACAACTTGCAATTTGCTGAAGATTTCAAAATTTAGAAAAAATCTTAAATTTTACAATAAAAATTCAAAAAGTGTCGAAAAATTAACAAAAACCTCTTAGAAATAAAATAAAACATATTTTTAAGTTTCAAAAAGTTGAAAAAATTCCCAACAGTGGAAAACTTATAAAAATTGAAAAACTATAACTACTTACAAGTAGCTGAAGATTTTAAGATTTAGAAAAAATCATAAAAGTTACAAAAAAAATTCAAGAAGTTTCGAAAAATTAGCAAAAATCTCTTAGAAATCAAAAGAAAAACCATATTTTTAAGTTTCAAAAATTTGAATAAAATTCCCAACAGTGGAAAACTTATAAAAATTTAAAAACTATAACCACTTACAAGTATCTGACGATTTTAAGATTTAGAAAAAATCATAAGAATAACAAAAAAAATTCAAGAACGGTCGAAAAATTAACAAATACCTCTTAGAAATAAAAATAAAAACATTTTTTTAAGTTTCAAAAAATCCCAACAGTAGAAAAATTATAAAAATTGAAATTCTAAAACAACTCAGAAGTAGCTGAAGATTTCAAAATTTAGAAAAAATCATCAAAATTACAAATAAATTCTAAAAGGATCGAAAAATTAACAAAAACCTATTAGAAATAAAAAAAAAACATTTTGTGACTTTCAAAAATTTGAAAAAACTTCCAACAGTAGAAAAATTAAAAAGCTATAACAACTGACAAGTAGCTGCAGATTTCAAAATTTAGAAAAAATCATAAAATATACAAAAAAATTCAAAAAGTGTCGAAAAATTTGCAAAAATCTCTTAGAAATCAAAAGAAAAACCATATTTTTAAGTTTCAAAAATTTGAAAAAATTCCCAACAGTGGAAAACTTACAAAAATGAAATTCTTTAACAACTAACAAGTAGCTGAAGATTTCAAAATTTAGAAAAAATCATAAAATTACAAAAAAACTAAAAAAGGGTCGAAAAATTAGCAAAAACTTCTCAGAAATAAAAAAAAAAAAAATTTTTAAGTTTCAAAAATTTAAAAAAATTACCAACAGTAGAAAAATTATAAAAATTGAAAAACTATAACAACTTGCAAGTAGCTGAAGATTTCAAAATTTAGAAACAATCATAAAAGTTACAAAAAAAATTCAAGAAGTTTCGAAAAATTAGCAAAAATCTCTTAGAAATCAAAAGAAAAACGATATTTTAAAGTTTCAAAAATTTGAATAAAATTCCCAACATTGGAAAACTTATAAAAATTTAAAAACTATAACCACTTACAAGTATCTGACGATTTTAAGATTTAGAAAAAATCATAAAAATTACAAAAAAAATCAAGAAGGGTCGAAAAATTAACAAATACCTCTTAGAAATCAAAAAAAAAAACAAACTTTTAAGTTTCAAAAAATCCCAACAGTAGAAAAATTATAAAAATTGAAATTCTATAACATGTCAGAAGTAGCTGAAGATTTCAAAATTTAGAAAAAATCATCAAAATTACAAATAAATTCTAAAAGGATCGAAAAATTAACAAAAACCTATTAGAAATAAAAAAAAAACATTTTGTGACTTTCAAAAATTTGAAAAAACTTCCAACAGTAGAAAAATTAAAAAGCTATAACAACTGACAAGTAGCTGCAGATCTCAAAATTTAGAAAAAATCATAAAATATACAAAAAAATTCAAAAAGTGTCGAAAAATTTGCAAAAATCTCTTAGAAATCAAAAGAAAACCCATATTTTTAAGTTTCAAAAATTTGAAAAAATTCCCAACAGTGGAAAACTTATAAAAATTTAAAAACTATAACCACTTACAAGTATCTGACGATTTTAAGATTTAGAAAAAATCATCAGAATTACAAAAAAAATTCAAGAAGGGTCGAAAAATTAACAAATACCTCTTAGAAATAAAAAAAAAAACATTTTTTTAAGTTTCAAAAAATCCCAACAGTAGAAAAATTATAAAAATTGAAATTCTATAACAACTCAGAAGTAGCTGAAGATTTCAAAATTTAGAAAAAATCATCAAAATTACAAATAAATTCTAAAAGGATCGAAAAATTAACAAAAACCAATTAGAAATAAAAAAAAAAAACATTTTGTGACTTTCAAAAATTTGAAAAAACTCCCAACAGTAGAAAAATTAAAAAGCTATAACAACTGACAAGTAGCTGCAGATTTCAAAATTTAGAAAAAATCATATAATTTACAAAAAAATTCAAAAAGTGTCGAAAAATTTGCAAAAACCTCTCAGAATTCAAAAAATAAAGAAATTTTTAAAGTTTCAAAAATTTGAAAAAATTCCCAATAGTAAAAAAATTATAAAAATTTAAAAACTTTAAATACTTGTAAGTAGCTAAAGATTTCAAAATTTAAAAAAAATCATAAAAATTACAAACAAAATTCAAAAAAGTATCGAAAAATTAACAAAAACCTCTCAGAAATAAAAAAAAACATACTTTTAAGTTTAAAAAATTTGATAAAACTCCCAACAGTAGAAAAATTATAAAAATTAAAAAACTATAACAACTTGCTAGTAGCTGAAGAATTTAAAATTTAGAAAAAATCATAATTATTACAAAAAAAATTCAAATAGGGTCGAAAAATTAACATAAACCTCTTAGAAATCTAAAAAAAAAACCATTTTCTTAAGTTTCAAAAATTTGAAAAAATTCCAACAGTAGAAAAATTATAAAAATTGAAAAACTATAACAACTTACACGTAGCTGAAAATTTCGAAATTTAGAAAAAATCATAAAAATTACGAAAAAAATTCAAAAAGAGTTGAATAATTAACAAAAACCTCTTAGAAATCAAAAAAAAAAAAACATTTTCTAAGTTCCAAAAATTTGAAAAAATTACCAACAGTAGAAAAATTATAAAAATTGAAAAACTTTAGCAACTTGGAAGTAGCTGAAGAGTTCAAAATTTAGAAAAAATCATAAAAATTTACAAAAAAATTCAAAAAGTGTCGAAAAATTAACAAAAACCTCTTAGAAATAAAAATATAAAAAAATTTTCAAGTTTCAAAAATTTGAAAAAATTCCCAGCAATGGAAAACTTATAAAAATTGAAAAACTATGACTACTTACAAGTAGCTCAAGATTTTAAGATTTAGAAAAAATCATAAGAATTAAAAATTCAAAAAGGGTCGAAAAAGTAACAAAAACCTCTTAGAAATCAAAAAAAAACCATTTTTTTAAGTTTCAAAAATTTGAAAAAATTCCAAAAGTAGAAAAATTATAAAAATTGAAAAACTATGACAACTTACACGTAGCTGAAAATTTCAAAACTTAGAAAAATTCATAAAAATTACAAAAAAAAAAATCAAAAAGTGTCGAAAAATTAGCAAAAACCTATTAGAAAAAAAAAAAAAATTTTCATGTTTCAAAAATTTGAAAAAATTCCCAACAGTAGAAAAATTATAAAAATGAAAAAACTATGACAACTTACAATTAGCTGAAGATTTCAAAATTTAGAAAAAATCATAAAAATAACAAAAAAAATTCAAAAAGAGTTGAATAATTAACAAAAACCTCTTAGAAATCAAAAAAAAAAAAACATTTTCTAAGTTTCAAAAATTTGAAAAAATTCCCAACAGTAGAAAAATTATAAAAATGGGAAAACTATAACAACTTACAAGTAGCTGAAGATTTCAAAATTAAGAAAAATTATAACAATTCCAAAAAAATTCAAAAAGGGTCGCAAAATTAGCAAAAACTTCTCAAAAATCAAAAAAAAAAAAAAAATTTTAAGTTTCAAAAATTTGAAAAAATTCCCAACAGCAGAAAACTTATAAAAAATGAAAAACTATAACAACTTACACGTAGCTGAAAATTTCAAAATTTAGAAAAATTCATAAAAATTACTAAAAAAAATCAAAACGCGTCGAAAAATTAGCAAAAACCTCTTAGAAAAAAAAAAAAAAATCTTTCATGTTTCAAAAATTTGAAAAAATTCCCAACAGTAGAAAAATTATAAAAATGAAGAAACTAAATTAACTTACAATTAGCTGAAGATTTCAAAATTTAGAAAAAATCATAAAAATAACAAAAAAAATTCAAAAAGATTTGAATAATTAACAAAAACCTCTTAGAAAAAAAAAAAAAAAATTTTCATGTTTCAAAAATTTGAAAAAATTCCCAACAGTAGAAAAATTATAAAAATGAAAAAACTATGACAACTTACAATTAGCTGAAGATTTCAAAATTTAGAAAAAATCATAAAAATAACAAAAAAAACTTAAAAAGAGTTGAATAATTAACAAAAACCTCTTAGAAATCAAAAAAAAAAAACATTTTCTAACTTTCAAAAATTTGAAAAAATTCCCAACAGTAGAAAAATTATAAAAATTGGAAAACTATAACAACTTACAAGTAGCTGAAGATTTCCAAATTTAGAAAAAATCATAAATTTTACAATAAAAATTCAAAAAGGGTCGAAAAATTAACAAAAACCTCTTAGAAATAAAAAAAAACATATTTTTAAGTTTCAAAAATTTGAAAAAATTCCCAACAGTGGAAAACTTATAAAAATTGAAAAACTATAACAACTTGTAAGTAGCTGAAGATTTCAAAATTTAGACAAAACACTAAAGATTACAATAAAAAATTCAAAAAGGATTGAAAAATTAACAAAAACCTCTTAGAAATAAAAAAAAAAACATACTTTTAAGTTTCAAAAATTTGATAAAACTCCCAATAGTAGAAAAATTAAAAAATTAAAAAACTATAACAATTGCTAGTAGCCGAAGAGTGCAAAATTTTGAAAAAATCATAAATATTACAAAAAAAATTCAAAAAGGGTCGAAAAATTAGCAAAAATCTCTTAGAAATCAAAAGAAAAACCATATTTTTAAGTTTCAAAAATTTGAAAAAATTCCCAACAGTAGAAAAATTATAAAAATTGAAAAACTATAACAACTTACAAGTAGCTGAAGATTTCAAAAATTAGAAACAATCATAAAAATTACTAAAAAATTCAAAAAGGGTTGAAAAATTAGCAAAAATCTCTTAGAAATCAAAAGAAAAACCATGTTTTTAAGTTTCAAAAATTTGGAAAAATTCCCAACAGTGGAAAACTTATAAAAATTGAAAAACTATAACCACTTGCAAGTATCTGACGATTTTAAGATTTAGAAAAAAACATAAGAATTACAAACGAAATTCAAGAAGGGTCGAAAAATTAACAAATACCTCTTAGAAATCAAAAAAAAAACATTTTTTTAAGTTTCAAAAAATCCCAACAGTAGAAAAATTATAAAAATTGAAATTCTATTACAACTCAGAAGTAGCTGAAGATTTCAAAATTTAGAAAAAATCATAAAAATTACAAATAAATTCTAAAAGGATCGAAAAATTAACAAAAACCTATTAGAAATAAAAAAAAAAATATTTTGTGACTTTCAAAAAACTTCCAACAGTAGAAAAATTAAAAAGCTATAACAACTGACAAGTAGCTGCAGATTTCAAAATTTAGAAAAAATCATAAAATATACAAAAAAATTCAAAAAGAGTCGAAAAATTTGCAAAAACCTCTCAGAATTCAAATAATAAAGAAATTTTTGAAGTTTCAAATAATTTGAAAAAATTCCCAATAGTAGAAAAATTATAAAAATTGAAAAACTTTAAATACTTGTAAGTAGCTAAAGATTTCAAAATTTAAAAAAAATCATAAAAATTACAAACAAAATTCAAAAAAGTATCGAAAAATTAACAAAAACCTCTCAGAAATCAAAAAAAAACATACTTTAAAGGTTAAAAAAATTTGATAAAACTCCCAACAGTAGAAAAATTATAAAAATTAAAAAACTATAACAACTTGCTAGTATCTGAAGAATTTAAAATTTAGAAAAAATCATAGTTATTACAAAAAAAATTCAAATAGGGTCGAAAAATTAACATAAACCTTTTAGAAATCTAAAAAAAAACCATTTTCTTAAGTTTCAAAAATTTGAAAAAATTCCAACCGTAGAAAAATTATAAAAATTGAAAAACTATAACAATTTACACGTAGCTGAAAATTTCGAAATTTAGAAACAATCATAAAAATTACTAAAAAAAATCAAAAAGTGTCGAAAAATTAGCAAAAACCTATTAGAAAAAAAAAAAAAATTTTCATGTTTCAAAAATTTGAAAAAATTCCCAACAGTAGAACAATTATAAAAATAATAAAACTTTGACAACTTGCAATTAGCTGAAGATTTCAAAATTTAGAAAAAATCATAAAAATTACGAAAAAAATTCAAAAAGAGTTGAATAATTAACAAAAACCTCTTAGAAATCAAAAAAAAAAAACATTTTCTAAGTTTCAAAAATTAGAAAAAATTCCCAACAGTAGAAAAATTATAAAAATTGGAAAACTATAACAACTTACAAGTAGCTGAAGATTTCAAAATTAAGAAAAAATTATAACAATTCCAAAAAAATACAAAAAGGGTCGAAAAATTAGCAAAAACTTCTCAAAAACCAAAAAAAAAAAAATTTTTTAAGTTCCAAAAATTTGAAAAAATTACCAACAGTAGAAAAATTATAAATATTGAAAATTTTTAGCAACTTGGAAGTAGCTAAAGATTTCAAAATTTAGAAAAAATCATAAAAATTTACCAAAAAATTCAAAAAGGGTCGAAAAATTAACAAAAACCTCTTAGAAATAAAAAAAAACATATTTTTAAGTTTCAAAAATTTGAAAAAATTCCCAACAGTGGAAAACTTATAAAAATTGAAAAACTATAACTACTTACAAGTAGCTGAAGATTTTAAGATTTAGAAAAAATCATAAGAATTAAAAAAAAATTCAAAAAGGGTCGAAAAATTAATTAAAACCTCTTAGAAATCAAAAAAAAACCATTTTTTTAAGTTTCAAAAATTTGAAAAAATTCCAACAGTAGAAAAATTATAAAAATTGAAAAACTATAACAACTTACACGTAGCTGAAAATTTCAAAATTTAGAAAAAATCATAAAAATTACTAAAAAAAATTCAAAAAAGGTCGAAAAATTAACAAATACCTCTTAGAAATAAAAAAAAAAACATTTTTTTAAGTTTCAAAAAATCCCAATAGTAGAAAAATTATAAAAATTGAAATTGTATAACAACTCAGAAGTAGCTGAAGATTTCAAAATTTAAAAAACCATCATAAAAATTACAAATATAATTCAAAAAGTGTCGAAAAATTAGCAAAAATCTCTTAGAAATCAAATAAAACCTATTTTTAAGTTTCAAAAATTTGAAAAAATTCCCAACAGTGGAAAACTTATAAAAATTGAAAAACTATAACCACTTACAAGTAGCTGAAGATTTCAAAATTTAGAAAAAAACATTAAAAAAAAATTCAAAAAGGATTGAAAAATTAACAAAAACCTCTTAGAAATCAAAAAAAAAAACAAACTTTTAAGTTTCAAAAATTTGATAAAACTCCCAATTGTAGAAAAATTATAAAAATTAAAAAAACTATAACAACTTGCTAGTAGCTGAAGAGTGCAAAATTTTGAAAAAATCATAAATATTACAAAAAAAATTCAAAAAGGGTCGAAAAATTAGCAAAAATCTCTTAGAAATCAAGAGAAAAACCATATTTTTAAATTTCAAAAATTTGAAAAAATTCCCAACAGTAGAAAAATTATAAAAATTGAAAAAATATAACAACTTACAAGTAGCTGAAGATTTCCAAATTTAGAAAAATCATAAATTTTACAATAAATATTGAAAAAGGGTCGAAAAATTAACAAAAACCTCTTAGAAATAAAAAAAAACATATTTTTAAGTTTCAAATATTTGAAAAAATTCCCAACAGTGGAAAACTTATAAAAATTGAAAAACTTACAAGTAGCTGAAGATTTCAAAATTTAGAAAAAATCATAAAAATTACAAAAAAACTAAAAAAGGGTCGAAAAGAAATTTTTTAAGTTTCAAAAATTTAAAAAAATTACCAACAGTAGAAAAATTATAAAAATTGAAAAACTATAACATTTTACAAGTAGCTGAAGATTTCAAAATTTAGAAAAAAACATAAAAAAAAAATTCAAAAAGGATTGAAAAATTAACAAAAACCTCTTAGAATCAAAAAAAAAAAACATTTTTTTAAGTTTCAAAAATTTGAAAAAATTCCCAACAGTAGAAAAATTATAAAAATTGAAAAACTTTAACAACTTGTAAGTAGCTGAAGATTTCAAAATTTAGACAAAACACTAAAGATTACAAAAAAAAATTCAAAAAGGATTGAAAAATTGACAAAAACCTCTTAGAAATCAAAAAAAAAAACATGCTTTTAAGTTTCAAAAATTTGATAAAACTCCCAATAGTAGAAAAATTAAAAAATTAAAAAACTATAACAATTGCTAGTAACCGAAGAGTGCAAAATTTTGAAAAAATCATAAATATTACAAAAAAAATTCAAAAAGGGTCGAAAAATTAGCAAAAATCTCTTAGAAATCAAAAGAAAAACCATATTTTTAAGTTTCAAAAATTTGAAAAAGTTCCCAACAGTAGAAAAATTATAAAAATTGAAAAACTATAACAACTTACAAGTAGCTGAAGATTTCAAAATTTTGAAACAATCATAAAAATTACAAAAAAAATTCAAAAAGGGTCGAAAAATTAGCAAAAATCTCTTAGAAATCAAAAGAAAAACCATATTTTTAAGTTTCAAAAATTTGAAAAAATTCCCAACAGTGGAAAACTTATAAAAATTGAAAAACTATAACCACTTGCAAGTATCTGACGATTTTAAGATTTAGAAAAAATCATAAGAATTACAAAAAAAATTCAAGAAGGGTCGAAAAATTAACAAATACCTCTTAGAAATCAAAAAAAAAAACATTTTTTTAAGTTTCAAAAAATCCCAACAGTAGAAAAATTATAAAAATTGAAATTCTATAACAACTCAGAAGTAGCTGAAGATTTCAAAATTTAGAAAAAATCATAAAAATTACAAATAAATTCTGAAAGGATCGAAAAATTAACAAAAACCTATTAGAAATAAAAAAAAAAACATTTTGTGACTTTCAAAAATTTGAAAAAACTCCCAACAGTAGAAAAATTAAAAAGCTATAACAACTGACAAAATTTAGAAAAAATCATAAAATTTACAAAAAAATTCAAAAAGTGTCGAAAAATTTGCAAAAACCTCTCAGAATTCAAAAAATAAAGAAATTTTTGAAGTTTCAAAAATTTGAAAAAATTCCCAATAGTAGAAAAATTATAAAAATTTAAAAACTTTAAATACTCGTAAGTAGCTAAAGATTTCAAAATTTAAAAAAAATCATAAAAATTACAAAAAAAATTCAAAAAAGTATCGAAAAATTACCAAAAACTCTCATAAATAAAAAAAAAAACATACTTTTAAGTTTCAAAAATTTGATAAGACTCCCAAGATTAGAAAAATTATAAAAATTAAAAAACTATAACAATTTGCTAGTATCTGAAGAATTTAAAATTTAGAAAAAATCATAATTATTACAAAAAAAATTCGAAAAGGGTCGAAAAATTAACATAAGCCTCTTAGAAATCTAAAAAAAAACAATTTTCTTAAGTTCAAAAATTTGAAAAAATTCCAACAGTAGAAAAATTATAAAAATTGAAAAACTATAAAAACTTGCAAGTAGCTGAAAATTTCAAAATTTAGAAAAATTCAAAAAATTACTAGAAAAAAAAAAAAAAAAAATTTTCATGTTTCAAAAATTTGAAAAAATTCCCAACAGTAGAAAAATTATAAAAATGAAAAAACTATGACAACTTGCAATTAGCTGAAGATTTCAAAATTTAGAAAAAATCATAAGAAGTTACAAAAAAAAAACAAAAAGAGTTGAAAAATTAACGAAAACCTCTTAGAAATCAAAAAAAAAAAACATTTTCTAAGTTTCAAAAATTTGAAAAAAATTCCCAACAGAAGAAAAATTATAAAAATTAGAAAAGTCTAACAACTGACAAGTAGCCGAAGATTTCAAAATTTAGAAAAAATTATAACAATTACAAAAAAATTCAAAAAGGGTCGAAAAATTAGCAAAAACTTCTCAAAAATCAAAAAAAAAAAAAAATATTTTAAGTTCCAAAAATTTGAAAAAACTCCCAACAGTAGAAACATTATAAAAATTGAAATTCTATCACAACTTACAAGTAGCTGAATATTTCAAAATTTAGAAAAAATCATAAAAATTACAAAAAAATTCAAAACGGGTCGAAAAATTAGCAAAAACTTCTCAGAAATCAAAAAAAAATACATTTTTTTAAGTTTCAAAAAATCCCAACAGTAGAAACATTATAAAAATTGAAAAACTATAACAACTCACAAGTACCTAAAGACTTCAAAATTAGGAAAAAATTATAAAAACTCCAAAAAAAATTCAAAAAAGATCGAAAAATTAGCAAAAACCTCTCAGAAATCAAAAAAAAAAACCCTATTTTTAAGTTTCAAAAATATGAAAAAACTCCCAACAGTAGAAAAATTAAAAAATTGATAAACTATAACAACTCACAAGTAGCTAAAGACTTCAAAATCAGGAAAAAATTATAAAAACTCCAAAATAAATTCAAAAAAGGTCGAAAAATTAGCAAAAACCTCTCAGAAATCAAAAAAAACCCCTATTTTTAAGTTTCAAAAATTTGAAAAAATTCCCAACAGTAGAAAAATTATAAAAATTGAAAAACTATAACAACTGACAAGTAGCTAAAGACTTCAAAATTAGGAAAAAATTATAAAAACTCCAAAAAAAATTCAAAAAAGGTCGAAAAATTAGCAAAAACCTCTCAGAAATAAAAAAAAAACCCTATTTTTAAGTTTCAAAAATTTGAAAAACTTCCCAACAGTAGAAAAATTATAAAAATTGATAAACTATAACAACTCACAAGTAGCTAAAGACTTCAAAATTAGGAAAAAATTATAAAAACTCCAAAATAAATTCAAAAAAGGTCGAAAAATTAGCAAAAACCTCTCAGAAATCAAAAAAAAAACCCTATTTTTAAGTTTCAAAAATTTGAAAAATTCCCAACAGTAGAAAAATTATAAAAATTGAAAAAATATAACAACTCACAAGTAGCTAAAGACTTTAAAATTAGGAAAAAATTATAAAAACTCCAAAAAAAATTCAAAAAAGGTCGAAAAATTAGCAAAAACCTCTCAGAAATCAAAAAAAAAACCCTATTTTTAAGTTTCAAAAATTTGAAAAAATTCCCAACAGTAGAAAAATTATAAACATTGAAAAACTATAACAACTCACAAACAGCTAGACTTCAAAATTAGGAAAAAATTATAAAAACTCCAAAATAAATTCAAAAAAGGTCGAAAAATTAGCAAAAACCTCTTAGAAATCAAAAAAAAAACCCTATTTTTAAGTTTCAAAAATTTGAAAAAATTCCCAACAGTAGAAAAATTAAAAAATTGATAAACTATAACAACTCACAAGTAGCTAAAGACTTCAAAATTAGGAAAAAATTATAAAAACTCCAAAAAAAATTCAAAAAAGGTCGAAAAATTAGCAAAAACCTCTCAGAAATCAAAAAAAAAACATATTTTTAAGTTTCAAAAATTTGAAAAAATTCCCAACAGTAGAAAAATTATAAAAATTGAAAAACTATAACAACTCACAAGTAGCTAAAGACTTCAAAATTAGGAAAAAATTATAAAAACTCCAAAAAAAATTCATAAAAGGTCGAAAAATTAGCAAAAACCTCTCAGAAATCAAAAAAAAAACCTTATTTTTAAGTTTCAAAAATTTGAAAAAATTCCCAACAGTAGAAAAATTATAAAAATTGAAAAACTATAACAACTCACAAGTAGCTAAAGACTTCAAAATTAGGAAAAAATTATAAAAACTCCAAAAAAAATTCATAAAAGGTCGAAAAATTAGCAAAAACCTCTCAGAAATAAAAAAAAAACCCTATTTTTAAGTTTCAAAAACTTGAAAAAATTCCCAACAGTAGAAAAATTATAAAAATTGAAAAAATATAACAATTCACAAGTAGCTAAAGACTTCAAATTTAGGAAAAAATTATAAAAACTCCAAAAAAAATTCAAAAAAGGTCGAAAAATTAGCAAAAACCTCTCAGAAATCAAAAAAAAAACCCCATTTTTAAGTTTAAAAATTGAAAAAATTCCCAACAGTAGAAAAATTATAAAAATTGAAAAACTATAACAACTCACAAGTAGCTAAAGACTTCAAAATTAGGAAAAAATTATAAAAACTCCAAAATAAATTCAAAAAAGGTCGAAAAAATAGCAAAAACCTCTCAGAAATCAAAAAAAAAACCCTATTTTTAAGTTTCAAAAATTTGAAAAAATTCCCAACAGTAGAAAAATTATAAAAATTGAAAAAATATAACAACTCACAAGTAGCTAAAGACTTTAAAATTAGGAAAAAATTATAAAAACTCCAAAATAAATTCAAAAAAGGTCGAAAAATTAGCAAAAACCTCTCAGAAATCAAAAAAAAAACCCTATTTTTAAGTTTCAAAAATTTGAAAAAATTCCCAACAGTAGAAAAATTATAAACATTGAAAAACTATAACAACTCACAAACAGCTAGACTTCAAAACTAGGAAAAAATTATAAAAACTCCAAAATAAATTCAAAAAAGGTCGAAAAATTAGCAAAAACCTCTTAGAAATCAAAAAAAAAAACCCTATTTTTAAGTTTTAAAAATTTGAAAAAATTCCCAACAGTAGAAAAATTATAAACATTGAAAAACTATAACAACTCACAAACAGCTAGACTTCAAAATTAGGAAAAAATTATAAAAACTCCAAAATAAATTCAAAAAAGGTCGAAAAATTAGCAAAAACCTCTTAGAAATCAAAAAAAAACCCTATTTTTAAGTTTCAAAAATTTGAAAAAATTCCCAACAGTAGAAAAATTAAAAAATTGATAAACTATAACAACTCACAAGTAGCTAAAGACTTCAAAATTAGGAAAAAATTATAAAAACTCCAAAAAAAATTCAAAAAAGGTCGAAAAATTAGCAAAAACCTCTCAGAAATCAAAAAAAAAAACCTATTTTTAAGTTTCAAAAATTTGAAAAAATTCCCAACAGTAGAAAAATTATAAAAATTGATAAACTATAACAACTCACAAGTAGCTAAAGACTTCAAAATTAGGAAAAAATTATAAAAACTCCAAAAAAAATTCAAAAAAGGTCGAAAAATTAGCAAAAACCTCTCAGAAATAAACAAAAAAAAACCTATTTTTAAGTTTCAAAAATTTTAAAAAATTCCCAACAGTAGAAAAATTATAAAAATTTAAAAACTATAACAACTGACAAGTAGCTAAAGACTTCAAAATTTGGAAAAAATTATAAAAACTCCAAAAAAAATTCAAAAAAGGTCGAAAAATTAGAAAAAACTTCTCAGAAATCAAAAAAAAAACCCTATTTTTAAATTTCAAAAATTTGAAAAAATTCCCAACAGTAGAAAAATTATAAAAATTGAAAAAATATAACAACTCACAAGTAGCTAAAGACTTTAAAATTAGGAAAAAATTATAAAAACTCCAAAAAAAATTCAAAAAAGGTCGAAAAATTAGCAAAAACCTCTCAGAAATCAAAAAAAAAACCCTATTTTTAAGTTTCAAAAATTTGAAAAAATTCCCAACAGTAGAAAAATTATAAACATTGAAAAACTATAACAACTCACAAACAGCTAGACTTCAAAATTAGGAAAAAATTATAAAAACTCCAAAATAAATTCAAAAAAGGTCGAAAAATTAGCAAAAACCTCTCAGAAATCAAAAAAAAAACCCTATTTTTAAGTTTAAAAATTGAAAAAATTCCCAACAGTAGAAAAATTATAAAAATTGAAAAAATATAACAACTCACAAGTAGCTAAAGACTTTAAAATTAGGAAAAAATTATAAAAACTCCAAAAAAAATTCAAAAAAGGTCGAAAAATTAGCAAAAACCTCTCAGAAATAAAAAAAAAAACCCTATTTTTAAGTTTCAAAAATTTGAAAAAATTCCCAACATTAGAAAAATTATAAACATTGAAAAACTATAACAACTCACAAACAGCTAGACTTCAAAATTAGGAAAAAATTATAAAAACTCCAAAATAAATTCAAAAAAGGTCGAAAAATTAGCAAAAACCTCTCAGAAATCAAAAAAAAAAACCCTATTTTTAAGTTTAAAAATTGAAAAAATTCCCAACAGTAGAAAAATTATAAAAATTGAAAAAATATAACAACTCACAAGTAGCTAAAGACTTTAAAATTAGGAAAAAATTATAAAAACTCCAAAAAAAATTCAAAAAAGGTCGAAAAATTAGCAAAAACCTCTCAGAAATCAAAAAAAAACCCTATTTTTAAGTTTCAAAAATTTGAAAAAATTCCCAACAGTAGAAAAATTATAAAAATTGATAAACTATAACAACTCACAAGTAGCTAAAGACTTCAAAATTAGGAAAAAATTATAAAAACTCCAAAAAAAATTCATAAAAGGTCGAAAAATTAGCAAAAACCTCTCAGAAATAAAAAAAAAACCCTATTTTTAAGTTTCAAAAACTTGAAAAAATTCCCAACAGTAGAAAAATTATAAAAATTGAAAAAATATAACAATTCACAAGTAGCTAAAGACTTCAAATTTAGGAAAAAATTATAAAAACTCCAAAAAAAATTCAAAAAAGGTCGAAAAATTAGCAAAAACCTCTCAGAAATCAAAAAAAAAACCCTATTTTTAAGTTTCAAAAATTTGAAAAAATTCCCAACAGTAGAAAAATTATAAAAATTGATAAACTATAACAACTCACAAGTAGCTAAAGACTTCAAAATTAGGAAAAAATTATAAAAACTCCAAAAAAAATTCATAAAAGGTCGAAAAATTAGCAAAAACCTCTCTGAAATAAAAAAAAAAACCCTATTTTTAAGTTTCAAAAACTTGAAAAAATTCCCAACAGTAGAAAAATTATAAAAATTGAAAAAATATAACAATTCACAAGTAGCTAAAGACTTCAAATTTAGGAAAAAATTATAAAAACTCCAAAAAAAATTCAAAAAAGGTCGAAAAATTAGCAAAAACCTCTCAGAAATCAAAAAAAAAAACCCTATTTTTAAGTTTAAAAATTGAAAAAATTCCCAACAGTAGAAAAATTATAAAAATTGAAAAACTATAACAACTCACAAGTAGCTAAAGACTTCAAAATTAGGAAAAAATTATAAAAACTCCAAAATAAATTCAAAAAAGGTCGAAAAATTAGCAAAAACCTCTCAGAAATCAAAAAAAAAACCCTATTTTTAAGTTTCAAAAATTTGAAAAAATTCCCAACAGTAGAAAAATTATAAAAATTGAAAAAATATAACAACTCACAAGTAGCTAAAGACTTTAAAATTAGGAAAAAATTATAAAAACTCCAAAAAAAATTCAAAAAAGGTCGAAAAATTAGCAAAAACCTCTCAGAAATCAAAAAAAAAACCCTATTTTTAAGTTTCAAAAATTTGAAAAAATTCCCAACAGTAGAAAAATTATAAACATTGAAAAACTATAACAACTCACAAACAGCTAGACTTCAAAATTAGGAAAAAATTATAAAAACTCCAAAATAAATTCAAAAAAGGTCGAAAAATTAGCAAAAACCTCTTAGAAATCAAAAAAAAAAACCCTATTTTTAAGTTTCAAAAATTTGAAAAAATTCCCAACAGTAGAAAAATTATAAAAATTGATAAACTATAACAACTCACAAGTAGCTAAAAAAACCTATTTTTAAGTTTCAAAAATTTTAAAAAATTCCCAACAGTAGAAAAATTATAAAAATTTAAAAACTATAACAACTGACAAGTAGCTAAAGACTTCAAAATTTGGAAAAAATTATAAAAACTCCAAAAAAAATTCAAAAAAGGTCGAAAAATTAGAAAAAACTTCTCAGAAATCAAAAAAAAAACCCTATTTTTAAATTTCAAAAATTTGAAAAAATTCCCAACAGTAGAAAAATTATAAAAATTGAAAAAATATAACAACTCACAAGTAGCTAAAGACTTTAAAATTAGGAAAAAATTATAAAAACTCCAAAAAAAATTCAAAAAAGGTCGAAAAATTAGCAAAAACCTCTCAGAAATCAAAAAAAAAACCCTATTTTTAAGTTTCAAAAATTTGAAAAAATTCCCAACAGTAGAAAAATTATAAACATTGAAAAACTATAACAACTCACAAACAGCTAGACTTCAAAATTAGGAAAAAATTATAAAAACTCCAAAATAAATTCAAAAAAGGTCGAAAAATTAGCAAAAACCTCTCAGAAATCAAAAAAAAAAACCCTATTTTTAAGTTTAAAAATTGAAAAAATTCCCAACAGTAGAAAAATTATAAAAATTGAAAAAATATAACAACTCACAAGTAGCTAAAGACTTTAAAATTAGGAAAAAATTATAAAAACTCCAAAAAAAATTCAAAAAAGGTCGAAAAATTAGCAAAAACCTCTCAGAAATAAAAAAAAAAACCCTATTTTTAAGTTTCAAAAATTTGAAAAAATTCCCAACATTAGAAAAATTATAAACATTGAAAAACTATAACAACTCACAAACAGCTAGACTTCAAAATTAGGAAAAAATTATAAAAACTCCAAAATAAATTCAAAAAAGGTCGAAAAATTAGCAAAAACCTCTCAGAAATCAAAAAAAAAAACCCTATTTTTAAGTTTAAAAATTGAAAAAATTCCCAACAGTAGAAAAATTATAAAAATTGAAAAAATATAACAACTCACAAGTAGCTAAAGACTTTAAAATTAGGAAAAAATTATAAAAACTCCAAAAAAAATTCAAAAAAGGTCGAAAAATTAGCAAAAACCTCTCAGAAATCAAAAAAAAACCCTATTTTTAAGTTTCAAAAATTTGAAAAAATTCCCAACAGTAGAAAAATTATAAAAATTGATAAACTATAACAACTCACAAGTAGCTAAAGACTTCAAAATTAGGAAAAAATTATAAAAACTCCAAAAAAAATTCATAAAAGGTCGAAAAATTAGCAAAAACCTCTCAGAAATAAAAAAAAAACCCTATTTTTAAGTTTCAAAAACTTGAAAAAATTCCCAACAGTAGAAAAATTATAAAAATTGAAAAAATATAACAATTCACAAGTAGCTAAAGACTTCAAATTTAGGAAAAAATTATAAAAACTCCAAAAAAAATTCAAAAAAGGTCGAAAAATTAGCAAAAACCTCTCAGAAATCAAAAAAAAAACCCTATTTTTAAGTTTCAAAAATTTGAAAAAATTCCCAACAGTAGAAAAATTATAAAAATTGATAAACTATAACAACTCACAAGTAGCTAAAGACTTCAAAATTAGGAAAAAATTATAAAAACTCCAAAAAAAATTCATAAAAGGTCGAAAAATTAGCAAAAACCTCTCTGAAATAAAAAAAAAAACCCTATTTTTAAGTTTCAAAAACTTGAAAAAATTCCCAACAGTAGAAAAATTATAAAAATTGAAAAAATATAACAATTCACAAGTAGCTAAAGACTTCAAATTTAGGAAAAAATTATAAAAACTCCAAAAAAAATTCAAAAAAGGTCGAAAAATTAGCAAAAACCTCTCAGAAATCAAAAAAAAAAACCCTATTTTTAAGTTTAAAAATTGAAAAAATTCCCAACAGTAGAAAAATTATAAAAATTGAAAAACTATAACAACTCACAAGTAGCTAAAGACTTCAAAATTAGGAAAAAATTATAAAAACTCCAAAATAAATTCAAAAAAGGTCGAAAAATTAGCAAAAACCTCTCAGAAATCAAAAAAAAAACCCTATTTTTAAGTTTCAAAAATTTGAAAAAATTCCCAACAGTAGAAAAATTATAAAAATTGAAAAAATATAACAACTCACAAGTAGCTAAAGACTTTAAAATTAGGAAAAAATTATAAAAACTCCAAAAAAAATTCAAAAAAGGTCGAAAAATTAGCAAAAACCTCTCAGAAATCAAAAAAAAAACCCTATTTTTAAGTTTCAAAAATTTGAAAAAATTCCCAACAGTAGAAAAATTATAAACATTGAAAAACTATAACAACTCACAAACAGCTAGACTTCAAAATTAGGAAAAAATTATAAAAACTCCAAAATAAATTCAAAAAAGGTCGAAAAATTAGCAAAAACCTCTTAGAAATCAAAAAAAAAAACCCTATTTTTAAGTTTCAAAAATTTGAAAAAATTCCCAACAGTAGAAAAATTATAAAAATTGATAAACTATAACAACTCACAAGTAGCTAAAGACTTTAAAATTAGGAAAAAATTATAAAAACTCCAAAAAAAATTCAAAAAAGGTCGAAAAATTAGCAAAAACCTCTCAGAAATAAAAAAAAAACCCTATTTTTAAGTTTCAAAAATTTGAAAAACTTCCCAACAGTAGAAAAATTATAAAAATTGATAAACTATAACAACTCACAAGTAGCTAAAGACTTCAAAATTAGGAAAAAATTATAAAAACTCCAAAATAAATTCAAAAAAGGTCGAAAAATTAGCAAAAACCTCTCAGAAATCAAAAAAAAAACCCTATTTTTAAGTTTCAAAAATTTGAAAAATTCCCAACAGTAGAAAAATTATAAAAATTGAAAAAATATAACAACTCACAAGTAGCTAAAGACTTTAAAATTAGGAAAAAATTATAAAAACTCCAAAAAAAATTCAAAAAAGGTCGAAAAATTAGCAAAAACCTCTCAGAAATCAAAAAAAAAACCCTATTTTTAAGTTTCAAAAATTTGAAAAAATTCCCAACAGTAGAAAAATTATAAACATTGAAAAACTATAACAACTCACAAACAGCTAGACTTCAAAATTAGGAAAAAATTATAAAAACTCCAAAATAAATTCAAAAAAGGTCGAAAAATTAGCAAAAACCTCTTAGAAATCAAAAAAAAAACCCTATTTTTAAGTTTCAAAAATTTGAAAAAATTCCCAACAGTAGAAAAATTAAAAAATTGATAAACTATAACAACTCACAAGTAGCTAAAGACTTCAAAATTAGGAAAAAATTATAAAAACTCCAAAAAAAATTCAAAAAAGGTCGAAAAATTAGCAAAAACCTCTCAGAAATCAAAAAAAAAACATATTTTTAAGTTTCAAAAATTTGAAAAAATTCCCAACAGTAGAAAAATTATAAAAATTGAAAAACTATAACAACTCACAAGTAGCTAAAGACTTCAAAATTAGGAAAAAATTATAAAAACTCCAAAAAAAATTCATAAAAGGTCGAAAAATTAGCAAAAACCTCTCAGAAATCAAAAAAAAAACCCTATTTTTAAGTTTCAAAAATTTGAAAAAATTCCCAACAGTAGAAAAATTATAAAAATTGAAAAACTATAACAACTCACAAGTAGCTAAAGACTTCAAAATTAGGAAAAAATTATAAAAACTCCAAAAAAAATTCATAAAAGGTCGAAAAATTAGCAAAAACCTCTCAGAAATAAAAAAAAAAACCCTATTTTTAAGTTTCAAAAACTTGAAAAAATTCCCAACAGTAGAAAAATTATAAAAATTGAAAAAATATAACAATTCACAAGTAGCTAAAGACTTCAAATTTAGGAAAAAATTATAAAAACTCCAAAAAAAATTCAAAAAAGGTCGAAAAATTAGCAAAAACCTCTCAGAAATCAAAAAAAAAACCCCATTTTTAAGTTTAAAAATTGAAAAAATTCCCAACAGTAGAAAAATTATAAAAATTGAAAAACTATAACAACTCACAAGTAGCTAAAGACTTCAAAATTAGGAAAAAATTATAAAAACTCCAAAATAAATTCAAAAAAGGTCGAAAAAATAGCAAAAACCTCTCAGAAATCAAAAAAAAAACCCTATTTTTAAGTTTCAAAAATTTGAAAAAATTCCCAACAGTAGAAAAATTATAAAAATTGAAAAAATATAACAACTCACAAGTAGCTAAAGACTTTAAAATTAGGAAAAAATTATAAAAACTCCAAAATAAATTCAAAAAAGGTCGAAAAATTAGCAAAAACCTCTCAGAAATCAAAAAAAAAACCCTATTTTTAAGTTTCAAAAATTTGAAAAAATTCCCAACAGTAGAAAAATTATAAACATTGAAAAACTATAACAACTCACAAACAGCTAGACTTCAAAACTAGGAAAAAATTATAAAAACTCCAAAATAAATTCAAAAAAGGTCGAAAAATTAGCAAAAACCTCTTAGAAATCAAAAAAAAAAACCCTATTTTTAAGTTTTAAAAATTTGAAAAAATTCCCAACAGTAGAAAAATTATAAACATTGAAAAACTATAACAACTCACAAACAGCTAGACTTCAAAATTAGGAAAAAATTATAAAAACTCCAAAATAAATTCAAAAAAGGTCGAAAAATTAGCAAAAACCTCTTAGAAATCAAAAAAAAACCCTATTTTTAAGTTTCAAAAATTTGAAAAAATTCCCAACAGTAGAAAAATTAAAAAATTGATAAACTATAACAACTCACAAGTAGCTAAAGACTTCAAAATTAGGAAAAAATTATAAAAACTCCAAAAAAAATTCAAAAAAGGTCGAAAAATTAGCAAAAACCTCTCAGAAATCAAAAAAAAAAACCTATTTTTAAGTTTCAAAAATTTGAAAAAATTCCCAACAGTAGAAAAATTATAAAAATTGATAAACTATAACAACTCACAAGTAGCTAAAGACTTCAAAATTAGGAAAAAATTATAAAAACTCCAAAAAAAATTCAAAAAAGGTCGAAAAATTAGCAAAAACCTCTCAGAAATCAAAAAAAAAACCCTATTTTTAAGTTTCAAAAATTTGAAAAAATTCCCAACAGTAGAAAAATTATAAACATTGAAAAACTATAACAACTCACAAACAGCTAGACTTCAAAATTAGGAAAAAATTATAAAAACTCCAAAATAAATTCAAAAAAGGTCGAAAAATTAGCAAAAACCTCTCAGAAATCAAAAAAAAAACCCTATTTTTAAGTTTCAAAAATTTGAAAAAATTCCCAACAGTAGAAAAATTATAAAAATTGAAAAAATATAACAACTCACAAGTAGCTAAAGACTTTAAAATTAGGAAAAAATTATAAAAACTCCAAAAAAAATTCAAAAAAGGTCGAAAAATTAGCAAAAACCTCTCAGAAATCAAAAAAAAAACCCTATTTTTAAGTTTCAAAAATTTGAAAAAATTCCCAACAGTAGAAAAATTATAAACATTGAAAAACTATAACAACTCACAAACAGCTAGACTTCAAAATTAGGAAAAAATTATAAAAACTCCAAAATAAATTCAAAAAAGGTCGAAAAATTAGCAAAAACCTCTTAGAAATCAAAAAAAAAAACCCTATTTTTAAGTTTCAAAAATTTGAAAAAATTCCCAACAGTAGAAAAATTATAAAAATTGATAAACTATAACAACTCACAAGTAGCTAAAAAAACCTATTTTTAAGTTTCAAAAATTTTAAAAAATTCCCAACAGTAGAAAAATTATAAAAATTTAAAAACTATAACAACTGACAAGTAGCTAAAGACTTCAAAATTTGGAAAAAATTATAAAAACTCCAAAAAAAATTCAAAAAAGGTCGAAAAATTAGAAAAAACTTCTCAGAAATCAAAAAAAAAACCCTATTTTTAAATTTCAAAAATTTGAAAAAATTCCCAACAGTAGAAAAATTATAAAAATTGAAAAAATATAACAACTCACAAGTAGCTAAAGACTTTAAAATTAGGAAAAAATTATAAAAACTCCAAAAAAAATTCAAAAAAGGTCGAAAAATTAGCAAAAACCTCTCAGAAATCAAAAAAAAAACCCTATTTTTAAGTTTCAAAAATTTGAAAAAATTCCCAACAGTAGAAAAATTATAAACATTGAAAAACTATAACAACTCACAAACAGCTAGACTTCAAAATTAGGAAAAAATTATAAAAACTCCAAAATAAATTCAAAAAAGGTCGAAAAATTAGCAAAAACCTCTCAGAAATCAAAAAAAAAAACCCTATTTTTAAGTTTAAAAATTGAAAAAATTCCCAACAGTAGAAAAATTATAAAAATTGAAAAAATATAACAACTCACAAGTAGCTAAAGACTTTAAAATTAGGAAAAAATTATAAAAACTCCAAAAAAAATTCAAAAAAGGTCGAAAAATTAGCAAAAACCTCTCAGAAATCAAAAAAAAAACCCTATTTTTAAGTTTCAAAAATTTGAAAAAATTCCCAACATTAGAAAAATTATAAACATTGAAAAACTATAACAACTCACAAACAGCTAGACTTCAAAATTAGGAAAAAATTATAAAAACTCCAAAATAAATTCAAAAAAGGTCGAAAAATTAGCAAAAACCTCTCAGAAATCAAAAAAAAAAACCCTATTTTTAAGTTTAAAAATTGAAAAAATTCCCAACAGTAGAAAAATTATAAAAATTGAAAAAATATAACAACTCACAAGTAGCTAAAGACTTTAAAATTAGGAAAAAATTATAAAAACTCCAAAAAAAATTCAAAAAAGGTCGAAAAATTAGCAAAAACCTCTCAGAAATCAAAAAAAAAACCCTATTTTTAAGTTTCAAAAATTTGAAAAAATTCCCAACAGTAGAAAAATTATAAAAATTGATAAACTATAACAACTCACAAGTAGCTAAAGACTTCAAAATTAGGAAAAAATTATAAAAACTCCAAAAAAAATTCATAAAAGGTCGAAAAATTAGCAAAAACCTCTCAGAAATAAAAAAAAAACCCTATTTTTAAGTTTCAAAAACTTGAAAAAATTCCCAACAGTAGAAAAATTATAAAAATTGAAAAAATATAACAATTCACAAGTAGCTAAAGACTTCAAATTTAGGAAAAAATTATAAAAACTCCAAAAAAAATTCAAAAAAGGTCGAAAAATTAGCAAAAACCTCTCAGAAATCAAAAAAAAAACCCTATTTTTAAGTTTCAAAAATTTGAAAAAATTCCCAACAGTAGAAAAATTATAAAAATTGATAAACTATAACAACTCACAAGTAGCTAAAGACTTCAAAATTAGGAAAAAATTATAAAAACTCCAAAAAAAATTCATAAAAGGTCGAAAAATTAGCAAAAACCTCTCTGAAATAAAAAAAAAAACCCTATTTTTAAGTTTCAAAAACTTGAAAAAATTCCCAACAGTAGAAAA